>CM060968.1:24947455-25547455 GCA_030765045.1 Tenodera sinensis
TGTAGTTAAACCTCACATGCCCCCTGGGTAAAGCAAAATGAGCAACACAAAAGGGCCTGCAACCAGTACAATTCATAGTTATTATACTGTAAATCTGACAATTATCAATTATATTGACATTAACATTTTACAATAATTAACAAATATCTGGAGACTGTAAGTTTCATTTATCTTAATATTTGCTGCAGGTTCTTGAAATTCAAAGCAAACCAGTTTCGCAACAGTGCTATTGCATCATTGGTGCCACTTTTGTTTATAATGGTCGCCTTTGCAACAAACATTAAACTGCTTGAAGCTAAAAGCCGTTGCTCGCTTCTCGATGTAGCGCCATTTAAAGCTGGAGTCGTTGTTCGGTTCTAGTTGTTGCCCGTTGATTTGGTTCTTTCCCGCTAGCTCAGCTTGAGATCTCTTTATCTCGGGTACGCGAAGGTGTGTAATAGACAACCCAAGAAAATCTTTGCATACTATTTATTGCATCTTCGATACTTGCGGGAGCTATGCCGATCTGCTACACGCAGAAGAATCGCACTCACGTCTGCACTCCACAACGTGCGGTGCTGGTCTCGGTAGTGACCAGACGCTTTCTCTCTTACCCACGCTAAGAAACCGTTCTCCAATTTTGAATGTCATGACGTCATCCAAGAAAGCCTCGTATCCAAAATGCTATTTCCTTTTCCCGCAATTTAGAAATGTCCCTTTCTATTATAACATGTTCTTTTATGAATTTCGAATATATAATTACCTTTTTAGGATTAAACGATGTTTACTTTATATTTTATTAAATATATCGCGCGACTTTTAAGGTTGGTAGACTTGACTTTCAAACGTGTATTTAAACTATGTAGTATGACGTCATGACTCGTTAATTTCAAACCAATAATGTGTTTATCCTACAAATTTAACGACTATTATTTACTCATATCTTGCCCACCTTACAACACTTCCTGCTCTATTATCTATGTATGTTATTACTCAACACTTATCGCAAATCTCACATCCGGCACTTAAATTAAAACGTGTCTTTATCAAGCCCATTCAATTGGAAATCTAAATTTCGGTATCAAATGCCCCCATTTATGTTATTTTATTATTTCATAATAAAATAATGTAAATGTCTTGCCCGAAAGAGAAATTAAAAATTACTCCTGTATTTTGAATAATCGGCAACACTCCCATTATATACAATTTTCAATTACACTGTTTTGAAATTGGTTATTAACATATCTTCTCATTAATCTTTTTAACATGACAAACAATTGTACACTTGACTAAACATTAATCCTTAAATACTAATTACAATATGTTATGGTTTCTTCTGTGAAGCTTTTATATAAAGGTTAAATTTCAAGAGTCTTTCTTTATACTTCCTTCTTTTAGTTCATGTTTGCTCACTTCGCTCTCACTATCACTTGCACTGTGAATTTTCACTTTTGTTATTGTAATACGTATCTGTACTAGATCCTTTAAGCACTAAAATGTACATATATTTATATAAATCCATTACACTCTTCAGACAAGTTCTTTCTTTGTCTTGCTGTGATAACTATCTATACATCTAAATATTTTAACAAATGTTTACAAAGTAAATATTCTGTTTTCTCTCTATGCGGAGATGAACATTTTAACAATCTTTCTGAAGCTGTTATTGTGAGCTCTATACAATATATTTTTAAGCTCTGTAGTATATAGCAATTCACATTCTGCATTTTTCAAAAATATGTAAGTACCTGACCAATATATAGTTTTCAAGTAAGCTAACATTTAAATTTTATCTCAAAGCTGATTGGGCGCCAATAGACAATGACACTTCGAATTTTTTTTTTTTTTTTTTTACATGAAATCAAGGTTCCAAGGTACCACACGGTTTCTTGTATGGTCGAAGGAGTTGTTTATGCCATCTTCCCAGACATTTTTCATTTTTAACATCTTTTAATTCATAGGTATGATAACCAAATTAGGATATAATTTCTGCAGGACCTTTATATAACAATTCCATCCTTTTGTTCCTACCTCGCAACGCACTTGATAACTTATGGTCTTTAACTAGTACCCAATCGCCTATCTTAGGTTCCCATTTATGTTTTCTACTCTTTTTCTTTAATTTTCGCTTCTCTGCCTTTTTCTTGATTCGTTCAAAAGCAATTTTCGCTCTTTCTTCTTCACTTAACTGAATGTCATTCATTTTCAGTGTTTTTGGTACCCCGATCAATATTGGTTCTGGTTCAATTCCTAACATTAATTTTATTGGTGCAAACCCAGTAGTTACATTAATGGTGTGATTGATAATCTTTTCTATCAATGGACAATATTTCACCCAATCCTTGTGATTATGATGTGTAAGTACACGTAAATAAATTCCTATATCTCGGAGGACACGTTCTGTTGGATTCCCTGATGGAAAGTATGAGGAACAATAATTTAGTTTTCTCGAGTCTAATGTCACCCTAATCTTTCCATTGGCCTTATTTACAATACATAGGGGATTCACAAATTCTGAATTCGAAATCTCAATAACCTCATCTTCTAACATTGACTTTATAACTGCATCTACCTCTTCTCTTATGGTACTAGGGATAGCTCTCGCTTTATGTGTAAAAGGTTTGATGGGTATCATCTCAAACGAATGAGTATAAATATTACATTTACCAGGTTTCTCAGAGAATACTTCTTTATTTCGGGTTAATATTTCAAACAGTTTATCCCTCTGTTGTTCATTTAGTTGATCAGCCTGAGTTACTTTTTCCCTCAACAATTCTTCTAAGTCCTCACTACTCTCCCTATCATAGTACCTAGTTGCATCAGAAAACCTCAAATTGTCTATGAAATCATTTTTATCCCATTCTACATTTTCTTTATTATCGATACTGTACTCTTTGACATTTACTTCAGTTAATTCCATAGCTCCTACTTTAACATATTCTACAAAGAATGTATCCCCTTGGATTTCTTCTTCCTCTTTTTCTCGTACAATAGTTTCTGAACTACTATCTTCCACAAAAGGCACTATAATGGTCTCATCTTCAACTTTCATTTCTACAATCATGTTTTTAAAATTCACCACAGCTTCCCAGGCATAAAGACAATCACAACCTATTATAATATCTGTCACAAGTCTTCCTACAATCAGAAATAAAATTCCTAGTATTCTCCCATTTATTTCAATATTGATCATTGCTTGAAATTTTACTCTCTCTTTTCGTTTTCCCACAGCTAGCGAGCAATATATCCCATTAACTGGTAAAGACATTACTTTAAAACCACTACTTTGTAAATTATCATAAAAATTTTGTGAGCGTACTGTGCTATTTGATCCCGTATCTATAATTGCATTGTATTGTTTTCCATTTACTCCAATTTTGATTTTAGGTGGATCTCCTACTTTTTCGTTTTCGTCGATTCTATTTTTCCATTCTCTTTTCTTTTGTATCATCATTTGCCTTCCAGGACTATTTTTTTCCGAGTACTTATCACAATCATTACTAGGATACCCAGTTCTCACTGAAGGCGCGTTTGACCGGGTCTGGCGTTTCCCTGATTTTTATGTATTGCTCCTGTACTATTTCCCGAATTGTTACTTCTGTTTTCCTGCATTAAATCGGAGTTACTTCCTACCATGTTTTTGACCGTGTTAATGGCCTCAACCATTTCCGCATTTTCGGGGGAATTTCGTCCATTAGAATACCTTTCTCCCTGTCTTGGTGACCTCGGTCTAAACTCATTATCTCCGTTTGTCCAATACCCATCATTTGAATTTCTACTATGTCCAAAATAACGTCCCCGTCTACCTCGATCAAATCTATTTGTATTCATATAATTCACCCTTATATTTCTTCCCCTTTGATTACCATTTCTATTTTGGTGATGCCCTTCCTGGTTATATCTACCTTGATTTTCCCACCGGAATGATTCCATCCTTGGTACTGGTCCTTTATATCTTTCCCTAATCTCACTTCTATTCTGATAATACTGTGCCCCTTGCCCGAAAGAATTGACAGTTTCTTTTCCTTCATATGTATTTCCAAATGCGTTTTTTGGCTTATTGACTTCTAAGGCTGATAATAATTCGATCATAGCTGCAATGCTATCGGGTCGGGCTATGATTAGGTAGTGTTGAAGCGTTTCCGGAAAATGTGGAGTAACTATATTTATTAGATCTTTTTCATCTAAGGGAGGATCCAACATCTTCGATTTTCTCGCTATTCTCATAAAATAGTTGACCATCGATTCCTCCGATCTAGGATTAAACTTTCCATTGCTTAATTCAACTACTATTAGCCTGCCTACTAGCTCCCCAATATCTGGTTAAAAAGATGTTCCTAAAGGTCCTGTAATCATTATTGTTACCCATAGAAAGGCCTAGCCAATTAGCAGCATTACCCTTTAAGCATTTTCTTACTATCACCATCTTGTACTCCTCTGGTATACGTTTCACCGTGAAGTACTCTTGTAACCCTTCTAAAAAGGCTTTAGGATCATCTGAATCTTCATTTTCAAAAACTGGAGGTGTCATTTCATTTAAGACATGGTTAGGCCAATGTAAATTTGAATTGTCACCTGTCCCTGAACTATTTCTGAGATCAGAATGGGAATTACTGTTACCCCTATTTTGCATTGAAATGTCAGCTGATACACCTGGTATTGCCTCGTTTCTTGCAGCTTCATTATTAAGATTGTTGTGATTACATGCATTTTCATTTAATTTCAAATTTTCTAAGGCCTCTTTTACCTGAGTAATTTCTGTTACTACCCCTTTTATTTGGTCTGTAACATCCTCCAAATTTCTAGCCTGCCTTTCACTTTCTACATCAGATCTTTCTATTCTAACTTTACACCCCTGTAACTCTTCTCTAATTTCTTCCCTTTGTTTGTCTAATCTATATGTTACTTTTTCCCTTTCTTTATCTAATTTTTCACTCACTTGTTGACCTAATTTCTTTTCAGAATTCTTTACTTCTTGCCTTATTGTCTCTAATTCTCCCTTAACCTGTTCTCTATTTTCTTTTACTTCACTACTGACTTTATTAATTTCCTCCCTAACTTCTTCCCTAAAGGTTTCTAAAGCTCTCTTCTGATTTTCCAATTGCATTCCCAATTCCTGTTGTCCCTTCTCTAATTTCTGTCCTAACTCTGTTCTTAATTCTTTACTAGTTTCATCTATCTTGTCCATTATCTTTTGAAACATATTCTCTATTCCTGACATAATTGCTGGCCTTTCTGAATTACTACTAAACATTTCTGAGCTACCTCTAGGTGTTTCTCTAACGTTCTGATCTTCTACTTCTTGGCATATTCTGCTACCAATTACATTCTGATTATATTCTTCCATCCTAACTACACTTTTCTCAATTTCCGGACTCTCAAAACCTAGAAAATCGCTATCACTGTCTTCCATTTCTAAGCTATTTACATGTGTTTTTCTACTCACCAATATTTAATAATTTTCACTGTTTCACTTTTTTTTTTTTTTTTTTTTTTTTTTAACTGCACTTAAACTTGTTCACTACACGTTTCACAGATGTTGACACGCTGGGCACCTTCTTGTCTGCTGGCTCGATGCTGGCTTGGTCGTCTTGGGGTTGGTCCATTCTTTCGACGCCACACGTTGGGTCGCCATTTGAAGCTATAAGTCGTTGCTCACTTCTCGATGTATCGCCATTTGAAGCTGGAGTCGTTGTTCGGTTCTAGTTGTTGCCCGTTGATTTGGTTCTTTCCCGCTAGCTCAGCTTGAGATCTCTTTATCTCGGGTACGCGTAGGTGTGTAATAGACAACCCAAGAAAATCTTTGCATACTATTTATTGCATCTTCGATACTTGCGGGAGCTATGCCGATCTGCTACACGCAGAAGAATCGCACTCACGTCTGCACTCCACAACGTGCGGTGCTGGTCTCGGTAGTGACCAGACGCTTTCTCTCTTACCCACGCTAAGAAACCGTTCTCCAATTTTGAATGTCATGACGTCATCCAAGAAAGCCTCGTATCCAAAATGCTATTTCCTTTTCCCGCAATTTAGAAATGTCCCTTTCTATTATAACATGTTCTTTTATGAATTTCGAATATATAATTACCTTTTTAGGATTAAACGATGTTTACTTTATATTTTATTAAATATATCGCGCGACTTTTAAGGTTGGTAGACTTGACTTTCAAACGTGTATTTAAACTATGTAGTATGACGTCATGACTCGTTAATTTCAAACCAATAATGTGTTTATCCTACAAATTTAACGACTATTATTTACTCATATCTTGCCCACCTTACAACACTTCCTGCTCTATTATCTATGTATGTTATTACTCAACACTTATCGCAAATCTCACATCCGGCACTTAAATTAAAACGTGTCTTTATCAAGCCCATTCGATTGGAAATCTAAATTTCGGTATCATGCTTAATATTTCTATGTGTTACCAACCACTGAAAACAAAACAAATTTGTTAATAGAATCAATCAGCAGTATTTCAAAATTCATTACACAGTCCTCATTTTTGAAAATGAATATCTTTGCCCAAACCATCAAATCTATGGATGCATTTGTTTTAATAACTTAACCTCTGGATTTATTTTCTGATTAAGTGACAACAAATTATCTACTGCAGCTAATTTATTAATCTGTTTATATTTAATATTTGTATAATGTTCCTTTATTCTGGTTTCCAAATGACGTTTGGTTTTACCAAAGTAAACCCTGTCACAATCCAGACAATTAAATTGATAAATACCAGATTTTTATAATTACAGATTGCAGATTTTCCTCCAGGCTGCATTATCATCCAAGTCTGTTGACTTTTTTTCCACACAGTAATACTTCTGTACTTAGTAATGAGTTCTATAATTAACAATTTTCAGGTGGTGGACCATTAATTCCTCTGCAAGTAAATCTTTATATCACCATTCTACCTCGAGCAATCTGGAAATTCACATGGCATTAAACTGACTAGTTGTTTGTTATTGACACAGAGAGCACTGCAATGCATAGACAAAAGTACACTGTGCTCAGAAGCCATGCAGATTGGTTACTGCCCTCTCGGAAGCTGTTGTTCAAATTGTCCTTCACATTAACAAGAGTTAACCAACATTTCACAGTAAAAGCTTAATGAATTGCAAAAATTTTAACATTTAGTTAACCTTTAATTAACGGTTAGTAAACAATGAGAATATTTCTAACATCGGTTGGCAATACATAAGCATCACCTTCATGATCCCCTCTGATGATGTTAACAATGTTAGTCAACTTTTTGTGGGAAACTCTTGGTGAAATGTGTGCCATAACACAATGCTAAATTTACATATAATGTTAACAAATAACACATTAGTATATTTTTAACATCTATTCTTGTTGCACATTAATCAAAGAACAAGTGCATGCTTGCATAACGTAAACCTTACTTAATGCAAATCTTACTACCATCTTACCTGCAGGATACTGCATTTGTTTCATTAGTGTTTGAATAGCATATAAGTATTGCTGCTCCAGATGTTCTTGGTTATCTATGTATTTAATCAGTAATTTTTGTTGTTGAACAAAATGATTCTCATTCAGCTTATTCAGCCCATTATCAGCTGCAAGAAGAATGAAAACATTTTAAATTTCTAGACTTCAAATGATATCCAAAGAATTACACATTAATGGCACTTTTAAAAATGTGATAGGTTAAATAAATGCTTCGTGAATTAAACCTGGGGATTTAGAACATCACCTTATTCAGCACCCAATCATGTTCTTCTGGGTAATTTGATAACTGTGATCAGGATTGCTATCAAGCTATCACCAAGTTTATGTGCCACTATCATTTCTGTACAATCAGCAAATACCAGGAGAGCTAAACATGGGTGTACAAAGTTCGAAGGTCAACTCTTTATTCATTTTTTTTACTTACTTGGTTTAAAAGTATTTATTTACACAGATTTTGTGACCATAAGATTTTGATATGAATTACAATAGTAACATCATTATTCAAAAATAAATTAATATTCCAACAAAACATTAAAACCTCAATAGATAAGGGATATTGAATTAAACAAGCAAGTTCATACAGAAGAAAGTTAGACATTCGACTTTCTCATATGCATGTCTATAAAGGTAAATACACATTCACATACGGAAAAAATTAGTGGGTGTGCAGTTGCGAGTATGCGATCCCCCAGGAACTGCCACTGCTCGGAAGTAAAGAAAAGAGGAGCGTAGAAGAAGGTAATCCCCCACCTAGGAGTGCTGCAAAATCTGCTGATAGAAACAAACAAACCCAACGAGTTAAATAAGGAAATAATGAAGCTATTAACAGTAAAGCAACAAGAATCTAAAGTAAGAACAAATTAGAAACTAATAGCTTCACTTATCTTAGTAATATTGCAAGTTCTTTGGTGCTGACACGTTTCGAGTTAACTCCAAGTTTTGAGAATGAGTTGGAGTCGAAACGTGTCAGAACCAAAGAACTTGCAATATTACCAAGATAAGTGAAGCTTTTAGCTTCTAATTTGTTCTTACTTTAAACCTAAAGAGGTTTCTAAAGCGTTTCATTGGGCCACACTGTCGTTTGCTTGTCCCCATAGATATGTGATCTCAATCCCATAGAACTAGCTTGGGCAACGTAAAGCGAATATATTCAAATCATATTTTATTGTAAAAGGAATAGCTAAATGTTACAGGTGACTTTTCCTTACAGGACTTGCACGATGTAACGCTCGAGGATATATTACTCGTAACCGAAAGAGGCTGGTAGGGTTTTTGAAAACATATAGAAAAGGTAGAAAATGATCAGTGGGAGAAAGACGGAGTAGTTGAAAATATCGTTTATGTCTTAAGTTAAATTCACTGCATGAACTAAAAATAACATTTAAGTTCCGCTACTTTGAATGATTTCTATGCTTTAATCTAGCGTGTATACACATTCCAAGGTTGACAACATTATCGCAAGCGCGATTAAAAGCAGGACTACTGCTATCTCATCAGAATTGTTTACAGACGTACTGTCTCGCTGCATTCCTCTTAGGGACCACAAGCTCGTGAACAAACAGTAGAACCAAGAGTCCAAAACAACGTAACGTAGTAGAGCAATTCCACGAATATGTCATACCTAGTGTTAAAATTTGAAATCAATGTTTCACTTTTTTTACTGAGGAAAGATGATGCTAGATACTCCAAAGTATCTTATGAAGTGAAAAAATAGATCATTTTGACGTGAATATGGGTTCAAATTTCACTTCTTACCCATATATTTCCAAAACACTAAAAATAAGCGTGAATAACAGTGATTTTCATATCAATATTTCATGAGCTATGTACAACTGTTTTGATTCTTTTGTTCTGTACATCACACAATGACTCTTCGTCTTCGAAACGAGTATATACTAATAATTTTCGACATTTATAAAAATATCCTTAGAGCCTGTTTAATTATTACTGTGCGTCAATGTCAGTTAGTCACGGTAAATAAGGATAAAGTCCTCTGCAGGGAAAAGTAATAGACTGAAAAGAATATCCTTTTTGATTCTGCGTCATTACAATATAACAAATAAAAAAGCATCAGAAAGTTTATAGTTATTTGTTATCCCACAAAACACGTGACTAACGGACAATTAGTGCTGGCGCCTTGTGGTCGTCATACGCGTGCAGTGCTTGTGAGACTTCAGTCAGGATAGACATATCAGTCAGTTTCTGACTCCATGGCTAAAACACCAGCCAAAGACAACGTGAATACAAACAATGTCTGAAGAAGCAAGGTAGTTATGCACAATGGAGGGAAAAAATAGAAGTGACTATGAGGAAAGGAAGAGCAATACTGAAACAAACAAAACAAGGAAGAGAACACCTCAAAGCTGAATATAGGAGACATAAGCAAGCACAGCGGGCAAGACAGAAAATAAGAGACCAAGAAGGGATTGATAAGGATACTCCATCAACACCAGTGGCTTTCAAAAGCAGACAGCATTTTGGAAAGAGCAGAAAACGTGTTGAGGAACCATTGCTGCAATCTCCACGCAAGAGAAATGATTCGTAAGTTAGCAGTTGAAGAGGGATGTTGTAAAACCAAAGCATTCTGTCCCCCAGGAAAACAACTATCAGAGGAACTTAAAAGTGCAATCATCAAGTTGTATCAGATAATACAATATCTTACCATTGAAATCCGTGTTCAAGGAGAAACAAAAGAAGTTCGCATTAGGTATCTAGTGGTAACATTAAAAGAAGCACATGCACTCTTTCTACAAGGCCGAGAAGAAATGTCCGTGGGGTGAATAACGCCCTGCTCACGTGCGTCTTCAAAGTCAGATCCCACATAATGTGTGCACATGCATTATACATGAAAATACGAAGTTTCTTCTCAAAGCATTGTGTAAAAATCACGTACTCACTGAGACTGAATTTCGTAAGTTCATAGCACAAGTGGTTTGTGATCAGAAATCGAGTAAGTGTATGCAGGGAGGATGCTCCAACTGCCCGGGATTGCGTGGAGCAGACATTTCGGGTGAACTCGCTAATTCCCCATGCGAATGGAAACTGTGGAGTTCACGTAATGGAAGAATGGAAATAGAAGTTAAAAAGGGATATGTAAAAGACTGCATTGAAGAACTGACCAATTGCCTGCCACGTTTCCTAAATCACGTGAAGATATTGGTGAAATTCAGAAACAATATTTTGCTTTGGTGTCTGATTATGTATCACATGACAAATGCGCAGTTGATATTTGCTTAAGGAATATATTTTCGGAAATATTGGATATTGTTCCGAATCTTGAACTTGTGAAAGTGTTTTCTGATGGAGCTGGTAGTCATTTAAAGCAGAAATACACATTGAGTCATGTGACATATCTTTCTGAAGTATTTGGAATCCAAATTGAATGGCACTTCTTCGAATTATATCATGGAAAGGGGGCAGTAGATGCGATTGGAGGACAAGTGATGAGGATGGCCTGGACAGCTGCGAAAGCAGGATTCAGAGTGCTGAAGAATTTGTTAATGCTGTTAGAAAGAAAACCAAAATATGTCTTCTTGAGGTTTCTCTGCCTGAAATTGAAGAAGCAAAAGAATTTCTCGACAAAAGATTTGAACGTATTTCACCTATGCCATCCACTCAGCGGGTTCATTATGTGAAAGTATTAGGTTTAAATGTTGTGGAATATGCTTTTCTTTCATGTGTGGAAAGTGTCAGAATAATGCACAACTTTCGGAAATAAAAAAGTGCAGTGATATGCGCGTGTACTACGAGACTACTGCATTTAGCATTCCTGCACTATAAGGAGTCCAATCCAGTAACTATCCAGTAGTGTGTTACAGGTATGTGATGTGTGCCCTCATGTGTCGCCTTTGTTATGGTTTTGAGTCAGCTTTTTATACTTGCAATGATGTAACTGTGATAAGAAATGAGAGCTGTCAACATCTGTTTATATTGCATAACATTAATGCTTCTCCAAAGGATATGATTATTGTCAAAACGATAAATACAATTACACACCTGTATGTATTACATGTATGTAACGTATAATACGTTTCACTATGATTTACCATATATTATGCCATGTAAAACAAAGACAAGGTATTACAATTTTCGCAAATGTCAGTCACAAACTCATGTCAGTTAGTTACGCTGACCTTTTGAATAAATGTCTCCAGATGAGAATAACATGCCAAACCTTTTTTCAGGTCATTTGAGAGCTTAGAAGTTTCTCTCTCAAGTGATTTTTCAGAACAAATCAAATAAGAAAACTTTCAGAGAAAACGGAGGACAAACGTTTGAAGTTGGACCTGCAGTTGACAAAAATGTCAGTTAGTCACGAAAAGTTTAGCACTCTTTATTAAATAATTGTTTCACATTTTTAAGGTTTTTATATTTCCTATCACAACCGCCAATGTATTCTCTGTCATCGTATGTCATTAAAATAACATTTTTACATCTATATTGACCATTAGACAGACATTTTAGGAAGAAAATGTAGTGTAAATGTCAGTTAGTCACACGCGGAATTGCTCAGTACTCTGCGAACTATAAAAAATATAGTGAAGTATTGCCTTTAAAGTGTATGCAGGCGCAAGGTCAAGGTGTAGTATAATGCGACTGTTTTGTTTCTTCTCGCAGTGAGCTGCAGACCTTAAGTGTTCTTTAGTGTTCACGTGATACTTGTAGGTTGTACTGCAGTGAGCCGGTTTTCGTGGTCAGGCTGTACCTACCTGCATTTGTTTACATGCGCGAACGATAACAGTAAAGTCTATGTGCATTATACCTATGGAAAAACGCACACGCCTCCGGCTTTTAGATATTAAAGTTAAATACCAACTTTGGTTTTTGACCAACTTTCCGTTTTTGAGTTATGCTGCCCACAGCTAAAGGAATATCTTCTTAAGCATTCATGCTATACCATAAATGAATTTAACAACATCTAATGTAACCATTAGATCATTTTATGTTTATAATATTAATCCTGTTTATTGTAAATATTGTATAACATATTGACATGTTCCACATCCTGTTGCCAAGGCAAATTGTAGGATCTATGGAATGCAAATAAATGTAGGTATGTATGTACAGTCTGACAGATTCAAACACACGCGCGCGCGCGGACCTTAATATAAAAATGCTATTTTCGACTCAGGGGGCCTTAAAACATACATAGATGTACTTCGTCTAAATTGCGTGTTGGTGTCAACATCACTTATTGTGAACACAGAGGCGGACAGAAGTATTCAAATGTCAACATTATGCTACTAAAAGGGGACGTTTAACTATTGAAACAAACACATTAAAATAAACAAATCTCCTCTACGTTTTAATACACTTTTAGTTATGTCACATGCATTTACTTTAAATATATATTTTCGTAATGAAAGCTTAAAATTGTTCCCCAAATGGTTTCTGCAGAACACAGCTCTCTAGTACATGGTTAACACGTCTTTCCTGTGAATAACTGCTGCCAAACGGCTTGACATATTATGTGCTTACTAGTTAAGTTGAATCAATTTTATTTCACTCCTGAAGAATAGCTTTCAGTCTTGTTTTACTTGTGATGCGATGTTTCCTGATTATATCTACCTATTCTTGTCAGATGTTCTCGATCAAGTTCGGTTACTGAGGTGGTACTCTCAGTGTATGGAGTGTGTTGTAGGTTATCCATAGCCTAGCAAATGCTATAGTGTGCTTGGGATCATTGTCTTGGAAATAATTATTTCCAAGATTTGTGAGCGCTTCTCCGCTGTTTTCATAGTATGCTTTATGATCATACTTGGTCCATGTTGTTGTTGTTTTCTAGTGCCTTACATCTGGCAATGAAGCCATTAGCATTCGTGCTTTCCAATACTTTTGAACTTTTAGGGGTGTAAGGGGTAGTGATGCGCCTCCTATAGCCTCTCCTACCCAATTCCCATCCTCATTCTGCCTGTGGTGCACCCTGCTTTTAACAGATGAGGCTCTGGGGACCGAATCACAGCGGTATAACTGTTTCATCTAAAATGGATGAAATGCCATTTACATATGTGCTGGCCTATCACAGCACAACAGCGTCCCTCAGAGGCACATGAGGGGAAGGTCGGTGGATCTAAATACCACCTATTTAAGAGGTAGAACCGGAACTTAAAAATTCAATGCCACAACTGGGATTTGAACCACAGACCTTCCGCTTGCCGGGCGGATGCTCTAACCACTGAGCTATTGTGACAAACTGCCAGAATGGCATTAAATTCTCAAGCCAGTTCGTATTTCTCCTGGTAAACCACAAAGGCAGTCTCACATCAGAGACAATTACCCCAATGGTGACTTACTATTGCAAGTACTTTATATCCCAGGATTAAATAACCTTCACATGGTAATTATTATTTATTTATGCCAACAAACTTACTGTTGGTGTTTTTAAACACACAAGCCGTGTGTGGGCAAAGTTTAAGAGGTAGAACCGGAACTTAAAAATTCAATGCCACAACTGGGATTTGAACCACAGACCTTCCGCTTGCCGGGCGGATGCTCTAACCACTGAGCTATTGTGACAAACTGCCAGAATGGCATTAAATTCTCAAGCCAGTTCGTATTTCTCCTGGTAAACCACAACTTACCAACAGTAAGTTTGTTGGCATAAATAAATAATAACCACCTATTTAGTCCTCCCGGCTAGGTCCGATGGACCCGTTGACCAACGATAGGTGTGGTCCCCCTTGCAAAATGGGGGTTTAAGTCGGATGATGTAACTGCCACATTGTAAAACTGGTGCCCGTTAAGAACACAGTTACATGAAAGCCACGTACATGAGTATGAGTCTATAAAGATAAACATTCCGGAGTTAAAACTGTCCCCCAATCGGATCTCCGGGTGGGGACATCTTTAGGCAAATTTCATCACAACAATTCCAATACTTGGTTCATGTTACCGTCAATAAAAGCTAGCTCACCCACACTTGATCCAATACATCCCCGCTGTCACCCCATGTTTGACCACAGCGTCTTTACTCTTATTACTTTCTCTACTATGCAAATAGAGGAAGTATTGTATTCCACCCAAAAATTCGATGTCGAGATTTCACCGGAAATATGTTTTGAGGCCCCCTGAAACCAACAAAAGCATTTTTACAGAGGTACGCGCGCGTCTGAGAACTCAAAAACGAAGATTCGGTTAAAAAGCAAAGTTGATATTTAAATTTAATGTCTTTAAAGGCTGCGACACGAAGATTTTGGAGAGCACTGTTCCACCCTAAACTACCCTTTACATGGAAAATTTTCTCTTGGAAATGGCTAATGACTTTGATTAAAATGATGCATGTGTAAGATATTTTTATGATAAATTAAATGTATATCTTGAATTTTCTGACTATAGACCATGTAGTCCTGTTTACTCTGGATGACTTTTGAATAACTCGTAAACTGCAAGAGATAGACCAAATCTTGCTGTACAAAAGATGTGGATCTCGTTAAAACAATCTATGTCCAAATAAAATTTGCAGTAGAGTGAACCATTTCGGAGATATTCCGAGTTATCTGTGTTGGTTTCGGGGGTGAGTGTATCGCATTTAAGGACCCGTCGACAACTCGGTCATGAGCGGCCCGTGTCAATTCCGGAAAGCAAAACGTTCGTCAAATGCAATATCTTTGTTCTTTTTTTTTTAATATGTTAGCCATGCAAAGAGAACGGAATCCCAAAGCTTTAAAAGATTTGACTCGCTCAAAGCCTACCACGTTCCCCTTGCTCCTGGAGCGAAATAATAAAGATAATTTCTGCAAATGTTTATTTCAACACGAAGATCTAGGAATAAGAGTATGTAATTAAGATTAGTACAAGAGGATCTATGGAATGCAAATAAATGTATGTAGAGAAAGTGCCAGTGCAACCAGTTTTTCTGCTGTGTTTTGAGAACATCATGAATTGCATTTTCCTGGGTAGCAGAAAGACATGGGGTTTCTTTCGGATAAGTAGTTTTTTCTGTGTCCGTCTTCTTCAGAGATTTTGGTGACATCAAGGTCTCTCTGGGGCTGCTTAGTTTTCTAGATTGGAAGAGCTAAGTAGGAGCAAGTTTTTCTTTGCAACAATGCACTTTAAAGTGGAATGACTTCAATGCAGGCAAAACCCTTGATGACAGCCCCCATAAAAGCTGTTGCATTCCAAACTTCACAACGCAATGCATTGAATCTCTCCCTCGAGAGGCGTTAGTTTGTATTAGAATGCAACCTTCAGTTGCCAATAGTGGGCTTTAAACTAAGTTCTATTACTAAGGGTTGTAGCATGTGTTCTATATGTAGTGGCAATCTTAAAAGCTCCATCTTGCTTTTGGGCAGTACACATTTAGAGTTGTGTGACTTCCATAACTGTCTTATTATATTAAAAATCCTCCCTGGCATCCTGAATTGACTACTTAAGGAAAATCTTGAATCACTAATTTCAACTGAGCAGGAAGGTAATCAATTCAGAAATTCTGGGCACTTGCTGACACTTTTGAAAATTATCAGTGGTATATAGGAGCCTGACATGCTGCAGCAAACTACCATGACAATGTTCATCACTAATGATAAAATCTTGCACTCCCCCTTTTCACTCAGTATATTCAATAGTCTAATGCTTAAAGGGATGCCTGACTCAACCATATTGTACATGCACTGGGGTTTATTAATATTGAAGTCTGTCATTGCTTTTTTCAAGTTTTGAAGTCATTCACACTTCCTTTTCCATCTTAACCTTGGGCTCCAGCTCTGTAAAGTCATCCTGGTTTTCTCAAATTTAATCATGAGTGCTTTGTTAGAAAAGCTATATAAGCTCTTCCAGCCAATTAATCTTCTGGATTCCACTGATGAACTTCACTAATCCAATCAAATGCATGTCTCACCTGGAAAGGAGAAAAACCAAGCCTGCCGACCAGTGCATTTTCCACCTCTGAGTACCATGGAATAACTAATGTTATTAGTAATGACGGTTAAGACCTGCTTACCTTTCCTTTTCCTTCATCACCTAATGTGTAAGGCTGAGCAGAGGATACAGCTCCAGTGCTCCCTACAATGACAAATTTGTTGAAATGATGCTCTCAGTAAAATCCCATTTAACACAAACTTTTCTTTCCAGTTCCTTTCACATCTAAAATAAATAAAAAAAAAAAAAATTCTGCAGGGAATAAAATTCTTGTTCACTTTTGTATATTAAATATGTAAAATCTATAAAACTTTAAACAGCTTATTATTCAAATTGTTATAGAAAATTAATTTATCTGAACATGTATAATAAATACTAAATTTAAGTATAATCGTTCGTTGGTTAAGAGCTACAAATTTGATTCGGAAACTACTTTTGAGAATTAACCACTTGAGAGATCATTCTTAAATATATGGAGGAATGAAGTAAATATTAACTCAGGCATTCAGAATAAGTGTTTGGTAGCCGTTTGAATTTGCACTGCCCATGTTCAGAAGTGTACTCAAAGTATTCCAAATTTTGCTTCGCTCTCTTCTTTATAATTATGCAGTTAGTTTTACTGCTGAAATGTAGTTAAGTCTATCTGATCCATTATCAAATAGAAGTTGTTCTTATAATACCTTGCAGTAGCACAATGAGAAACTGGGAGCTATTTTTAAAACGTGAAATACTTGAGAGGTAGAACTGGAACTTAAAAATTGAATGTCACAGCTGGGATTTGAACAGACCCTCTGCTTACTAGGCATAAATAAATAATAATGAAATACTTACCTCTGATTGGAAAATGATAATGTATTTACAGCACAAACTCCTTACAATGCTTTTTTTTTTTTTTTTAATATTTTTTGTTTAACGACGCTGTCAATTGCTAGGATCACATCAGCGTTACCGGTGTGCCGGAACTTTGTCCCGCAGGACTTACAATGCTACTTGCACACACACACACTAACAGAAGAATTACTATCAAAACCATATGCTTAATAACAGGTTCAACATTGGACACTCACAACTGAAAGAAATCATAAGATTGTTCAAAATTGTTTGTTGTTAGAAAATATACCACCTTAGCCTACTTGTACTTTTATTTCCAAGTGGTAAGTTGCTACTTATTTTTTCAGTTGTACAAGATGCATGGATTTTAAATTTAGCAATCCACATTTAAAAATAATTTTTAGCTATTCTTTTTATACCTACAACAAAATGTGAAACTAAAAGTTTATCTTGAAGTGGATAGAAGAACAAGCTTTGGTAAGAATAGTTTGTAGAAGAATACGGAAAGAAATGTAAACACTACATATTAAGATACCTACTTTTTTAATTTGAACAATATGTTTAATGAAGTGAAACATGTCTCTTGCAGCCACCATTCACTGTCCAGCCATTTATTTGAATATTTACACCACTAAAAAATGGATCATTAAAGGTCTAATTCAGTCATCATTTATACGGAATGGAAATTTGAGCAATAAGCATTTCCTTTTGATAAAGAAATGTTTATTGCAATTTGGTATACACGGACATTACTTCTGTGTGTTGAGATAAAGATATTGTAGAATGCAGGCAATTGGTAAACCTGTTTGTTGAAGTACATTGTTTAGCAGGGGCATTAGATTATAACAATGGCTTTGGTATAATGAATCTCTTCAGTGTCATGTATGTCTGAAGTGGATTCTGCAAATCATGTGTATACCACTTATTAATGTGCAGTACAATTCATTTATGAAACAAATATACTCCACAAAATCAGTATCACTGTTAATTTTTTAAACCAAAAAGGCGAGTTGATTAATAACAGTACACATCACTTATAATTTCCCGGAACACCTTTAGGAGGCCGACTTTCCCCCACTGTCATCCGGTTGATAATGGAGGAAAGTAGCCTCCAAAACATGTTCTAGGAAATTAAAAGTGTTGTGTAGTATTATTAATCGATCCATCTTTTTGGTTTAAATTTATTATTACAACACGGTCTTCAAACTTCCAAGAAAGATTATAATCACTGTTAACCCCTACAGTAGGCAAGTGCGGTAAGATGGCAATTGCTCTCTTCATAAGGAGGTTGGAATATTTCCTTAAAATCTATAAAACTTACTTTTGTCAGCATTTAAACAAACTTTTGCTATATGCTTCCATGTTCAGAACATTTCATTTTCATAGGTTATATGAGGTGCTTAGAATAGCAAGGGCGTAAGTGCCAAAGTATGAATTTTTTGTTTTTCTTGCAACATTTAGTATGATAAATACCTTTTAAGTGTGAATGGTTGATATGCCCTGAATATGAACAAATTTTCCATTTGAGTACAGCATGGTGTTGGACCTTATGTGCTTCAGCCCAATCTTGAGAACAGCAAAGGCGCATAAGCCAACCTGCCAGCCGCTACGCTGTGACAGTCGCTCTTGAAGCGAATGTACCAATAAATCACATAAGAGAGGGTACTGTTTATTTTCAGACCTTTACCCCTCATAAATAGTTATTCCTTAACCTTTCAAACATTTTTGCGGTTTTGTAAATAGTTTTTGCCTAGATGTACGGGGTATTTCTTTAGTTCTCTCTGTTGCTTTTAAAGAAACCTGTGTTTAATGGCTTGCAGCTCTTGGTTTAACTTCTGTTTAGTATTATGTTTCAAGAGTTGTGTTGTTTACTAACAATACCATTGACCAAACCTTTAGTGCATTTAGGGTAGTGATTTACTTTTATTAAGCACTATGAGTGACACAGACAGTGATTCTATTTTTCTTCACATTAAGTTGTCCTAGAAAACGCTGCACGCAGAAAAACCAATGGAAAATGCATATGGCCAAGAAGAAGAGAAATACAGGTGAAGAACACGTAAGTTAAAAAACCAAAACATGTAGTAAAGGCACACACCAGAGGTAGAAGAAGAGGCAGCAACGGATGATACTTCACATTACCAACATACTCCAGTTCCTCTCGGTAAAACACAACTTGGACCAGCGCTTAAACATCTTCGGTGATCCAAACATACTTTTTGTTAATTTACTTCTTTATATTCACTTTAGAAGTGTTGTTAGCATTAGAACAAATATTTACCAATATTAAAGTATTGCTTGCAAAATGCTAACTTTACAAGTAAACGTTTTGGTTATAACGCGCATGAAAGCATACGTTATCTAAATTATATTGTTGATCAAATTAACCTTCTGAAATCTTAAATATCTGCCAAATAACATTTTACATTTCCTAATTAACAGTATTAATCCATTAGATTCACATCTGAGCAATTTTAATCTCTCTATAAATGATTTTAATATGTACTGCATAGTAAAACTTGAATAGCTTTTTCTCAAAACTAGCTTTTTGCGCATGCGCCCTTGCTATTCTAAGGGCCTCATATAAGTATTTTATTTGCCAAGGATCTTCCTTGAAATAAGCAAACACTGAATTTAGTCCTAAATAAACTCCACGCTAATTCCAATTTGGGGACAGTGGCATCTTTGATTTGTAACCTTATATATCTCCCGTTCTTGTATGCTCTACCCCATTTCTACTGACAAACTTGCAAATACTTCATCATTGGTATCACCAACTTCATGACAGCAGTCATCCAGGTGACAATGCCTTGGAAGGCAAGTACCTTCTAACAGTTTCTAGTTATCCTAGTGAGATGAAGTTTCCTTCCTTGTGAACCGTGCTGAGAATTCCAAATACAGGAGCATGGAAAAGGACCTTTTAGTAGTGTTGAGATTTCACTTCCTACTTTCAAAATTTGCTACTAAATGCAACGTAGTGCTGCTATAAAAAGTAAAATCTATATCTATACAAATGATAGATTTTAAGGACATGGAAGGAACTGTTTAGCTTTTCTCAGAGACTTAGGGAAGAAAGAGGCAGTGTATGGTGTGGTTGTTTCTTTCAAAACCACCATGTAAAAAGTTAAATATTTCGTCAATCACTTTATTATAGTTATGATTTATAATGTTACCTTCATTTCATAAATAGCTTTAGCCCCCCTTCATCTTTCAGACTAAGGTTAAATTACATTAATATTCATCTCTTCTTGCCACCATTGTCAATGTAGCAGCATTAAATAATTACATCTTTCCCAAATCATCATTTCTATATACTGTTCTTCCAATGTGAAAATACACTTCCGTTTCCTTAAGTGCTGGACGTTGAGCTGGTGGCAGAACAGGCATAAATTAAAGTGCAGAAGAATTGTTAAAACGAACAAACTAATTTGTAACTTGTTTTACTATATGCAAGCAATAATTCATTTACATACACCTCTCAGGCAGAATCCTTCAACTTACTGTATAGGAAAGGAAGGAAAAAGTAAAAAGAAATAAAAAAAAGAAAAACAACAGCTTCGCAGAAGCTAACAGGAAGGGAAGACAAGAGAAGTTATTACAAATTCAACAAATCTCAATTCTCTGCGCCTGCAACACTTCACCATAGAAAAGAGCACTTAAGTTACACAAGATAAATGAAAGTGATACGAAAAAGGAGACATTAATAATGGAACAGTTTATTCGTCTTTTTTTTTTTTTAAACTCTTATTTATATTCTTTTTCTTAACATTTTTTCCTACTGCCCTCCTTAGAACCCAGGTCTTCATTTACACACTGCTCTCGGAAACACTATTTGTATGCACAAAATTTTAACATAGCAATCTTCCTTTCAGACACTGTCACATCACCACCAACATAGCTTCTATTCTGCAGTAGTTTGGACTGTACAAAACTGCTTCTCTCTCACTCACACATTTATGAAATATTCATTTCTATATTCACTGCACTCACTCATCAACAAAAACAATGCTATATATAATAAGCAATAATATAATATTAATAGTATTATACACAATTTCCATTATTTTCATATTAATCTTTCACCTTTCATAGTTCATTTTGAGGAAAAAAATTTCAAAGCTGCATTGCTCAAAAACATTTCCTGAACAATGCAGAGTCAGTCTAGTATATAGCGAGACACAAGTCCATTTACACACTGCGCATTACGACTCTTGCGCGCAAGGCCGGGCTCATGATTCTTCACAGCTGCTATCTTCCTCTCCCTCGCGGAGAGCAGTATAAAATGATGTAAGAGATTTTGAAGCCACCCCTTTACCAGCTTGTTCTGCTGGATCAGTACTGTTCTCCCATGCTATAAATGATTCACTAGATATTGTGCTGTTGTCCCAAAGAGATTGGAATATCTGGCATAACAACCCTGTAACAAAGAAAATTCTTTTCACCAATTGCTCTGTCAGCATATTTTTTACATTCCCTTCTGCATGCTATTATGCAAATTAAATTATCAGAAACCAATGGTAGGTAAAGAATGAAAATTTTTATACAAAGAAATAAAACAGCATGATAAAACCGAATTAACTATTTTGATGAAGTGATCAGTCTCACTTCAAATGTACCACAGCTAACCAGGACAGAGGTGCCATCATGAGCACACTAATGTTTCATGAACTTCTTCAGTTAAGAACACATATGAACTTGAAAAAATAATCCTTCCTGGTATTTTTTTTTTTTTATTTCTGAGAACATAAGATTCAAGTATATTTTATTAGTTTTATCTTTAATAAACCCCCAAACATGACTGATGTAACATTAATAAAATAAGAAAAATAGTGCAAATCTTAATCAGCATTTACTCCTCCCCACCACAAAATATACTTTGCATTTATATTTGGCCATTCTAAACATGGAACGCTCTGGATTTTGTACTTTTCAAGCATTTCAATTTACAATTCATGCAATGGAAGATGCTAATAAACTTTTCAGTTAGGAAAGTTAAGGTATAGGTTTCTTTAGCAGCAGTCAGGCTGATCAAATAATGCTTCAATAATATTATCATTCTGTGGTAGATTCAAAAGTTTTATGGTACTCATGATAAATTATTGGAATAAAATTTATCAGGTCAGAACCAAGTCCTTTCATTTTGCAGGATTTATCAAAACACTTCTGTGCACAATCACAAATTGAACCTTGCAATTTTGGCATCATTTAAAACACTTCAATCTGTTGGTTATCCTGTTTATGTTCTAGTTATGAATGCCACTAGATGGCAGGCACATAGCAAGAACAGTTTAGCCTGTTTTTAACATTATACAAAAAGCATATCACTAGTGCTGTATTTTTAAAAAGATTATTACTTTGCATAGAGCTATGGGACTCTTTTCTTTCTCTCCGGGCGTGGTACTGGGTGAAACGAATGAACATTTGATGTAACTTCACTATTACCGCTTTATTCGTCCCTTATTACACTTGTTATAATTGAATTGACTTTTGTTGCACCTATTTGTAATTTCTTGACAGTCTTTTCACATTATAAAGTCTTTCAGACCCACGTCCACGCACGTTACAGAAACACGTCTTCACTTTTCTAACACAGAGATGCTACTGACAAAAAATTGCGTCTCTTTACATGACGCTCTTTTTATATTCATGCGCGTATGCACTCATTTTATACTTTCCTCGCTAAATAGTTCCTGTAAAGTTATGGAAGTGATCTTTATCTATCCTCCCTACACTTTTAACATTAAATATATATGGTTCTTATATATATTTAAACATGAAACTTAACATTTATGACGTTTTTAAACAATTCTATTTTTCGTAACAATGAAAAAAATAGCAACACGTTTTCATTACTCAACTAATCCTTGCCAACATGAAAAATAAATTATATTTGCAATAAATATTTACATAAATGATTTCCTTTTGGGGTCTACCCATATATGAATTGTAAATATTGTATATACATGTAATTTTGTGCTGCAACTTTTTATAATTGTTTGACAATGCTTGAAACTTGTAAAAAGTCTATAAGCAAATAAAGATTATTATTATGTCTCATCATGAAACAAAAACTTCATCTCTCTATTTAGCTTCATATGATTGCTGGAGGATAGATACAACAGAGGGCAGCACTTATCTCAAAAATTTTATTTTGAGAGTTAACCCATTTTTCCGGGCATGTCTTTATTTACTAAATATTAAACATTACCTGTTAAATAATTACACACTGCACAGGGACTGAAAAACAAATAATACCTCAGCATTTCTCTAAACTACATTTAATGAGTAACCTAACTTACCTTGAGGATGCTGCATTTGATTCATCAGTGCTTGAATTGCATACAAACACTGCAGCTCTAGGGGTTCTTGATTATCTACATATTTAACAAGTAACCTTTGTTGCTGTGCAAAATGATTTTCATTCAGCTTATTCTGAGCTGGAAGCAGAATGAAAATATTACATTTAAAATTGTATTCTCAAATAAAATCCACAATAATTCTACATTAGACAATTTTTGCTGCTGAAGACTTGAATAAACATATTAGAACCAGGGAGAAAAACAGGTATCAACTTAATTAAAGAAATTGAAGCTATTAACAGTGAAGCAACAAGATTCTAAAGTAAGAACAAATTAGAAACTAAAAACTTCACTTATCTTAGTAATGTTGTAAGTTCTTGGTGCAAAGGTGACTAAAGTTTCGAGTATCAACATAGAACATTTTTTACTGGAAAACTGGTAATTGTGTTATCAATGTATTGTATTTTTCTTTAAAATAAATCATTCCTAGCACTATGATTCTAACCCATATTTTCCAAAAATACCAGGAGAGAGAGAGGGGGAAAAAAATAAAAAGGTTTGCTTAAGCATAAATTAACTTCATTGTGTTTTCCCTGAAGATGTAAGATTTAATATTGTTGCCACGCTTCAAAGAAGGATTAAGTGACAGCTACCTCACACCCCTGCCTTAGTAAGTGCCGCTTTGCAACCTGCGACAATGGGTGAATCAGAACAAATGCTGTTGCATGAATTTCTAAAAGCTTCTGATATGCAGGGGCTCTGTTTACAACATAAGTAATGGAACTTTGATTTCAAGGAGAGTCGACAGGAATTCAAACTATATAAGAGGTAGAAATGGAACTGAAAAATCCAATGCCACAGCTGGGATTTGAACCACAGACCTTCCGCCTACTAGGCGGGTGCTCTAACCATCAAACTAGTGTGACAATCTGACAGAATTTGCCATTTGCCACAGCATCATTACAACTCTGCATTATGGCATGGCTCTTGACTAAGTTATTTAACATTATGCAATTTCAGGAGCATTTTGGTCAACTTCAACATACACAATAAAAATTGGCTGAAAACAAATTTTAAATCTAAGCCATAAAATTTTCATCTGGTTGGATGTAAAAATCCTTTGCATGCCTTCCTTTGGAAGGGAAGCAAAACCAGTGGTCTCATTTTAAATGATTATGCTGACTCTTCAGAGAAAATATTTTAAATGCCATAAATGCAGCAGAAAAAATCTGATGTGTTGCACTCACATGACTTTCACTACTCTTGTACTAACCATTCTTACAAATTATTTCCTTGTAGGTGCAAGAGGAATACAGTAGGCTTTAAGCGATAGTCAAATCTTTTAAAGTTTTCAAATTCTGTTCCCTTTGTATGGTTAACATATATATATATTTAAAAAACAAAAAACCAACAACGATGTTCCGTTTGACGTAAGTATAAGTTTCCAAAACTCACACAAATAACAAGCAATATCTCCGAAATGGTTCACTCCACAAAAAAATTTATTACGACACAAATTGTGTCTTAGCAACATCTACATTTTTTGTACAGTAAGATTTGGTCTATCTCTTACAGTTTACCAGTTAAGCAGAAGTCATCCAGAGTAAATACGACTTCATGGGTTATAGCCAAAAAATTCAAGATAAACATTTCATTTGTCATAAAAAATCTCCAACAAATGGCAATTTAATCAAAATCATTAGCCATTTTCAAGAAAATAAAAAATTTCAAAAAAATTTTCATCTAAAGGGTAGTTTAGGGTGGAGTAATTTTGTTCAAAATCGTGTCACATCCTTGAAAGACATTAAATTTAAGTACCAACTTTGGTTTTTGAGTTATGCTATCCACAGACGGACCTTTTTCTAATTCTTTTTTTTTATTCAAGGGGCCTCTAAACATATTTCCGGTGAAATATCGACATCAGTTTTTTTTGGGTGGAATACACTTTACTATATGTAGTAGAGAAAGTAAAACTTGTGAATTGAAGCCTCTGGAGGAAGAATATTAAACTGAATAATTTTTTAACCCATTTTATTTGTTTACCCTTATTATAAAGATATCAATTCTCCTGAATTTGTAAAAGAAGCTCAAGCGTGATAGTGTCCCCTGAGCAAACAAATATTTTTTAATGCCCAGTATAGAATGGAATACAATCAAAGTAGTTAAGAGCATCCATAAATAAAAACAATTTAATTTTGGAGAACTATCAGAAGATGTTCGCTAAGATTTTCAACTGATGGTAAAAATTTCAAATTTGATTAAAACTGGAGATATAATGCTTCCAAATGGATTGAAAATAAACAGAGATTATATACAATGACAAACGTTACATACCACATATAGAACTCTGGCATACTGCAGTGGTCAAGGCACGAATAAACTGGGACTCCTTAACACAGGTGCCAACATTTGCCTGTAATAGAAAAAATGCAGTGATAACAGTGAAGTGGATTCTTAAAAACAACTTTAATGCAATTTTAAGAAACGCAAAGATGCACCAAATACACTCAACACTAATTGTAAATTGGAACCCACCATTAACCTCTTGAGGGATATCGACGTGAAATCACGTCCATTTAAAATGGCAGATGAGCGATATGGGCGTCCTGTGCGTTTAAGCATTTAACCCTTATCCAACTCAACTTATTATAATTTTCCCTTTATGGAACATTTTAGCAAGGTCTATATACTTTATTGGCTTACCTTAATATGTTCGTTCTGCAGTGATTTACCTCAAAACAGGGATAAACACACAAGGGTACGTTCATCTCCACATTCGCGAATTCCCTTCTTGCGGCACACGAAACACTTTCGAAATGGGCGGGACTTCTTTGCTGTTGGTGGTATCCTTTTAGGATAATGTTTTCCTTGAAGTCTGAGGGGTGCAGGGGTTTTGGATTTTCAACCCCCAATGTGGTATTGTTCAATTAGGCTGCGAGCTATTTATAGTCGGTAGTCAAGGTCGGTCATTGTCCTGTGTGGGTTTAGAGAACTGTCCAAATCCCCAAACAATTGTATATGGTTATATCCAGTTGGTGCAAAAACACCTTTTTATACCACTTCTCGCTTCAGCTACAAGCAGGAAAGAATACGTATGTATTTCAACAAAGAAAGACACAGACTCTACTCAAGTTACGGAACTCATGTAGGCAAAAGTTGTAATGTTGATCTATTCTGGTGACTCAAGAGACCACGCATGCAGAAGCGCTTTATTACACAGTATGCTGACGCATAAGCCACACATACAATGGGTGTTTCTTTACTGTATCTTTCCGAGAATTTATATTAGATGCATTTGACAGAGCAAAGTTGACTTTTCACCACAGTGAAACAAAATTGTGCCATTTCAACGTTTTGTAAATACAACTCAACTTTGCTGATGACGTACATTTATACTGCAAATAACGAGTTTTATACCAGTTTTTGTTTCATTAAAATAACTTAATATTTACACAAAATACAGCTGTGTATATACGAAGCGCATTTAACAGCTAGCAGTTCTCGGCTCGCGGACGTTTAAATGGCCATCGCTCAAGAGGTTAACAAATGTGTACAGTCCTACAACACAATGCACTGGTCATAATAATATTGGGCAGTATAAATAGAAACTAGTTAGTGCTTTTGAGCTGCACCTGCAAATCAAGCAACAGGTGATTTGGTATAAATAAAAACTTCTCCTCTTAATACAGCTGTTGCTATCAGCATTAAACTTAAGCTGGGTGACTTTCACCATGCCTCATCAGCTGAGTGAACATCTATGAAAGGAAGATCTATTTTTCTGTTTGGAGGCAATTTAAATATTTGCTGCCTTTAAATATTCATATATATATATATATATATATATATTTTTTTTAATTAACGTCCTCCAACATTGCGTCATATCGGACGAATGAATGAAATGAATTGGGTGAAATGATGCTCAAATGAACCCGAGGTCCATGGAGCTTTAAGTTACCCGACATTCATCTTCTCAGGAGAGGGAAAACCTCGAAAAAAAAAAAAACCCTTACCCGGATAACTTACCCTAAGCGAGATTCGAACTCGCGGCCTCTTGAACTTGAGGCAGACACGCTAACCATCGCGCTACCGAGGCAGGCAAATATTCATATACTTAGCCATGTTAAATACATACTGATTTTAAATAACGGAAATGTAAGTAAAAAGGCAGCACTATGGCCAAGCAGTTATGCCATTCGCCTATTACCAGGGCAGCCCAGGTTCAATCCCAGGGACCTGCATATGGTTATTTGTGGTGAACAAAGCAGTGTCTGGGCAGGTTTTCTCTGGAATTTCCCATTTCTCCAGCTACTCATTCCACCAATTGTGCAACCACCACCTTTCCATTTTGTTTCGCTTGCATTTCATATCCTCCTCTTCTTCACCATCATACCTGGTGCGGGGCTGACCACTCGCTTCCAGGTCTTCACTCTGTACGGTCTGTAAGTTCCCCTGCTCCCTGACCGTCATCTGACCATAGGCAGAGGTTTTAACTCCTGCAGGTGTAAGCCTTACCTAAGGGGGGTAATTAGGTAAAGAAGAAGAAAATGTAAATATTTGGCAAAATGTCTTCCTCACTCTCATACCCGGTGCTGGACAGACCACCCACTTCCAGGTCTTCACTGTCTGGTTCATAATTTCCTGTGCTCCCAGACAGGCACTTGAGCTTAGACGCTTTTAAAGTCCTACCAGAAGAAGAAATTGTCAGCATTTGTCTATGTGAACTACGGTGAGTGATAATTTCCTAAAGAGATGCTGAGAAAGTATGGATGACGATGGTGGCCAGTTCCAACACTTTCATAAAGTTGGTAAATAAATAAACTTAGTTAAAAATGATGACATTTAAAAACACATTCTGCTCCAACTTGTTATTTAAAACAGTACTAATTTCGGAGGGTCCTCTCCGTCATTCCGCTGTTCAATTGACTGATTCAACATCAGATACTTATAGATAGTGGTTGTTTTAAACAAGTGGCTTGTGGAAAGTATCTATCTAAAGCTTAAGTTTGAAATTTGACAATACTACATTGTTTAGGATTTGTTTGGCAGCCATCAATAGTGAATACTGTCAGAGAATTTGTAAACATGGATAAAACTGGTCATCGTTATATTTCAATTTGAAAGGTCTCAGTCCAACTATGGCAGCTGCAAAATTTAATGCTGACTGATCGTTGATCATTATTCTTTCTCCTGTTGTACACACAAATTTTTCAGGCACAAATATTTATATCACTGGCTATACAGCATGATTTCATTGTGTTTAACTATACTCTGTTCACCTAGAGATTAGAGGAGATATAAACAAAGCACCAGTTTGTATCACTCCGCGGCCACGTGCTTTCACAATGACGCAACACAGTTACCTACCGCTACGCGTAGGTATAATATGCATTTTACACTACTAAAAGGATATATTTACTTGATTCAAATAACATGTAGCACATGGAAATTAACTACTACTTACGTCATCTCTGTCCACAATAACACTTTCATTTCCTGCTCACAATCTCGAAACCAATCTCCAGAAGCAGCTTGTAGAGGGAGGTTAGTTTTAAATCTGGAAGATCGGGTTCAGAGTTAACTGCCAACAACACTTTGTTTACGGTGGGGATTCATTGACTGGCGAACTTTTCGACGGATTGCAGATCTCACACTCACAAATTCGTTGCAAACTACAACCACCATTTATCTGGCACGTGGAAGCTTTTGGCTGGGATCTTCACCAACTGATGATTTCTCTTTGCGTGTGCTGTAAATACTTGCAACTGACACACCGGTAAACTCGAATGTTAATTTTATCACGTCTTCGATAGCAAGTTCGGGATATTTCTCGCAGAACTTGTTAAACATGTTCAATATTATTGTCTTTTCACCACTTCACAACGCTTTGCCGCTCTTATGTTTTACAGCACTCACTTGTTCCGCCATTCTATTGTCATACTGAATAATGCGCGCGCAGAATGAATTAGGCTGGTTACAGATTCACGTAAGTGCGTATTCTTACACTTTAGCTATGCTTAGTACACTTAGTTCATGCTTTAGCAAACATTAAGTGACATGTTAGACCTTAGTAACAGTATTTCTTCAAGGGACTATTTACATGGCTAAAGCGTCAAGAGGGCGCGCTGTGGTCAAAACGCACGTGGCTTTGTTTACGTCTCCTCTAATCTCTAGATGAACAGAGTATACACAACAGTGTAAAGCGTGGCAAGCCAATGATTGGATTTTGTGTTGAGCCAGCTGCCATTAAATTTTATTACAGCTATAATATTAACCTTTTTACTGTGGGCCATCGGCCGCCTCCGTAGCGCAGCTGGCAGCGCGCTTGCCTGTGGCGCGGAGGACCCGGGTTTGATCCCCGGTACCAGCATGGGGATTTTATCCCCTCTGGGAGGTCTGGCGCGGGGTGCACTCAGCCTTGTTAGGTCCCGGGGGGACCAATTGAGGAGCTACTTGATGGAGAAGTAGCGGCCCCAGGTCGAGAAGACCGCATAACTGGCTGGGAGGGCTCGGGGCGCTGACCACGTCCCACCCTCCAGTACTGCACCTCACCAATGACGCCTGTAGTGGGCAGAGGTGGGGGACGCAGCGGCTGGGCGGTAGGCCTTGGCCCTTCGTGGGCTGTCGCGCGGGGTTTACATTACTGTGGGCCATCACATTACAGCTGGGAATGCAAACCTTGCTGTGCTTTGGTTGTCACATTGGTGGCCCAGAATAAAGCTAGAATAAAGCAGGACTATCTAGAATCCATTCTATATAGCGTTTCACTCTTAGAAGACAGTATGGAGTTAAATGGGACATCTCTGTCTCTATCTAGCGCATACAAGTTGCCATTAGCCGCGTCCTTTTCTACCCTCGCTCTGTTGCCACATTACTAATAGCATGGTATAAATATTCATTTGTTATAAATTTAAGGTTTGAACACATTATCCTATGCAGAATTTTTTTCTCTATCAGGTTATATCCTTTTCAGAGTCATTATACATTTCTATAGGTTCAAATTTCTTCAGAAAACGTTTTTTTCAATAGAAGTCCGATATTTGCTGTTTCTACACTCATCACGCACTAACTAACAAACTAACTGCTAGAATGCATCTATATTTTTTTCTTAGGTAGAGTAAACCATAGTGCTACTACCTGCCTACTTTGAATTCTCTATGTTTACCCAGTTAAGTGTTATAATTTTTTAAATTAAATGTTTTCGGAAAATTTTATATCTGTGCACTGCAAAAGTTACGCAGTGTGAAACTTTTTTGTTATTGAGTTTACATCAGGGAACCAGCGAGAACAAATGTTGAGGAAGGTTGGAGAAAGTTTTTAAAATAAACCAAAAGGCAGTAACCTCTTTCTTTTATCCAATAAGGCAAACAAAAGGTATTCATCTATTCAGCGTCAGGTCTGACACAGAAGATAGTATAAGGAGCAGCACTAACATTAGTTCGAAAGAAGCCGTGTGTGTAACTGTGAGCTGTTATTGCGTTATTTGTTTAATATTTTTGTAAATATTTGTAGTTATGGAGGGGGAAGCTAGGAAGAGACGATATGTTGGTAAATTAAGAAGTAAGGAACGCCAAATAATTATGAATGTGTTAGATTATTTTTGAAGCAAAATGCTTGGCAGTAAAGGCAGTAAAAGAAACAGCTAAGGCTATCGGGTGTTCAGAAGCAGTAGTGTGTATGATTAAAAAGGAACTAATGGAAGGACTTCTAAGAACGCCATCGAAAAAGAAAGCAAAAGGGGCGGGACTACACAAAACGCTAGGTTAACGCAATATGATTGAATAGTGCAAGGTGGAGTGCGGCAAATTGTTCATTCTTTACAGTTTGCAAATATTCCACCCATGCTGAATATAATTTTGTCAGAGTTCAACAGTGATGAGACCCTACCAAATTTCTCAAGGGCCACTCTGATTTGGGGTTCGAATATGAAAGAAAGGGTAACAAGTGCATATTAATAGAAAGAGACGATATCGATATCATCAGATGGTGACATAAATATCTAAAAGACGTAAAAAGGTTTAGGGACCAGGGGAAATCAATTGTTTATACAGACGAGTCATTTGTAAATTTAGGTCATACAGTAACAAAGGCATGGAGGGATACCAAAGTTAAAAGTGTCCGTCTCGTCAAGCAGCAATTGAAGGACTAAGTACAGGACTCAGGCCACCTCGAGTCGCTCGCGGAGAGAGATTCGCAACTAGTACATCTTGCAACACTGCGCTCCATTTAACGTGTACTGTCTTTTAAGGGTGAGACGCGCTTTAGATGGTCCTCCCTAATCAAGGCTTGTTAGACCTGAAGGGAAACTTTGTATACACTTTCAATTGAAAGAACATGCTCTGCTGTTAGGATTATGAAGGATAGGTTTCAAAGAGCTCTTGTTTTATAGTAGCATTTGCAGCTAAAAATACAAAGGCTTATATACACATATCAATCCAGAGACAAAGCATTTGAAATTTAAAAAATCACAGCAAGGTCATCAAGTGGAAAATATCTCAGCAGTGAAAAGGTTAACCTCTTCAGTGATGGCCATTTAAACGTCCGCGAGCTGAGAACTGCTAGCATTTAAATTGTTAAATGCGCTTCATATATACACAGCTGTATTTTGTGTAAATATTAAGTTATTTTAATGAAACAAAAACTGGTATAAAACTCGTTATTTGCAGTATAAATGTACGTCATCAGCAAAGTTGAGTTGTATTTACAAAACGTTGAAATGGCACAATTTTGTTTCACTGTGGTAAAAAGTCAACTTTGCTCTGTCGAACGCATCTAATATTAGTTATCAGAAACATACAGTAAAGGAACACCCATTGTATGTGTGGCTAATGTGTCAGCATACTGTGAAATAAATCGCTACTGCATGCGTGGCCTCTTGAGTCATCAGAATAGATCAACATTACAACTTTTGCTTACGTGAGTTTCGTAACTGAGTAGAGTCCATGTCTTTCTTTGTTGAAATACATACGTATTCTTTCCTGCTTGTAGCTGAAGGGAGAAGTGGTATAAAAAGGTGTTTTTGCACCAACTGGATATAACCATATACAATTGTTTGGGGATTTGGACAGCTCTCTAAACCCACACAGGACAATGACCGACCTTGACTACCGACTATAAATAACTCGCAGCCTAATTGAACAATACCACGTTGGGGGTTGAAAATCCAAAACCCCTGCACCCCTCAGACTTCAAGGAAAACATTATCCTAAAAGGATACCACCAACAGCTAAGAAGTCCCGCCCATTTCGAAAGTGTTTCGTGTGCCGCAAGAAGGGAATTTGCGAATGTGGAGATGTACGTACCCTTGTGTGTTTATCCCTGTTTTGAGGTAAATCACTGCAGAACGAACATATTAAGGTAAGCCAATAAAGTATATAGACCTTGCTAAAATGTTCCATAAAGGGAAAGTTGAGTTGGATAAGGGTTAAATGCTTAAACGCACAGGACGCCCATATCGCTCATCCGCCATTTTAAATGGACGTGATTTCACGTCGATATCCCTCAAGAGGTTAAGGCTGAGCCAGATTCTAGTCTGGGGGTCTGCTCCTTTGTTTACTACAGTAAAATATTGGGTGACAAGAGTTTAAGAAAGGCCATATGAATTTGCAAGACAGACATCGCAGTGGTCAACCAAATGAGATAAAGTGTCATTGCATATTGACTGAAAATTTGGACATAAGAAAGCTGTGCACAACAGGTGTGCAGTATTTGCTCACAATGGAACAAACACAGCATTGTGAGGATGTTTCGGTAGTGTGTTTGGCAATATTTTACGTCAATTCATAACCATGGATGAAACATGCATCCATCACAGATGAAGGAACATCCAAACAGTGGACTGAAAGGGGAGAATCAGTTCCAAAGATGAAGACAATTCCAATGGCAGGCAAGGTCATGGTATCAGTTTTTTGGTATGCTTATGGGATAATTTTCACTATCTCCAGAAAGAAAAAGGAATCAGTGGTGAGTATTGTGTCAACTTGTTGCAGTGTTTGAGATGAAATCGAGCAAAAATGACCACATTTAATGAAAAAGAAAGTTTTGTTACATCAAGACAATGTACCAGTTCAAAACCCATTATTGCTGTGGCCAACATCAATGAGAAAGTTCGAATTGCTTCCTCATGCATCTTATTCACCAGAATTAGCTCCCCTCTGATTATTTTCTGTTTCCAAACTTGAAGAAATCGCTTGGTGGTAAAGATTTGCCAACAGTGAAGAGGTGGAGTCTGCAGTTAAAGGCTATTTTGCAGAGTTCAGTGATTCTCACTATAAATATCAAAGCTGTTGAGTCTTACTGATGTATTGAGCTGTAAGACACTGTAGAGAGATAGAGATTTTTTCTCCCAAATTTTTGTGCTTTCTTCGTTAGGTTGGGTACTTCTGGGATGGTCCTCTTAGGTCCCCAAGAGGTTAATTGAGCTGATTAAGAGGTAGTAGCACCTGGTTGCAAAGACCACATAGTACTGCAACCCACTCATGCAGAGTCAGGTGGTAGGCCTTGGCCGAAAAGTGGCTGCTATACCCCATATGTCAGAACCTCACTAAAATTGTCAGTTGAAGAAACTTGTGGACAACCATGCTTCAGTTCTAGAGATGTACTATAAAACAGTTGCTGTTGCTATGTTTCAGCTAATTATTGGGCATAACTAACAAACATCTTTACTGACATTGGAATACTGCCATCACCAAATTGCTTGTTGTGCTCTTAACAAGTTGAAATGGAAATGGAGCATCTGACAAAATGTGCAAATCTTCAAATCGGTAAGATATCAATTCACTTCTAAATACTGGGAGGGTAGTATGATACTTACACCAATCCAATCACAGATCATATCAAAAGTAGGAGAGGTTGCCTGATTCGGGCTTAGGAACTGGCATAATTTCTCCTGGACACTATTCCAGTTTATTTCATCACTGGAAGATGTAGGTAATGCTCCACCAACCGTGAATTCCAGCTTCTGCAATTAGAAGTTACATACAATTTTCATTTACTAATCCAACAATTAGTTCCTTGCAAACTTCACCTTCAACAGAACTAGATCATTATGCCTAACGTAGCTTTGAAAGTAGTGGCCAAGTATAGGTTTCTCTTTCAAAAGGCATTTTGCTTTGGCCTTGGGAAATCCAATCTACAACAAATTTTGCTTAAAACTTATTCTAATAAAATATTGGATGCTTCATTTAGAGCACAGATGTACCTACTTTTGAGGCATATAATTACAAATTAACATGAATTCACCTTAAATGGTATGTTACTACTACCTACTCATCGTTTCAAGATAAACACATCACTGATTTTAGCTTCCTGTTATACAGTATCAAGATTTCACCTTTTCTTTAATGAAGCTGTCTATCTTGTTTTCTGGAAGGAAAACATTCCATTTGAGGCCAGCTGCATCCCATTTTTCACGGATCCAACCAGGTCCCTGTGAAAAATAAAACTACAATGCTCTTATCTAAAAAAAAAGCACATTCTATTAAACTTAAGCATTAAGTGTAATATAATTTCCTACAGATCTGTATATTTTAACCTAATTGTACAGAGAAACCCAAAAACATCCAAACTGCTGCACAGTGTTTTTCCACTGTGCAAGTGCAAACACAGCAGCTGCACACTAGGACGGGGTTGGCTTGTTTTTCTCTGCTCTGAAAGTGTAGTATTGAGCTGACATGATAACGTGTGATTGAGTTATTACCAGTGTGCCTTATTATTTTGTCCTGTACTTAATCACAAAATATATTATACAGGGCTTTCGAACCGGTTCTTCACCGCTGCACAGCCTTTTGCCTGTGTGAGTTTGAAGCTGCAGCAGCCAGGTTTGCAGCTACTAACAAGCTGCGCGTAAAACGTGTATAAAAATCTTACATTATAGAAAACTTTAAACTCCCGATTACAAATTAATGAACATCTCCCACGGTTCTATATGAAATTGCTGTACCTACAGAATTTTTATGGTAAAACCTGCCCATTGACCATTTTATCATTGTAATTTTGTACAGCCCTGGGTACTCATGAACTCCCCTGATAGTCATGCAAAAGGATGTGAAACACCAGCAGAATGTGCGACTTCCTTAACCTCATCCCAATAGTCTTCAAAGTTCTGGAAATGCTACACAGTCCACAAATTCCCTTTGGTGGTGCAGTTGAATAATTTTGAGGTACTGCAAAAACCCTTTAACATATGCAATGATAGAGGTAAACTGGTGAATATGTGGATTCTGCACTTCCAGTCCACCAAATTAGCTCTTTTCAAAAATAAACTGCAACCACCTAGAAAAATAATTTTCTTGGCTAATATAAAATATGTTGTTAGCTAATGCTGGATTTCTGACAATGAAGTCATTAATCCTCTAATATAAAATATTGGTACACTAATTTCTACTGCTGCTACGGTCCTGTTGCCAACTAATGTTAGGGACGCAAAGTTTTAACATACTGTCTAATGCAGGGATTTCAAAACTTATTACTTTATTATTGTTTTTGATATTTTTTTCCCAATGTTCAATACAGCACAGAGTGGTAACAGGAGGAAGGTAGCTTCAGTCGTTAAGCGGATGAGGATGAGATTGAATAGTCTTAAAAACATTTTGATATTTTAAACTTTAAAAGTGAAGGTGACTAAAAGGTGAGAAAAAATCTAACTCAAACACTTCACTGTTAACTCTTTATTTTTTATATTTAAGAGCCAGAAGATGCAATTGGGACAATCTTGGCAGTTGCCACGCACTTTTGGACAAAAATCACAACATAAATCTAGAACAAACTTCTCTAAACACAACGGTGAAAAAAGAACTGTCCACATGAGAACAGTTCATTTTGAAAAATAGAAAGTGTTCAATTTTGACGTCTCTCAGAAAGATATGTTCAAGTTCCTTGAAACACCACCAAAGGAGACAGCTGACATCACCAGCCACACCAGAGAACCAGTTAGCAGTAAGTTATCAGCTTTTATTCCATTAACACAACTTCTTAATTGAAAACTTCAATTTTATCATTAAAAGTGACATACCTCTATTTTGGTTTCAATTAATAAGGATATTAAATATGTTGTCCGGGTGATAATGGAGGAAAATGGGCCTCTGAAACATGCTTTGGGAAATTCTTAAGTGTTGTTTAGCGTTATTAATTGCCTGACCTTTAATTTAATTGATTATAACATTGTTTTCAACACTACCAAGAAAGATAATGACTGAACCATTGTTATTTCACTTTTACTAGGCAACTTAAAAAAACTGTGGTTAAAAACTTACCTGATCTTTACTTAATAAATGAAGAACTTCACAAATTAGTTTGCCATTTTGTGATGGTGGAGCAATATCGTGGAGTTTGGAAAATGGTATAACTTCAGACGAAAGCATGGGAACTGAAAAACAAATGCATGTATCAGGAAGTTTCCGTTTTATTATACGAAAACCAAAATTGTAGTTTAAACATCAGTCCTGTTGAGCTTTTAATTTTACTCTCATATATACTCAAGCAGATTTGGTCATCATGTACAATTTGTTTTTATAAAACAAAACCATATGTACTCTAAGTGGTACCATATTTCACTGTATATGAATAATATAATATTTAAATTGGGGCTGTTTTTATAATTAAAACATGCTTCGGATTGAGCAATGAGACTATTATTTCTCTCAGGGCGTGGTACTAGATGGAATGTATGAACACTCGATGTAACTTCACTATGAATCACTTTATTAACACTTTTTTCGTCGTTACAATTGAATTATCTTTCATCACACCTATTTATATTTTATTGTGAGACAGAATGTTGACTAATAGAAAATTGTTCATGTAAATATTTTTGTAAGAGTGTGTAAATTTTTAATTCTTTTAATTTGGGTGTATCAGGGACTTATTTCTTTTGATAATACTCAAAATAGACAATGTCTTCTCAACTGTTTGAGTTCGACCAATGAGAACTGTTGCGCGGATGAATACATAAGAATGGCGGTGTTGCGTCATACCCACGCTCGGACTCTTTTATCATTAGCGTCTGTGACTTCAAAGTGTAAGGACGTATAAGTGTTGATGGCGTGTGAATATGTGAATTACACCAAAACTTTTAAACAGCATGGACGCTATCCAATTTTAAATGTTATTAACTAACTGAAATAGTGATGTAAAATATATAAAACGAATAAATGTGTTTGTGAGAAAAGAACGTTGGCTTTTGCATTCCATTCTACGACCACCTCCCCTGCAGATAGGAATCGCGTCTGCTCTAACAAACTTTCCACCTTTTAGCAAAAACAGTGCTCCATTTGCTGCTATATTCACGCTAATATGTGTTACAATCATTTATAATAAAACCCCGCCACAAATGGCTTGCCCAACGTGGAGCGCGAATTTGGAGTGGAATGCAAAGTTGAGGGTGCGAAGTGCTAACAACAAAAGGACGCTATCTTATCGTGCAGGAGAAAGACGCCATTAGACCATCGTCTGATATCAACAAAACATCGATACACGGAGAATCAACGTGGGAAAAACACCGGAGATCATCTAGCGAAGCCAACTACCCAGGAGACGTAAATAACCGGACGAAGAACCAGCAGAAAAGAAAGTAGGATCGAAATTTTTTGTTTCTTTATTTTATTCCCATTGTGCATGTTTTTAAGAAGTGGAAAAGTAATAGGACTTTCAACATTAAGTGAATTAGATAAAGGAATTAAAATGTCGCGAAAAGAGATAGAAACAGGAGTGGGGGAAGGGGCAGATAGGCCTAGTTATCAGATAGGATTAGAGAGTGAGGAACAGGCGGAAATAAGCAAAGACCAAAGGTTAATGATGATGTTTGAAAGACTAGAACAGAAACTGGAACAAAACAAGGTAGAATTAGGTCAGAAAATGGAGCAAAATAATGCAGAATTAAAACAGGACATAGAACAAAGTTTAGGTCAGAAAATGAAACAAAATAACATAGAATTGAAACAGGATATAGAACAAAGTTTAGGTCAGAAAATGGAGGAAGTGAGAAAAGACTTAGAACAGAAAATGGAATTAGGTAGACAGAACCTAGAACAGAAAATAGAATTAGGAAGACAGGAGTGTAAAGAAAATATGAAAGTAATGGAAACTAATTTAAAATTAGTTCACAAAAACTTAAATGAAACAAAGGAAGCCTTAGAAGCTAGGATAGAAATGGTAGGAGATAGGATGGGAAAGATAGAATCAGAGATGAAAGAGAATAAAATAGTGTTGGAAGAAGAAATTGCTAGATGTAGGGATGAAATAACAGAATGTAATACAAGTGTAGACTGTAAAATAACAAATGTAAAAGCAGAAATAACTGAGGAATTGAGGAAAGAGATTGTGGTAGTAAAGAAAGACATTATTAATGAAACTGTAGAACAAATTGTAATTCCTAAAATTAAGACAATGAATGATGTGATGCTTTCACAACAGGATGCTATAAATGATATGAAACAAAGCCACTTAGAAATAAAGAATGATTTAAAATCAATTTGTGAAGAAATGAAAAAAGGGAAAGAAAATTTGGCTAATGTAAATGATGTTGTGAAGGCATTACAAAGACAAGATGATTTAGATGTAAGTAATGTACAAGATGAGAGTTATTTGAGTAATGTACAAAATGTTGACTCACCATACAGAGAAAGAGGTTCGCAACCAAACAATGACACAACACATAACACATGTTACACCAACAGCATATTACATGAAATTACACCACCTACATTTGACGAGGAGAAGGGAGACGATCCAAAACTCTTTGTTAAAGAGATGGAAGAATACTTTAAAGTGAAAAGGATACCAAACGAGCTTAGGATGATGATAGTTAAGAAAAGCTTAAAAAACAAGGCATTAGAATGGCTCAGGTTAACACTAGCTGGTCATGAGTCTTATAGCTCATTCAGAAATTTATTCCTATCAAGGTATTGGGGCCCAGCTAAACAAAACCAAACTAGGGTAGAGCTAGCGACAGGTAGATACGATCCAGCCAAAGGGTTGTCATTAGTCGACTATTTCATGAAAGTAGCCAACAAAGGAAAGCTATTAGACCCTAACTTGTCGGAGGCAGAACTAATTGCTAGCATAACAAGACATTTCCCAGACACAGTGAGAACAGGATTAATTGTTGCGAGGCCAGTAGATTTTGCAGATATGATAGAACTGCTGACAGCCTTCGAAACACAAAATGGTCGGCCTAATGAGCATAGACATAGGAACGGTTACCCAAACTCACCCATCCTAAACCGGAACACGGCTACGAACAACCAGAGCGAAGGAGAACATACAAATACTAGGAGTACCCATGAAAGGGGGAGAGGGGCACACCATTTCCCACAACCACATAATCATGGCGAGAGGATGGAGAACACAAGACAGCGGTACCATGACACGATACCGAGGGGTGAATCGAGACACCAAACATATACATATGATCGTGGAAGACCAGGAGACCATGCCCATCAAGTGAATCACATACGATTCAGTAGGGAACACTTGAACAACTACAGACCGTCATATGACAGAGGTTCACGCCAAAGGGGCAGAGACCAATGGTATACTGACAACACAAGACAGCAGGAAGTAGAAGAAGATGTGCCAAATAGGGCAGATGCTGCACAAAATACAGAAACAACCACCACCAACACTCAGGAAAATTACAACAACTAAGTTCGTCCCAACCGAGTGGATGACAAACAACAAAATCTCAGCAACTTACAATTGACATCGACACCATGATGGCTACATCTGAGAAGAGATCTGGAAAGATGGAGCTATTGTATACTGGACCACTGGTCATAACGAAACAGCTGGGTGACCACACGTATGAGCTACAGAATACAAATGGCAAGTTGGTAGGAAGATACCACAAAAATAAATTGAAGCCATACAAAGAAAGGACCAAATAGCCTTCGTCAACAAATGTGTAAGGCAGGAGTAGCAGAGATGAAAGAAGATAACAATTTTTGATTGGTTACTTATAGAAAATTATATTCAAAATAGGATTACAACAAGGAAGAAAATCGACATAGTCATTGGCTATATCGACCACAAAGAGCATTGTCAACAAAGACAGATGAGGACACTGATTGTCATTAAATAAATGAATCATAGCGACGGAAGATAATATGTTTTTGACATAAGGATGTCAGGGACAAAAGTAAAAATGAATCAATTATGATGAAAAAGATATAATATTTCGACACAAAGATGTCGAGAGTAAATTGAGAAGAAAAATAATACAATTACAGAATAATTGTAAGTATAGAAGTTTTCTCTTATAGGAATAAGAGACAAAGAAATGACAATTAGTGAAATGAGGAAAACCATAATCAGAAAAACAATGCTCATGAATTAAGATGAATATAGCCAATGTTAAGCTCGAAGAAATGTTGAACCAAACAACAATGAATAATAACCCAATCAAGAAAGTTAGTACCATTAGTAACATCAGAGTTTAAGAACCGACTCAACAACCTGCCTATACATAAGCTTATAAGACAAAGAAGGCAAAGAACTGAATAAAATATTGCCATAAACATGATCATAACCATTAGCTCAAAATTTGTATCCTGTTTTTCTCTCCCCATAGCAAAGAATACAAGTCAAAAACCACATGAAACACTTAAATTGTATTTGTGTCAATGTCAAATGTACAATAACTGAGTATGTGTTGTATAAGAACTGAGTATGTGTTGTATAATAACTGAATATGTATTGTATGATAACTGGATATATTGTACAATAACAGAATATGTTGAGTGATAACTAAATGCTTTATGCCAAAACTGAATATGTATTGCATAATAACAGAACATATGTATTATGATAGCAGGATATATTGTGTAATAACTGAATATGTTGAGTAATAACTAAATGCTTTATGCCAAAACTGAATGTGTATTGTGTAATAACTGAATATGTATTGCATAATAACAGAACATATGTATTATGATAGCAGGATATATTGTGCAATAACTGAATATGTATTGTGTAATAATTGGACATGTTGTGTAGTAATCAAATGTGTTGTACAACAACTGAATATGTATTGTATAATGACAGAAGGTGTGTTGTATAATAACAACATATATGGTATGATAGCAGGATATATTGTACAAGGACTGAATATGTATTACATAATAATTGGACATATTGTGTAATAACTAAATATGTTGTGCAATAACTGGATATGTATTGTGTAATAACCGAATGCATTGTGTAGTAACCGAATATGTGAAACTTATAAAGACATGTTGTATTATGTCAAAACAAAGGACAAAGACAAACAGTGAAGAAGACTGTAAAGAAAAAAAAAAAATATATTGTACAAAGTGATTGAATCATAGGAGTAGGGAGAAGTGTTGTATTGTGTTTCAAGATTGTAAATACGGTGACAATTTGAAAAACAAAACAAGGGGCATATGAGACAGAATATTGACTAATAGAAAATTGTTCATGTAAATATTTTTGTAAGAGTGTGTAAATTTTTAATTCTTTTAATTTGGGTGTATCAGGGACTTATTTCTTTTGATAATACTCAAAATAGACAATGTCTTCTCAACTGTTTGAGTTCGACCAATGAGAACTGTTGCGCGGATGAATACATAAGAATGGCGGTGTTGCGTCATACCCACGCTCGGACTCTTTTATCATTAGCGTCTGTGACTTCAAAGTGTAAGGACGTATAAGTGTTGATGGCGTGTGAATATGTGAATTACACCAAAACTTTTAAACAGCATGGACGCTATCCAATTTTAAATGTTATTAACTAACTGAAATAGTGATGTAAAATATATAAAACGAATAAATGTGTTTGTGAGAAAAGAACGTTGGCTTTTGCATTCCATTCTACGACCACCTCCCCTGCAGATAGGAATCGCGTCTGCTCTAACAAACTTTCCACCTTTTAGCAAAAACAGTGCTCCATTTGCTGCTATATTCACGCTAATATGTGTTACAATCATTTATAATAAAACCCCGCCACAATTGATAGTCTTTTTACCTTTCTAAAGTCTTTTCTACTCACATCCACGCATGTTATAGAAACATGTCTTCACATCTCAAACATACAGACGCTATTAACAATTCCAGCGCCACTTTACATGATGCTATCTTTTTGTACACATCCGCGTATGCGTTCATCAAATAGTTCCCGTATTGTTACGGAAGCGATCTTTAGTTACTCTCCCTTTGCTTTTAATATTAAATATATATAATTCTTTTATTTATACATATTTAAATGTGAAACTTAACATTTATGACGTTTTTAAACAAACTTAATTTTTTGTAACAATGAACAATAGCAACAAGTTTTCGTTACTCAACTAATTCGTATCAACACCAAAAATAAATTACGTTTGCAATAAATATTTACATAAATGATTTCCTTTTGGGGTCTTACAATATTCTGTCTCAAAATAAAGTTAATTTTGGCAGAATCCAGACTAATTAAAGTGACATTAGCCCTTGCCATCACAATCTTTATTACCCGTTAAATACAACTTGTAAACAAAAATCTCATTGCTCCTTTTGATAAAAGCTGCCTTCACCACATGACATTTTCACTTTCACTCTTTTCTTTCATGAAAAATCATGCAAGATGGCCTCACTTGATCATGAAGACCCAATATTCTAGCTGATAAAACCAGTTATTACAAGAATTTTTCTTCATGCAAGGTCAAAATGTTTACATAAAACCCAAAAAAGTGACAAACAATGAAATATGGTACAACTACAGCATTTGTGAACCACCTTTCCAAGAATTAATGAGGTCTTCAAATACATAATGAACGTACAATCTATATATGAATTACACTTCTACATTTAAGAGAAAATGAGACGTCTTGAAAATGTCTCAATTTCAAGTTTACTGCTTTGCAAGATTCAACCAAATTTCAATTGACAAAGGTTCTCACAAATGCAATCCCAAGGATTTATTTAAACATTTCCAGGTCAATTCTTTAATATAATAGTGATTACATACCTATCATTTCAGCCGTATAGAGCCAAAATTTTGGAACATCTATTTCCAGATCATCAGCAATATCTAAATATTCACTCAACCTAAAACATAAGGTAACAATTGTAAAAACTGTATGTTACAACCATATGTTCAATCTTTAACAGACAGCACTAACCCTAAGTCTTTAGCCACAAACATATTATGTTGCATATTTTGCTATTACTCAAAACAATGGCCGTAATACTTTGCAATTATAGCTACACACTACTTACCCACTTAAGTACTGTGAAAGAGAGATTACGTTGCACTTAACTAAGTGACTCAATAATTTTCCTGCATTCTGCCTATTGCTTGATGACCTCTCTAGTGAACTGTTCAGGCTTTCCCTAACAAAAACGCGAAGATTTTCTTGTGCAAAGGTTTCTGCTACTGTCAGTTCACTTTCCTATAAAAAACAATACGTATTTAAAATGATGGTCTCAAAGCAAAGCTGAAATTAGTATTAGTATCTATTTTTGAAAATGCTTTACATGAAGCTTTAAGAAGTATTTGTCGCTTCTGTACCAATAACTTTCTTTTTTGAAAGAAAACATAAGAGAGAGAAAAAAAAAGAGGGCTTTGTCTTACCTTCAAATTGTTGTTATTGAAGAACTCGTCAAGGAGTGTGTGTGTTCGACTAATAACCTCCTGTTCGCTGAGGGGAGAGACAGCACTAGGACTCTTGGTGCCAGGCCTGCCTGGAACCATGCTAATATCTTCTGTGCTTGCAGATATTGATGGGGGCTGAGAGAGGGTGGCTGAAGGTCGTAACGATGGTTCATCACCGCCTCTGAGCGCAGAGTTATCTCTTGAGGATGATCTTGAGGAACTACTTCTTGATTGTCTATTTCCTGCAATGACAGAGCATACAAAATTTTTGAAGTGACATTAAGGATGATTGGTACACATGCAAACTCCAAGTTTTCTTTGAAAAGGTCATACCACGGTTCTTTTTAAAAGGGTTGTAAGTTACACTACAAGGTAGTGTAAGTTACACTGTATTTTTCAAATATGCATGGTAGGAAAAGTCTGGGAGTCACAGAGAATCTTGGTTTGGTTGTAGTGGCAGCATTGTGAATTCCTAGGGCCTACCTTTACCAAGTGGACATTAAAATGACAGTAATAATGGAGACTCCACTTGCTCCTACCACTGATAGCGAAATTTGCACTGTAACCTGTTCATTGATGGCAAAAAATATGCCACTGAATTTATCACAAGTTTTGCAGTGTGTATGGTAAAGACATGTCAAGACCAATGGTTTCTCATTGGCATCAATAGTTTATTGAAGGTGTGGAAACGAAAGAGTGCAAAATTTGTTTGGCTGGCAAGGTCAAGGCAAGGATATTCTGGGATTCGAAGGGAGTACTTGTTGATCGATTACCTGCCCCGTGGGACCATGATGAAAGCTGCTTGCTATTGTGAAGTACTGAATAAACTCGGAAGAGGATTCAAAACAAAAGGAGGGGAAACTTGAGCAAAACCATTTTTCTGTTCCACAAAAATGCTTGCCCACATGCTGGTTGTAAAAGTGAAGCCCTATTTCAGCAGTTTCGATGGGATGTTTTTGTTATCCACCTTACCTGACCTGGCATTGAGCGATTACTTATTTTTTCGCAGTTGCAGCAACATCTCGGAGGAAATAAAACAAGCAGTGGAAAGATGGTTAGCCAGTTTGGCGGGAGAGTGGTTTGACACCAGATTTAAAAAAATTATCACAGTATCAAAAATGTATCAAGATTCAAGAATGTGTAGAAAAATAGTTACTGAATGTAGCTTTCAAAATATACAGGATGGAAGTGAAATAATCTACCGACTGAAGGAGGTGAGAGAGTGGATCTAAAACAAAAAGTTCTAATACATTTTTTAAATTAAATGCACCGTTAACAGGATAACCACATTTAAAGCTGAGAGTAGGTGGCAACGTTCTGCCACTTAAATAAGGAAAATTGAAGCTATTAACAGTGAAGCAACAAGATTCTTAAGTAAGAACAAATTAGAAACTAATTTGCACATTACTAAGATAAGTGAAGTTTTTAGTTTCTAATTTGTTCTTACTTTAGTTCTGCCACTTGTTGATCGTGTAATTTATTTCTACTGGTAGGAAAATGAACTATTCTAGTGTTCTATAAAAACCATTTTAAGTAATGTTAGTCATGAATTGAATTCATGACGTTTTGCTACTGGGCAGAGTCCCAGAAAATTCTGCAAAAATATGAGGTTATTGTTCACTGCACTGTATGCAAATTGACTTCAAATTCTATATTTACGCATAATTACAAGCTTTTATTTGGCATGTTTTAATGAAAGAATTGCTTCCTGTTCTATTTGAGAGGCTTGTGCCATGATAAGCTAACAAATGCATGTTTTAATTAAGTGTGGTTGGTCTGTTCCTCACTTTACGTACCGCAAACATTTTTTTCTAACTTTCAACATCAATTTTGGTATTGCATCCTTTAGGAAATCACAAATATGATGGAAAAATAAATACTAACTTTAAATACACTCTAAACGGCCGGAAAGACGTAAATTCACTTCAAATGAAATGCATACGAGTCATGTCCAAATCTACTTACTGTGCATGCGCCCAGTTGGTAGCAATATTGCTGCCAACATTGCTCCTGCTTGATGATACCCAAGTGTTTGTCGCTAACATTAAGAACATCAATACACTGTAGTTAAATAAAGTGGTGAAAGTTAGCCGCAAATCTGTACATAACCCGTGCGTTCTTAATAAGCCTTCTCGTATAGGAGCCGCATGCACTGTTCTCTCGTGAAACAATGATGCGAGATCAACATTATTAACGAATCAAACAACTTATACTTACGAAGTTTATTTACCGAATAGCAGGGACCGAACAGGACAGTCAGTTTCACAATAAATAGTAAAGCTAGTTTGCTTGCAACACCGGCACTTGGAGTGAACACAGGTACAGTTTTAATATTGTCTGTTAGATGTGTGTGCTGCAGCTATTGCAGCATTTCAAACTCATGTGTGAAATACCTCTTACATTATTAATACCGTTATTCAATGCTGCATTTAACCATGTGGCACTTATAATTGCTAAATCTTCAATAAAGCATAATTTATAATGTAAAATTACTATCCACCGTAATATGCTCAAACAAAAAACTATTGAATACAGTTAAGTAAGCATTTGTACAATCTACACTGATGTCGGAAGAAAGTAAACACAGCTGATGCGATGTTGCCAGTTCTAACAGAGTTAAAAAAGCAACAAATTTTGGATTTTTAAAGCTTAATTTACAGAAAAACAGTTGATTCGATTGAAATACGCCAAAGGAAAATGTTGTCGTTTATTCAATTTTTTATGAATAGTCATAAATTAAGAACCTCTAATCAATAACTCAGCCAGGCGATGATAATAATAAAAAAAATTTTTGCTAAAAGTTTTCTGTTGTTCATAATATGAGAAACTCGCTGTTAAAGTCTGGCGGATAATTTCACTTTCACCCTGGTCATTTTTTTTAAAAAAACAGTAACTTACTTTTGAGACACCGCTAATAGTAAAGTTGTTTTCCAAAAGGCTTCTATGCTTTAAAAATATATATTATACTCTATTTACTTTCAGAAACTTAATGTTTAAGTTTTTGTATTTTTTAAAAGAAAAGCTCAAATATTTCCCTATGTCTCAATTTCAAATTGTTAGGAAACTAATTAAATTCCATTAATGACATGTGTTACTTTACAAAATTACACATGATTTTAAATGGATAAACAGTTAAGTAGAGTATACCAGTCATTAAATGTATTGTAAAAAATCACTCAGACTGTTGCCCGCTCAGAATACTACTCCCTCAATACAATGTACTTGTCCCACCTCCTTTGCCATTCCTGGAAAACATGCAGGAAGCCATTCTTTGAGAATGGTTACCTCTAAAGCTTTAACTGCTTTGGTCTCATTGTCAAACAGATGCCCCTTAACACTAGAACCCTGGTAGCGGTCATTTTGACCGTTCTTGATATTTAAATAAGTATAGTTCCGCTGGTTTTTAAAAACGAAGCTTGGCCTTTCATGACTTTTCCTGATATAACCTCTAGTTTTATATAGCATAATCATTTTCGGCATGTCATTATTTACGTGGATGTTTTTTCATGTTTGACCATGAACACCGGACACGGTCATTTTTGACCGTTAGAATTTTGTTAGGCTTTCGCTCGCAAGGTCATTGGATTTCTTATTCTCGCTAATCTGCTTTGTCCGTCTTCATGCCAACTGTTCATTATAGAAGTGTACGTTGTGAATCTGTGCGTGCAAGATATCTCGTGGTTTGAAACCAGATGAAATCTTAGCTATATTTCATGGTATACCAGACGATGTATCAGAAGGTGATCTTTTTGAAGAACATGGTAATGGTGAAGATGATTATCAACTTCCAGCTGATTCAGAACAATCGGAAGGTGAGTCGTTCAGTGAAGATGATTTGAATGGTAAGTTTTAGATATTGCACAACATGAAACTGCATTCCTAATAGGTGCCTTTATGTAGTTATTAATTTCCTTGTTAGTACACAAAATATATATATATTTTTTTTCCTTTGCTTATTTATTTTCAGAAAGTCAAATTCAGGATAACATTTCCTGTAATTCTCGTGCTGCAAGGGAGGTAAGAAGGTATGGGCAGCACTGTGTGACTCCATTCAATTTGAGTGCGTCACAAGCGGCAAGTGAAAATAGAATGCCTACTAGTAGTACTACAGCTTCAGGTAACGCAACCACTTCAACACAACCAATAAGAAGAAGAGGTCGAAAAAGACAACATGAAGAGGAAAAACTTCCTGTTCTTAGTGGAGATAAGGGTACTGAGTGGCAGATCATCGATCCAAGTCACAATCCTGGTAGAACAGAGCAACATAATGTTGTGAAAGGAAAAAGAGGCCCTACCGCTTATGCTAAGAGACATGTAAGGGACAACAGCCATGCATCTGCTTGGAAGTTGTTCATTGAGGAGTTGATTCTTCGACATATGAAAAAATGTACAGAGATTGAAGCAAGAGAGAAGAAAATGAAGAAAAATGGACTGTTTCCTTGGATACGCTGGACGCTTTCATCAGCGAAATTTACTTGCAGGATGCACTTGGGTGCAGAAGCCTTGAACTAGTCTGGTTCAAAAAGTGGGGGCCACTTATATTTTCTGATACCATGGCAAGGGACAGATTCATGGAACTGATGAGATTTTTAGGATTTGATGTCAGGTCATCCCGTTCTGAAAGGCTAAAGACGGATGGGTTTGCGCTGGTTTCAACTATTTGGAACAAATTTATTGAAAACTGTAAGGCTTGCTACATACCAGTTGCATTCCTTACAATAGATGAACTTTATCCTACACAATGTCGCTGTTCATTCATTCAATACATGGTCAATAAGCCTGATAAATTTGGTATAAAATACTGGATGCTTGAAGATGTGTACTCAACGTATCTTTGCAGCGCTATCCCATACATGGGGAAGGAGAATCAGCGACCTCAGAACAAATCTGCTCCAGAACATGTTGTGATGTCTCTAACAAATCCTTTTCTAAAAAGGAGACGAAACGTCACCACCGAAAACTACTTTACTTCACTATCACTAGCTAAAAGACTAAAGTAGTCGGGCACTAGTATCGTAGGAACTGTGAACAGGTCGAGACGAGAAGTTCCTGATCATCTAACAAATTCCAGAGGTCCTCTTTATGATACCATTCTCATGAAAACAAAGATGGTGGATTGGATGTGATTGATTAGATGGCACGATTGTATTCCCTTCGTGCTGGTTGATGCATGTCTTTACAATGCTTGGACAGTGTTTCGAGAAATAACTGGTAAGGAACTTTCACGCCGCAGATTCATCCTTCAACTCATTGATGAACTAAGAGAAGCCTACTTGGGAACCAGACAATGTTGTATATAGACTAATCCAACCGAAGAACATCCAAACCCTGATCACCAGCGACAGTGTCAAACTGGTTATAAGTGCAGACAGAACAAAGCAAGCAATTCCTGTCATATTTGCAAGAAACTAGTATGTGGAAAACGCACAGCAGAAGTCAGAAAAGTTCTTACATGTGTAAAATGCAACGCATAAGTTAATATTCATAACAAGGAAAGTAACTTTCTGTGTAATTACTAACATAGTTGTCATACTGTAATAAGTTTACTAATATAGGTAAAGATGTGTGTTGGAATATTACTTGTTCTATTACACATAGAGTTCTCATGTTCATAATCCCAAATATCCTTAGTTGTACTATTACACTATATTACGCCTTTCTGAGAATCCGAGCTATTTATTTTATTTGAATAAACATACTGTTTAAAAATAGATAAATAAAGGATATATCTTCATCGTACGGGCTTTTTTTATATACTACTAAATTAAATATTTTTTTCTCCTAACTCTCCATTACCACAAGATTATCAGAGAAAAGATTTAGCATAGAAAATTCGAATGTACGCCCTAGAATGGCAATTTTCCTATAATTTATACATACACAGTGATAATATATTGGGCCTAGTTACCTAATAATAACAATATCAAATTGGTAAGAAATAAGTTGTAAAATGTACACGGAAAAGGCAAAGAAAAAGTGAACGGTCAAAAATGACCGCTACCGTAGTTAATGGTAGCTAGCGAACGCCGGGGTTCTAGTGTTAAGTTCCTTTTTGGCTTTTGGGTTAAGAAAAAAGTCACATGGAGCTAGCTCAGGATTATAAAGTGAAAGAGGTACAGTGGAGATATGATTTTGTGCCAGGAATTCGATAACCGCATCAGCAACATGTGCCTTGGCATTGTCATGATGAAGCTTGCACTGCTGAATGAGATTCTTTAGTTTTTGGGGATGTGATCCTTTACCAATTGCTTCAGGATAGTGTTATAGTAATCTGCAGTGTCTGTAGAGCACCTTGGAACTGTGAGAATGCAGACTATCCTCTGGTAATCAAAAACAGTAATGACTATGCCCTTATTGGGCGACTTCTGTACTCGTGACAATATTTAGAGGCGATTATCAAACACGTTCACTCTCACAGGCTGTCAACAATCAACTGACAGAGCTATCGCTGTGTGATTTTCAGTCATTAGCGACTAGAATACATAGTTCAATGATACATGAACAGATGTCGCAATCAGACACTTAATGAAAGGGGAAAAAAAAAAATCAGTGCCAGTCTTTATTGAGCATCCCTCGTTATTTTACTGAAATGCCCCCTTTAATTATGGCAAATGTAAGTCCATATTTTTAAGAAGATTAGTTCAACCAGAATTGGACCTTAAGTGAGCATTAAGAAAAAGTAGCAAGGCTTTCAATTATGTGCATCTCGATGGTGCATATAATTGACCTTTCACAAGAGCAGCATGTTACCACACAAAGTTAAATCAGATTTGAAGGGAAAAAAAAAAACAAACAACACCTTTCTTCCAGAGGTCGCATGAGAGGCACTAATTTAATTCAAATAAGCTACAGCTCATATAGTCTGAAGAGCTTGAGCCCAAACCCATACCAGCTCTTACCATTGCAGTAAATCGACACAAGTAAAGTTATTTCTTACTCCTTCCATCACCGGTTAGTATCTTTTCACATTATTATTTATTTATGCCAACAAACTTACTGTTGGTGTTTTTAAATACACAAGCCATGTATGGGCAATGTATGAGAGGTAGAACTGGAACTGAAAAATTCTACCTCTCAAATCTTTTCACCTTTTATAGTTTTATCATCAATTATCTTTGGAATTCATTTTCTTCCATATAGGATGGAAGATGCACAAGATTTCCCTTTAACTGTAACTGAAAAGAAAACGCAGCAGCCCATATTTATTTTAACGTCTTGAGCGATGGCCATTTAAAACGTCCGCGAGCCGAGAACTGCTACCCAATATCCAGCGCAGGGCATTTAAAGTGCGTCGTATATACACAGCTGTATTTTGTGTAAATATTAAGTTATTTTAATGAAACAAAAACTGGTATAAAACTCGTTATTTGCAGTATAAATGTACGTCATCAGCAAAGTTGAGTTGTATTTACAAAGCGTTGAAATGGCACAATTTTGTTTCACTGTGGTGAAAAGTCAACTTTGCTCTGTCGAATGCATCTAATATAAGTTCTCGGAAAGAAACAGTAAAGAAACACCCATTGTATGTGTGGCTTATGCGTCAGCATACTGTGAAATAAAGCACTACTGTATGCGTGGTCTCATGAGTCATCAGCCAATAAAGTATATAGACTTTACTAAAATGTTTCATAAAGGGAAAATTAAAATAAGTTGAGTTGGATAAGGGATAAATAGGGGTTAAATGCACAAATGCACAGGACGTGTATACACGCCCATATCGCTCATCCATCATTTTAAATGGACGTGATTTCACGTCCATATCCCTCGAGAGGTTAAGAGATGTACCTGTATCTATAATCTTTGCAAAAGTTAAAGCCACATGGAGGAGGGCTGTACTGCAGACTCCAGCGAATATTAAGCTTGCCCCTCCTACCAGCGCTGCCAAATGTGGTACACGCATCTCATGCGCTCTTATGTATTGAACCTCTGCCGCTCGCCTACCACCTAGGCGGCCCGGGTTTGATCCCAGGGACCCACATGTGGTATTCGTGGTGGACGAAGCAGTGCCAGGGCGGGTTTTCTCCGGGTGCTCCGGTTTCCCCCACCATCTCATTACACCGGTGCGCCATCTTCATTCTATGTATCATCAGTGTCACCGCCTGCGGTGCCGTAGTAGTAAAAGTGGGTGTCAAACACTACAACAATAGAACCTCTGCCAGTACACGCACTACGCTTGGCAACAGCACTCCGCTTGCATTGGCTAGCATTTACATGCCTTTAATTTTTGCAAGCAGTATGATCTGTCTAAAGAAGTTAAGTTTCTAGGTATAATGGTGGACAACAGACTATCATGGACAACTCACAATTTTATTAGTGCTAAACTCTCAGTCATTTTTCTGATTAGAAATTTAAAAAACTGTGTACCTGACAGATTTATGAGTTCTGCATAGGCCCGCCTCTGTAGCGTGATGGTTAGCGTGTCTGCCTCACGTTCAGGAGGTCGTGAGTTCGAATCTTGCTTAGGGTAAGTTATCCGGGTAAGGCTTTTTTCCGAGGTTTTCCCTACCCTGAGAAGACGAATGTTGGGTAACTTAAAGCTCCATGGACCTCGGGCTCATTTGAGCATCATTTCACCCATTTAATTTAATTTCATTCAATCATCCGATATGACACAATGTTGGAGGACATTAATTAAAAAAAAAATCTGCATAATTTGCTTTCTTCCACAGCATTATCACATATGGAATTTTACTTTGGGGTAATAGCTCTCATATTAATAGTATCCTTGTATTGCAAAAAAAGATTATCCGTATCATAATAGAATCAGTCAGGTTGGCACACTGCAAGCCACTTTTCATTGAATTGAGAGCAATGACTGTAATAAACTTTTATATTTATCCTGTACTCATTTATATAAAGGAAAATTTATCTTCTTTCTTTCCCTGATTACCCTCCCCTTATGTAGGACTTACAAGCCAGCCTAGGGTCAGACACCTGTCAGGGAGCAGAGTGACCTCTGGACCAGAGAGAGTGAAGACCTGGAAGCAGGTGGTCAACCAAGTATGATAGTGAGGAAGAGGGTGCAGGCAAAATTGATGATTGAAAGGGTGATAATGAAGCAATTGGTTGAATGAATGGCAGGGGAAACCAGAGAAAACATGCCCAGACATCACTTTGCCCACCACGAATACATGTGGGTCCCACCTAGGTGGTAGGTGAGCGGTCTAACCACTCGGCCATGGGGCCGCCATTATACTTCCAGACTCAGGGAAGGATGAGGAATAATCCTGGCTGGAGAAAAATTCCTAACCCCCCTGCCAGGAATCGAACCCAGGACCCCTTGCACAGCAGGCAGGTACTCTACCAACTGTGCTATGGGGTCAGCCGGAAAATTTACCTATCCATCAACATACACAGGATGTACATAGTTATAATACTAGGAATAACAATTTAATTGAGATACCACATCACAGATTATCTTAATCACAAAATAACCTTGAAGTATTGGGTATAAAGTTCTCTAACACCTTACCAACAGATATAATTAAATTACCTTAGAACAGATTTAAAGACAGACTGTTTAACAGATTGCTTGCTAATCCTTATTGTTCTATTCGAGAATACTTGAAAAATACCTAAACTGAATTAGTTTAATTTTTGTATGTATTTTACTTTATTTTCACTAGTTTGTGTTTTATGTCTAGTATTATTATTACTATTGTATTTAACCAAAGATACTGTGTTCCATTTTCTTTATTTTGTATGTCTTACCAGTGGTTCTAAGTTAATGTTGGTTTGTACTGAGCATGTATTTATACTCAAATTTATGTTTTTGTGACAATAAGAATTTTAATGCCTTAGCTTCTTTTCCCTTATCACTGTTGTATATTGTATTGTATACAGTTTACTGTCTATTGCTATAATAGCTTAATGACATAATAACAACAACAATAATAATAAAGCTTACCTTCTCCAGCTTTATATGGCGCTGAAGACCTGTCCTTCTCTATGGAGGCAGAAGGCGCTGATTTACCTGGACCCCGGCTGTAATTATCCACAGGCTTTATTAATGCAACAGAAAACTTACGCATATAGGCAATTATATTAACTGAAAAATACAATATATCTAAGTTTCATGTCATACAATTAAGATCCTTTTGTAGTAAAATCTTAATTACCCGGAAAGAGAGACAGGAGGCCTCTTGCTATCATCTGCAGAGGAATCTTGGAGCACAGTGAAATAGTTATTACCATATGGTACACCACCACCACCACCCCCCCCAGTATCACGAGCTTGTTTTGGGTCTTTTCTCACTGAAGCTCCAGTTACCCAGCTACTGAACTGGCCAGGTGTACCCAGTCGTACCTCCTTATTATCATCTTTCTGTGGTTTTAATTTAGTTGTATCTATATAACGACGGCTTGATGCCACGCTCCAGCCATCCTCTCCAGTTCCTTGTCCTGGAAACACAAAATGGTCTTCACTATGGTTTTGCAATTCCATTGCAAATAAGAAATAATAGCTTCAAAACTAAAGTGAAAGTTGAAGGCCAGAGCCAGTACAGGCAACAACAATGTTCAAACTTTGAAAAATGTTAACTTCCACACAGTGATGCACTTAATCTGGAGAAAGAGTGATTCAAACAGCAATGCTGCTTTAGCTTCCATGGTCCAGTTCTTGCCTCCATGCTCCTCTCTACATCACTCAGTATGAAGAAAGAATGTTTGTTTTAAGGTGGTTCACAACCACCAGTAACAGTAACAATAACTAGAAAGTTGAAATACATATGTGCAAATGGGAGTGCTCACAACTGATGGAAGGCTTTACCAGGCCCCAGGAATTGGAAAGAAGAGTTGGCCAGGTTTTAACTTTCTTGTTCTTTATACCTGGCATAGCATGTTAGGTTCATATTGTGCACGACTTTTTCCTGCAAAAATGATTCAAGCCAGCCATACCATGAAACAGCTGCAAGAGCTGTACCTAGTCACAGGCTATAAAAAATGTCATTGCTCAGTTAGGGAAAGCATAATGACCTCCATTTAATTTAAAAGATGAGTCAATTAATAACACTAAACAACACTTACATTTATAATTTTCCGGAACGTGTTTCGGAGGTTAACTTTTCTCCATTATCAACCAGATAATGACTGAATTTCCATGGTGTGGATGGCAGTGCTTCTTCTGGTAACGGTTCAAGGAACTTGCTGAAAATCTTTCTGGGGAATGTTGAAATTAAATACTCGGTTCCTCTTTTTTAAAATGAAGATTTGTTCCCATGTGGACAGCTCTTGTTTTCAAGTTGTGTGTTTGAGGAGTTTCGGTTCTGGCTTTATGTTGTGATTGTTTGTCTAAAAGTGAAAGCCAACTGCTAATTTTTCCAAATGTTTGCTCTTGATGTTCCTAAAGTGTTCCTTGGATCTAATTTCTAAATTTCTTTTGTTTTTTTTCTACGTATACTTCATTACAATCACTGCATTCAATTTGGTATATGCCGGAACATGGGAACAAATTTGTTCCGCATGGGAACATATCTTCATTTTAAAAATAGAAACAGTATTTAATTTCAACAATCCCAGGAAGATATTTTCAGCAAGTTCCTTGAACCGCTACTAGAAGAAACATCAGAAGCATTGCCATCTGCACCATGCAAATCCAGTCATTGTCCAGTTGATAATGGAGGAAAGTTAACCTCCGAAACGCGTTCTGGAAAATTATAAATGTAAGTGTTGTTTAGTGTTATTGGCTCACCTTTTAAATTAAATTGATTGTAACAACAATTTTTAAACTTCTAAGAAAGGAAAATAGTGACCACTTTACTACTCAAAATGTTTAGTTCTTCCAGGCTTGTAGGCCATGGTCTAGAAGGCATGGCAGATACCAACGTTTCACCAAGTACTTCACTTGGCATCATCAGGGTAACACGATTCTCCGTCTGCACTGGTCAGAGTTTGAATGTGGAAGCAGCGAAGTAATGACCGTTAACGTCCGTTACGGTTATTTATATGGGTGGGAGTGGGCAGAGCATTGTTGCGCTGGCTACGGTAATGATTGACCAGTTGTAGGTGGGGTTTTATTACAACTGTTGTGTGTGTCTGAAAGTTTATCTAAAACCGGCATCCATGCTTTATGTACATGTATTTCTTTGCGATTGAAGTTGTCTTTGAGTTCGTAGATTTCTATGGCTTCCCTTTGTAGTCGGGCATAGTAGTTAACTGTAGAAGACAGGACTCGGGTTTAAGGTTGACATCATGGCCAAATAATAAGTCCTGTCTTCAGCTGATTTTGGTTTTAGATTTCAATCATATTAAAATATAATTGGTATATTTTATTGTGCATAAATAATGAAATAGAGGCATTTCGCTCAGTTGCACAAATATGTCCATATGATACAGATTTCTCCACATCAGTGGATATTCAACTTCTACATATCATATGTGCAAGTGTGAAAGGTTGAATCAGTATAAGTGCATTAGATCTACTTCATTATGTGCAATTCCAGCGTAATTATACTACAGTAAAACTTCTTTTATATGAGAGATAGAATTGGAACTGAAAAGTTCAATGTCATACACATTGAATTCTCCAAACAATCTGCATTTCTCCTGGTAAACTACAAAGGCAGTCTCGCATCAGAAAATTACCGCAATGGTGACTTACTATCATAAGTACTTTTTGTCCCGTGATTAAATAAACTTCAGATGATAATTATTTTTATACGCTTTTTTCTTTCGGCAGTACTGGAAAAATTCTATAAATAGTATGACAAATTATTTCATTTATACAATTTTTATGCTTATACATAGTTCGCATCTCCAAGAGCAAAATGCACCATTTATAGACTTAAGATAGCTCCTTTCTTTAAAATCAAGAAATATTTGAAGCCGAAACTTTTGACTAGCACTGTACATTTCTCTGGAAACATCCCTCTGGTGGAAGTGAGAGCGACCTTGAAGCTATTTATGAGTGAAGTTGTGGAATACCAAACCATACTTGTTTCAGTCATTTGTACTCCATGCTTCAGTTGTGATTAACCTCATAGGTAAACATGGGTGAAAGGAAAAGGAAGTGCATTACGACTGCTGAAAAATTATGCATTTTGAATGTAATGAAGTGGCAACATGAAATACACAGAAATTACTATGAAATTGAGAGTTGTTACATCTAATGAAAAGCCATTAGCTGGTGTATTTTAATGATGCTGTAAGTGCTTTAAGGACTATCTCAACATTTTGTGACACACTACATTTCTGAGGAAATAATGGCCAAGTTGTAGCCATTTGAGCATACAATAAATTCGTTTTAAAAAACTAACAAAAACACACTTTGATAACAAACCAAACTAGAAAGATGAAAATGATATGAAGAATTTGTTGTATAAAATCAAGTAGTTCATTATATTTAAAAAATTTGTAATAAATAAGGAAATAATAAAGCTATTAACAGTGAAGCAACAAGAATCTAAAGTAAAAACAAATTAGAAAGTAAAAGCTTTGCTTATCTTAATAACATTCCAAGTTGTTTGGTGCTTATCTTAGTAACATTCCAAGTTGTTTGGTGCTTATCTTAGCAACATTCCAAGTTGTTTGGTGCTAACAACTCGGAATATTACTAAGATAAGTGAAGCTTTTAGTTTCTAATTTGTTTTTACTTCAAATTTGTAGTAAGTTTAAAATAAAAACTAGTTTATATTAACAAAATAATGTATAAATTAGTTTTTATTTTAAACTTATTACAAAATTTTGAAATATAATGAACTGCTTAACTCTATAGAACAAGTTCTTCATACTTAATTTATTTTCTACTTTTAGTTCAGCTTGTTGTAAAAGCATGCTTTTGTTAGTGTTTTTAAAACTATAATTTATTTCTAACTTTTTAGTCTCAAATTTTTCTAGTCAATTTTTTTCAAAAATTTTAATTTGAAATCTTTTCAAAATTTCCGATTGTGACATATTTTTAAATCAGTCTTTTGGAACAGTATTAAATTGCAATTATTGTTTTAACTGCACTATCAGCTGTTGTGGACTTCCTGCTCCTGGGTAAACTTCGGTCCGCAATCCTTTCCTCAAAATCATGTCCCTCCCAGGACCTCTCTCCGGGCATGTCTTTCAATATTTACAAGTGATTTAATTCCTCTGTCTAGTGTAATCTGTGTTAATAAAACTAGCATCTATTGTGGGTGTCTTGGCCCTAATATTTGCTCCGGGTCTCGTGTTCCGTTCAGGTCCTCTCTCTGGGCATCTACGTCATCCAATATACAAATATCTATTTATTTAATTAAAGCACTTTACAGGCTGCATATAGACATGTTCCCTAGCGACATCTAAGATGTCATCAGTGTACCATTTTCTATAAATTTAGCTTAGTCATTAATTATCCTCACGATCCTGGTCATGACATTGGGACAACATCCTGATGATATATTCTCATCGGTCACACCTGTGCAAATTTTCAAGTCAATCAGACAACTGGTGAAAATTACCTTGAACGATTTTGTTACATTGATAAATGTATCAAGTAATCTTTTTATCCTATAATCCTGATCAGGACATTAGGACAAAGTCATGATATTGTATTATCATTGGTTGACACATGTGCAAACTTTTAAGTCAATCAGACAATTGTAAGTTGGCAAAAATTAAGTTGAAAGATTTCTTTGCATTGATAAATTAGCTTAGTCACATGTGAAGGTTATTTAATCCTGGGATATAAAGCACTTACAATAGTAAGTCACCATTGGGGTAATTGTTTCTGATGTGAGACTGCCTTTGTGGTTTACCAGGAGAAAATACGAACTGGCTTGAGAATTTAATGCCATTCTGGCAGTTTGTCACAATAGCTCAGTGGTTAGAGCGTCCGCCCGGCAAGCGGAAGGTCTGTGGTTCAAATCCAAGTTGTGGCATTGAATTTTTAAGTTCCAGTTCTACCTCTTAGCTTAGTCATTCATCCCTACGACCCTGGCCAGGACATTAGGACAAAGTCATATTGTTATATTCTCATCGGTCCTTGACATGTTTGAACATTTTAAAGTCAGACATCTCAAGTTGGTGAAAATTACGTTACATTGTTAAATTTAGCCAAGTCACTTTTTCACCCTCACGATCCTGGTTAGGACATAGGACAAAGTTGTGATGTTATTGTGTTGTCATCAGTCCTTGACATGTGTGTAAATTATCAAGTTAGTCAGACGGCTCAAGTAGGTGAAAATTACGTTACATTGCTAAATTTAGTTAAGTCCCTTTTTATCTTGACCCTGATCAGGATCTTGGGACAAAGTTATGATATTATTGTATTGTCATTGGTCTTTGATACGTATGCAAGTTTTAATGTCAATCAGACGAAAGTTGGTGAAAATTACGTCGAAAAATTCTGTTGCATCGATAAATTTAGCTAATTATCTTTATCCTGATGATCCTCGCTAGGATCTTAGGATAAAGTTATATTACTGTCATTGTATGTAGTCATTGGCTGAAAAATTTCCAAGTTAATCAGACAACTCTACATGGATGAAAACTGAGTTGAAAGATTCAGTTACATACATGCAGGCGAAACTAATATTAAGCGTGTAATAAAAACAAGCCAAGTTAACAGACTACTTCGCAGAGTGACTCAACTTTCTTCGTACATATTTCTATTTGGGTGCATTTTTCGTGTTTGTATTGTTTCATATTGCCGATTGTAGTTCAACATTCTATTATTTCTTGTTCACTTCTATTCCATTACATATATACATGTGAAGCTAATATTGTTGTAAGCTAATGCTGGATTTCTGACAATGAAGTCATTAATCCTCTTGCTCTCCAATATTTTTCATTGATGTATGGGGCACTAGAAGTGGCCAGGCATATTTGAAGGTGGTCTCGATCCATTTCCTCTTGAGATCACATAGAGGACAGAGTGGTGAAGAATATATCCCAATTCTGTTTAAATGTTTTGCCAGACAATCATGTCCTGTAATCAACCTGAAGGTGCAACTGCTGTTTTTCAGGGATACTCAGGAATTACTGTTTGAATGTTTGGTAGTTCCCATCTTTTATTCTTTGATTTTTCATAGTAATATTTTGCAATAATTTTTTTGAATTCAGAGTTGACTAATCTTTTAGCTGCATAAAATGGTAGATTAACTATAGATTTTTGTACACTGCTGGTACCGTGAAGCTAATATAAAGCATGAAAAACAAGCCAAGTTAACGGACTACTTCGCAGAGTGACTCAACTTTCTTCGTACATATTTCTATTTGGGTGCATTTCTCGTGTCTGTATTGTTTCATATTGCCGATTGTAGTTAAACATTTCTATTATTTTTTGTTCACTTCTAAGCTATAACTCATATGCCTATAAATTTTCAAATTTTTATTTACTGACTTTCATTTAGCTGCTTTATCAGAATTCCATAGAATGCAGGTACTCTCATATATTTGAACAGAATTGGGATATATTCTTCACCACCCTGTCAACCAGGTGATCTGCAAGAGGAAATAGACCAAGACCACCTTCAAAAATTTCTGGCCACTTCTAGCGCCTCATCCATCAGTGAAAAATATTGGAGAGCAAGAGGATTAATGACTTCATCGTGAGAAATACAGCATTAGCTAACAACATTTAGCTATTATTTATTTATGCCAACAAACTTACTGTTGGTGTTTTTAAACACACAAGCCGTGTGTGGGCGAAGTTCGAGAGGTAGAACTGGAACTTAAAAATGCAATGCCACAACTGGGATTTGAACCACAGACCTTCCGCTTACCAGGCGGCTGCTCTAACCTTTGAGCTACTGTGACAAACTGCTAGAATGGCATTAAATTCTCAAACCAGTTGTATTTCTCCTGGCAGTCTCACATCAGAGACAAATTACCCCAATGGTGACTTACTATTGTAAGTACTTTATGTCCCAGGATTAAATAACCTTCAGATGGTTTGAAAATTTAATGTCATTTTAGCAGTTTGTCACAATAGTTCAATAGTTAGAGCAGCTGCCTGGTAAGCGGAAGGTCTGTGGTTCAAATCCCAGTTGTGGCATTGAATTTTTAAGTTCCAGTTCTACCTCTCAAACATTTAGCTATTTTTCACACTTGCACGTTTTCTTTTCTTTGGACTCCTGATAAACATATAAATGAAGTTAAAATAGGAATAAGCTGATGAAAGTGTGGTTATTGGATCACATTAAAATAGAAAAATTGGTCAATAATGACATTACCTCGACAAACGAATTCAGTTGATGTTGATTATGGAGGAAACTACCTCTGAAACATTTTCCAGGAATGTTAAGTAGTGTTGTTTTAGTGTTATTAATTGACCAATTTTTCTATTTTAAAGTACAAGTGAATTTTTATCTAAATGGAGTGAGGCACTTTTAAGAGTGATGTGATGGACTGCAATTGCTCTACATTCAAGAACATGCTTCCAATAAACACAGGAGCTTAACTGAAGAAAACTTGGAAAAAATAAGTTACATTGCTTTGGAGGTCACGGGGTAGGGGTAAATTTGTGTTTTACTGACATCTCATATTTTGAGGGATATCAACTTAGCACGTATTGCAGTCTTTTATAAATAAAATGTGCACTCCTCTTTTTTAAAGGTTATTAAATAACTTCTACAAGCAGTCTTCCAATTTTTGAGCAAACTCCTTCTGGGGAAAAAGGAGTAAGATAAGAATTGCACCACCATTCAGGTATTATGAAATAAAAATTACAGTAACTATTGCTAGTAAGCAATGAGTAAGTATTGAAATTCTTCAAAGGCCAGGCACATGTTTCATAATAAGGAAATAATGAAGCTATTAACAGTGAAGCAACAAGAATCTAAAGTAAAAACAAATTAGAAATTAAAAGCTTCACTTATCTTAGTAATATTGCAAGTTCTTTGGTGCTGACAAGTTTGGAGTTAACTCCAACTCATTCTCAAAGCTATACAAACAAATTAGTTACCATAGCTACTGATGGTCATTTTAATCACCAATCTCTGAAAACAAAAACCTATAAATACAATCTATTGGAGGGATTGTCAGCAGCAAAGAACTTGCAATATTACCAAGATAAGTGAGGCAAAATGTATGCTTTTAAAAATCAGAAAACACTACAGCACAGTACTCATCAGTGGCAAAAATACAACTTTAAAATGTAAGTTAGATGATTAAGGGGGTGGGGTATCAATGACAGTACAATATACACTTACGGTTCTTCCTATTTAATGGTGTACGGTCATCTTGGCGTCTAGGAGTAGGAGGAGCTGAGTTTAATGCAATCTGACTATCCAGGCTTTCTTTCTCTGCTTCCTTCTGAATCTGTTCCATTGTTTTAGGATTGGAATCATCTCGACGAGGAACCCATTTATTTTGTCTCAGTTCTATAACATCTTGCAACATGAACCTAACACGACTTGATACTGATCCACGTTTTCCTGAAATATCTTTCATTTTTTGGAAGTATGACGAAAGATCCTGAAAAAAGAATAAAAAATTTTGCTTACATCTTGCCTTGGTTGATACTAAAACATAGACATTTTAATATTAACAATTTAATTGTGAAATCATTATACACTTAGGACAAAGATTGAAAGAGAGCATGTCTAAGAATGAGCGAGCTATGATAGTTATAGGCCTAGTACACGAACAATGCAGATGGTGGGAAGCATTACAAGCATTGATATTCCATTTTTAACGGGCAGACAAGTTGGCTATAGCCTGTCAAGGCTGTTGTGTACAAAAGGTCGGATGCAAATCCTCGATGCATTTTTTTTCCGGGAAAAAAACTAGAAAAAGGAAATGAGATGTATTTTAGAAGACTAACGTAACACCAGGAAATCAAAGAATGAATGGTTTGTGTGGGAAACTAAAGCGCGTTTCACCCTTAGAAGACGGTACACGTTAAATGGAGCGCAGTGTTGCAACATGTACTAGTTGCGAATCTTTCTCCGCACGCGACCCCGAGGTGACCTGAGTCCTGTACTTAGTCCTTCAATTGCTGCTTGACGAGATGGGCACTTTTAACTTTGGTATCCCTCCATGCCTTTGTTACTGTATGACCTAAATTTACAAATGACTCGTCTGTATAAACAATTGATTTCCCCTGGTGCCTAAACCTTTTTACGTATTTTAGATATTTATGTCGCCATCTGATGGTATCGTCTCTTTCTATTAATATGCACTTCTTACCCCTTCTTTCATATTCGGACCCCAAATCATGTAAGAACCGACTAAGAGTGGCCCTTGAGAAATTTGGTAGGGTCTCATCACTGTTGAATCGTGACAAAATTATATTCAGCGTGGGTGGAATATTTGCAAACAGTAAAGAATGAACAATTCGCCGCACTCCACCTTGCACTATTCAATCATATTGTGTTAACCTAGCGTTCTTAGAGACCTTTCATTACTTCCTTTTTAATCCTATACACTACTGCTTCTGAACACTCAATAGCCTTAGCTGTTTCTTTTACTGCCTTACACGCATTTTACTTCAAAAATAATCTAACACATTCATAATTATTTGGCGTTCCTTACTTCTGAATTTACCAATATATCGTCTCTTCCTAGCTTCCCCCCTCCATAACTACAAATATTTACAAAAATATTAAACAAATAACGCAATAACAGCTCACAGTTACACACACGGCTTCTTTCGAACTAATGTTAGTGCTGCTCCTTATACTATCTTCTGTGTCAGGCCTGGCGCTGAATAGATGAATACCTTTTGTTTGCCTTACTGGATAAAAGAAAGAGGTTACTGCCTTTTGGTTTATTTTAAAAACTTTCTCCAACCTTCAACATTTGCTCTCGCTGGTTCCCTGATGTAAACTCAATAACAAAAAAGTTTCACACTGCGTAACTTTTGCAGTGCACAGATATAAAATTTTCCGAAAACATTTAATTTAAAAAATTATAACACTTAACTGGGTAAACATAGAGAATTCAAAGTAGGCAGGTAGTAGCACTATGGTCTACTCTACCTAAGTAAAAAATATAGATGCATTCTAGCAGTTAGTTTGTTAGTTAGCGCGTGATGAGTGTAGAAACAGCAAATATCGGACTTCTATTGAAAAAAACGTTTTCTGAAGAAATTTGGGCCTATAGAAATGTATAATGACTGAAAAGGATATAACCTGATAGAGAAAAAAATTCTGCATAGGATAATGTGTTCAAACCTGAAATTTATAACAAATGAATATTTATACCATGCTATTAGTAATCTGGCAACAGCGTGAGGGTAGAAAAGGACGCGGCTAATGGCAACTTGTATGCGCTAGATAGAGACAGAGATGTTCCATTTAACTCCATACTGTCTTCTAAGAGTGGAACACTATATAGAAACAATTGTGTTACTTCAGTCACAGCCATGAATTGCTATAACTTTGTTTCCAGTGATGTAGAAACATACACTCTATACCATAACCATGATTACAAGTAAAAATAAATGTTCAGTTGATGCAGCCAGCAACGAAAATGCAAATATATAACATGCTGTTAACAGCTCTTCACCTTCCTGCTGTGTAACTGTGCTTGATCAAGCATGCTATTGACAAGGTTTTGCACAACCAAAATCTCAGTGTTAAGTGAAATAAATTAGTCACAATCAATTTAGATTTCCTAACAGCCAACAGTAGAGAAGTCCGAGGATAAGAGGGCTGGAAAACAAAGGTAATGGAGCAATGCAGCAAGCATGTCTATCATGCATCCTTCCAAGTAAACCAGAAATTCACTGACAGGATAATTGTAAAATTAATGTATTGAGGGCATAACAGGCTTTTATACTCAAATATAATACTCATAACTAGACCTCAGAATTGGGTAAAAAAACTTTTTTTTTTCCCCCTGACATACAGAACTTAAAAGTTGTGTATATACTAATTATGGAAATATAAGTTCAAAAATGGTGGTCCTATGCAACCTAAAAGTACCTAATTTCATGTTAGAATCTATTTTTACCTAAGTTTACATATTTCAATTTCTTCAATTGGTAATACAGAAAGGCTGTGTAAGCCTGTATGTCAGTCATGCCTCAACAACAATCACAGGGAACAATGCATAATATGGAGTACAGTAACACTGTTTTGAAACTGGGTAGGATGCAGTGAGCAACTAAAGAACTTCTGCCGGACCCAACAATGACCCTTGACATTGCATTCATCAAACTACATTATGTATTTCTGGCCCCAATATTAATGCTCTAGTCTTCAGTCAAGCGAAAAAGGTTTTGAAAAATTCAAATCAGTGTTTCAAACAAACCCAAGATTGACAGTTCTCAGCACAGTTGCTGACATCTTGTCTGACAAAACACCTGAACATGAATGTGCTGTTCCCTTGCATCTAATACCAACTTTAAATATGCTCCGGTGATAATTGTTGTGGAACACTCATTTTCACCTTATAAGATGTATCTGACATGCAATGTGGTTTATCAATGAAAAATTAGAAAAGGTATTAGTTTGAGAGGTAGAACTGGAACTTAAAAATTCAATGCTACAGCTGGAACATTGAATTCTGGCAGGTTGTCACAGTAGCTTAATGGCTAGAGCACCCGCCTAGTAAGCGGAGGGTCTGTGGTCCAAATCCCAGCTGTGGCATCGAACTTTTAAGTTTCAGTTCTACCTCGCAAAGGTATTAGTTGTTTAGTGTGACAATTAGCAGAGGGGACGACCTAGGATAGAATGGAGACAATATATGGAAAGAGTGGCAGTCAGACAGGGAACGACAATGAGAAGAATATACAGATTGGCACAGGATAGAATCGAATACAGAAAGTGGCTGAAGGAACCCGACGCCTAACGGCAGCAGGGAAAGTGAAAGAAGTGTGACAAAGATCGACATATACAACAAAGACAGTCAAATGTTTCAGCTAATTTGTAATGGGAAATAAGAAAATGTAATTTTTTGTTCACCCATTTTTGCAATTTTAGAACCTATTTTGATTTGCGATAGAACTATTTTAGGTAATTAATTTAAGATTTTTAGGAACTAAAAGTCCGAGGTCTACTCATAACATTGAAGTACTAGTTTTTGTACTGTTAGAATATAAGTTGACGGAAAATGGAAATTACTGGTATGTACATTTCTAATCTTTGTACATCTATCCTCTCAGTTGCTATTTCTTTCATTATAGTTTATCAGTTCACTACTTTCATCAGCATCATTGAGGCAAATGCACAAATTCTGGATATTACTAAATGCCATATATATTTCTTGTGCACAAACCTGTTGCTTTATCTCAAGGTCTTTTCCAATAGTAGTAAGTAATTTACAGAGGCACTCCAAGGATTCTTCATCTGTATCATGCAACAGAAGCTCACGAATGCATCTGTGCATGATATTTGTAGTCAACATGCCAAGTTTGAACAGCTCTCCAATAAACCTGCAAAATATTCCACAAATTAATATATTTTGCAAATGTCTCCCAATAGAGTTTCTAAGCAGGTGTACTGCATTAGATACAGAAGTTTTATCCCATTTGGTTAACCCTGTTGCACCAATATCAATTAACATCATTTAACAGCTGTTTGGATTTTAACCGATAAAAGGTAAACCATGCAATTAATAAAGCTTCTATCATTTTTCTTTTTTTCAATTTGTTTCAACATCATATCCATTACACTGCATAACATGACTTATACAGAAATTCTTAAACATAAATATTTTAAGAGGTAGAACTGGCACTTAAAAATTCAATGCCACAGCTAGGATTTGAACCACAAACCCTCCGCTTACTAGGCGGGTGCTCTAACCATTAAGCTACTGTGACAACCTACAAGAATGACATTGAATTCTCAAACCAGTTCGTATTTCTCCCAGTACGCCACAAGGCAGTCTCACATCAGAGACAATTACCCCAATGGTGACTTACTATTGTTCTACCTCTCAAACATTGCCCACACACGGCTTGTGTGTTTAAAAACACCAACAGTAAGTGTGTTTTATTTTTTTTATTGTATTTATTTCGTCCATAGAAACATGGTACATGTTATAGGACACGTCAACTTATATATCCATACATTTAGATTTGGTCATAATATTTACAAGGAATTTATAGCCTTGTCAATACACAAAAACAATAAAAACAATGTAATATAATGAAAGTAATATATACAGTGACATCATTAATGTACAAAAACAATAATATACTGTGATATAATACATATAATCTTCAAATATAGTAATATAACAAGCATGTTACACTTTGTGACATTTTAATATACAAAAACACAATAACTTCAAAGAAAAAAGTCACAAGATATTTGATAATATTAAGCTGGAATTAATCACAATATTCTATAGTTCTATAATATTCTAGAGGAAATGGATCGAGACCACCTTCAAATATGCCCGGCCACTTCTAGTGCCCCATCCATCAGTGAAAAATATTGGAGAGCAAGAGGATTAATGACTTCATTGTCAGAAATCCAGCATTAGCTAACAACATAATATTCTATCACAATTGTATAATAATGGGAGAATTTTTCTCTCCAAAACCTCCACATCAACAATACATACAGTAAAAAAACTACCACTTTATGTGAGGCCCAGATTTAGAAATTCCTGTGTGGTATATGGCATGTAAAATAATAAAAGTTTATTTAATTTCGTTTTGAATTGTTTATTATTTAGTGATTTTATTTTCTGTGGTAATTTATTATATAAACAAATTCCTCTATGGGCAATGCTATTAAGACTTTTGTTAATCCTATGGGAGCTTAAATGCAAATTATTTGCTATTCTGGTGTTGTGCAAATGAAAATCAGTGTGTTGGCATAAATAATAATAATAATAATAATAATAATAATAATAATAATAATAATAATAATAATAATAATAATAATAATAATAATAATAATAATAAATATTTTAGTTAAATATTTATACATAATACTTTTAACATTAATATAAACACTTATAACAGTTTCAGGTGTAATGGTGGCTTTACAACTGATCAAAATTTATAATATTGACAAAGTGTGTAAGTCCCTAAGCATTTCATGGTTGATTGGCCAGTTTCTGCCACATTTGGATTCAAATTTAAACGTGTTACATAGCTGGCTAACAAACAAATTTGTTACCAAAGCTACAGATGTTCATTTTAATCACTAATCTCTGAAAACAAATTATAAAATCATTCCCTCTAATTTTTAAAATATGAGTATAGATATGTGGATGACATTTTTGCTGTTGTCCCTAAAAAAAAGATAAATGATGCTTTTAAACTTTTAAATTTACAAGATAAAGATATACAATTCACTTTGGAAACCGAAAATAATGGATGCCTTCCGTTCCTGGACTTAAAAATTAAAAGACATAACAATAAATTGAATTTTGGTATTTATAGAAAATCTACTGACACTGATAATTACATAAAAAATAAAAGTTTTAATGCTTTTGCACATAAATTTGCTGTTTTCAATAGTTTAATCTATAGGTTAATAAATATACCCCTTAATAAAGAAGAATTTGACACAGAATGTAAACACATTAGTAACACTGCAGTAATTAATGGTTTTAATACAGATTTTATACATAAAAAAGATAGAAAAATTTAAGTATCAAAAAGCTGTTAAAGAAGTTTCTACCTTAAAAAAAATAAAAGATAATTGTATTTTTAAAAAGTTTACTTACCATCCATGGGCCAATAAAAAATTTACAAAGACTTTTAAAGAATATGGAATAAATTTGGTCCCTCAAAATAAATTAATATACAAAATTTACTAAATTTTTCTAAAAAAGATAAAATACCAAATTATAAAAAATCTGGCATTTATCAATTTAGCTGTTTGGATTGTGATAAGGTTTATATTAGTAAAACTAAACATCATTTAGAAACCAGAATAAAAGAGCATTTTAGAAATATTAAATATAAACAAACTGATAAATCAGCTGTGGCAGATCATTTTTGGTCATTTAATCATGAAATTAATCCAGAAGTTAAATTATTAAAACAATTAAGTGGACCTATAGATTTAATGGTTTGGGGAAAAATTTTTATTTTAAAAAACAGGAACCGTGTTATGAATTTCGAAACACCTTCTATAGATTGCATTTATAAATTTTTCTTTTCAGAGATTGGTAATTAAAATGAGCATCCGTATCTGTTTTTTGTTTTCAGAGAAAAATGAAGATCTGTAGCTTTGGTAACAAATTTGTTTGTATAGCTTTGAGAATGAGTTGGAGTCAACTCGAAACTTGAGTCAGTTTTGCAAAAAGAACTTGCAACATTACTAAGATAACTGAAGTTTTTAGTTTCTAATTTGTTCTTACTTTAGAACTTTTCTTGTTATTCATGTAATTTTTGGAATTTTGTAAATTGTTGTTAAATCGGCCCCTTCAGCTGCTTCTAGGCCAGTTCATTACTATGTATTACATGTGGTATTAAACTTTTCAGTTCCAGTTCTACCTTGCAAACAGTGCCCACACATGGTTTTTGTGTTTAAAAATGCCAACAGTAACTTTGTTGGTAGAAATAAATAATTACCATCTGAAGGTTATTTAATCCTGGTACATAAAGTACTTACAATAGTAAGTCAACATTGAGGTAATTACCTCTGATGTGAGACTGCCTTTGTGGTTTACAGGGAGAAATATGAATTGGTTGGAGAATTCAATGTCATTCTAGCAGGTTGTCACAGGAGCTAAATGGTTAGAGCACCCGCTGGCACCCCAGAGGGTCTGTGGTTCAAATCCCAGCTGTGGCATTGAATTTTTCAGTTCCAATTCTACCTCTCTGTATACTAGTATGGTTTTTAAACACAAGGTTTGTAATTAAATATATTAGGACTACCTACAACTTTAAAAGTTATAATTCCTGTTCTTTTGTTTTAATGGCCTGGTTTGCACCCCATTCACACTGTTAAACCTGGGCTCTTCTGTTAAACAACAGGAAGGAGATGAATAACCAACATTTTATTTTTCTAATCAGCATTTCTACCTCAGCAAATAAAAACTATTGGACCCAATATTACGCATAAATTCTTACCTAATGTTTCCCACTGATTTCATTCTCAATTTTCGTTCCTCTTCTTGAAATGTCATTTGTAGCTCCTTTTTCTTTTCCTAAAGACAAAAAAAAAAATATATATATATATATCTACATTACCCTCTGAGTCATACAGCCATTTGTTTCTAAAGAAGTGATTAATGGATAGATGGCTGGTCAAATTATCCAAGGTCTTTCTGGGACAATGGAAAATCCTGCCAAAAAGTCCTATTCTAGTATTAGCACCATCTGAAATCTAAACTACGTTTTCTGGATCATTACATAGACATGTAATGGGCACTTCAGTTAAATTTACTAACTCTTAGCAATATATGTGACACAATGAAAACCAGTGCATATTGTTACAGCACCTTTAGATGGATATACTATTTCTTTTCATTAAAATTAAATCTCTTGCAACTCCAGTCTTGGCAATTTATATTGAAGTAGCTAAACAACGAATTCTAAGAAGGCTTTTCTTCAAATGCTTACAAGAAAGATGCGAGTACTTCGATTACATTTTCATAACTTTCATTACCCTATATTTTTTGTGTTCTTGGATTTTTTTTTTAGGTGATGGAAAAGCCTTGTGAAAAATTCTTCAAAATTAATTCTTATTATTGATACTTATCAAACATTTTTAGGAGGAAACACTTCACATCTGATGCATTCATAAGAAATTACATAACCAAGAGCATCTGTAATAAAAACAAGTAACTGTTTCCTGATACTTACTGGGTCAGTTGTATCTTCAATCTCTTTTAATTTAGCACCCCTATTTAATTCAACTTCACTGTTCTTTTCAAATTCAGCTTGACATCTATTCACAAGAAGTTTCCTGAAATTCACGAGTTCTTCAGGATCATCTTTCTTCTTTTTCTCTGCAGGAACCTGAATAGTTGCAAGTACTTTGCACATTTGCGCATACGCCACTGAAAAGCTTGGCTCATCGACAGCCTGGAAAAAAAAAGAAAAAAAAAAAAAAAAAAAAATAGAAATCTTAGTTGATACCACTAATAAAATTACTATACTATCTCCAATACATATATTTCAATACAAATGTTTACACAATATGTAAAGCAACATTGTTTGCGTACCAAATGAGGGCAAAAGTAATGTTTACCATAAATGCAGTCTAAATCAAGGAAAATCGAAGCTATGAACAGTGAAGCAACAGAATCTAAAATAAGAACAAATTAGAAAAGTTTCACTTATCTTGGTAATATTGTAAGTTCTAAATACTGACTAGTTTCAAGTTGTATCTAATACACTTTCAAAGCTATCCAAACAAGTTGCCATAGTTACTGATGCTCAACTTGAAAGATATTTGTTGCCAATCTCTGAAAACAACCTATAAATATTATCTATTGGTGGTATTTCAAAATTCATAATGCAGTTCCTATTTTTTTAAAATTAGTATCTTTTCCTAAACCATTAAATCTATAGGTCCATTTAATCGTTTTAATAATTTAGTCTCTTTCATTTCATGATTAAATGACCAAAAATGATCTGCCACAGCTGATTTTATAAATTTGTTTATATTTAATATTTCTTGATAAATCAGCTGTAGCAGATCATTTTTGGTAATAATTTAAATAAATTCAGAGGTTAAATTAGAGCAATTAAATGGACCTATAGATTTAATGATTTGGGAAAATTCATTTTAAAAAACAGGAACCACATTATGAATTTTGAAATACCACCAATAGATTATATTTATAGGTTTTTGTTTTCAGAGGCTGGTGACAAATAGATCTTTTAAGTTGAGCCTCAGTAACTATGTTAACTTGTTTGGATAGCTCTGAAAATGAGTTGGATACAACTTGAAACCACAAACTAGTCAGCGATTGAGAACTTGCAATATTACTGACATAAGCGAAGCTTTTAGTTTCTAATTTGTTTTTATTTTAAATGCAGTATAAGTGTTTTCCATGAATGTGTAATCATTAATTCCACGACCAATCAATTAAATGTTAACTTTTTCTTCGACAGTGATCTAAATTAGTCTAAAGAATGACTAAAAATTAGTTAAGATTGAATTCATGGTGCAAATCCATTTTCTGCAAGGGGGAACAGCAAAGGAAATTCACAAGAGGATGTTCCGTAAATTCGTCAAAACTGCTTTTGCATTTTATTGAATTCAAACAAATTAAATATAAATCTTTCAAAGAAGTAATGTTAACTTTTTTAAACTTAAGTATTTTAAACAAAGGTGATACAAACATGTTCGCTATGCATAAAACCAAAATCTGTTCCCAATTAAAAAAATCTAGTGTGTTGCACTCACATGACTTTCTCTACTCTTGTACAAACCATCTTACAAACTCTTATTCCTATATCTTCGTGTTAGTTGAGATAAGCATTTGTACAAATTATCTTATTGCTTATTTCCTTGTAGGTGAAAGGGGAATATTAGAATACAGCAGGCTGTGAGCGACAGTCAAATCTTTTAAAGCTTTGAGATCCTGTTCTCTTTGCACGTTCACTTTGCACAATATATAAAAAAATGAACAACAATGTTCCATTTCACCAAAGTTGAAAGTTTTACGAATCTTGACACAAATAACAAGGTATATCTCCAAAATGGTTCACTCAACAAAAAAATTTATTTAGACATAAATTGTGTTTTACTGAGATCTACATTTTTGGTATATTAAGAATTTGTCTATCTCTTATGGCTTACGAGTTATTCAAAAGTCATCCAGAGTAAACAGGACTACATAGCCTATAGCCAGAAAATTCAAGATATACATTTCATTTGCCATACAAATATCTTAAACATATGACATTTTAATCAAAATTGTTAGAGCCATTTTCAAGAAAATACAATTTTCGAAAAATTTTCCATGTAAAGGGTAGCATAGGGTGGGGCTATTTTCTTCAAAATCTTTGTGTTGCATCCTTGAGACATTAAACTTAAATATAAACCTTGGTTCTAAAATAAGAACAAATTAGAAACTAAAAACTTCACTTAACTTAGTATGTGCTGGATATAGCTTGAAACCCCTGGGTCAGAAAAATAGAAAAAAAGGATATCAACATACTAAGATAAGTGAAGTTTTTAGTTTCTAATTTGTTCTTATTTTAGAATCTTGTTGCTTCACTGTTAATAGCTTCAATTTTTACTTAATTTAAATAAACCTTGGTTTTTAACCAACTTCTTGTTTGAGTTATCCTGTCCACAGACAGAGAGACACACACACACACACACACACACACACACACACACACACACACACACACACAAACACAAACGCACACAGGGCTCTTTTTGGATTCAGGGAGTCTCAAAACATATATTTCTGGTAAAATCTCGACATCAAATTTTTGGGTGGAATACAATACTTACCAGTAGAGAAAGTAAAAACTAATTGAGCAGACCTTCACATATGCACTGAATGAAATGTTCACTATAATGGTTTCACTCTGGCCAGTCCAGTTATGGCAATCTCTCTCTATATATAGATCTTTCCACTGTTTGAAAGCCTGGCTGCGGCGTGAATTGGAGTCACGTAGCAATGGTAGTCTGATACATGGCCAACACTGTATACTATCATGATAAAACTATCTTTTGTATGAATTCACCAAGCAATTTTTTGGTTGTTTAGAATATGGATGTATTAGGCGATTGTGGTTTTAGTCCATTGGGCCATGACCAGACTAGGAGAATTACGTCACTGCAGTTCGCGCCGTAGCCTGTCTGTTTCGTTAGCCACGTTGAAAGCCCACCCTCACTGCTCAAGACAAGACTCGACTGTGCAGGGCATCATATATTGCTAATACTACCACTGCAACAGCACAACCGAGTGAAATGGAGGGAAATGGGGGCTGGTCCCAATGCTGATTAAAAATCACCTCAGATGGACCAGAAACATTAAAACAGTATCATTGTTTTCCCCTTCTACGAAGAAATATTGTATATTGTTTTCTTGAAAACAAGTTACTTTCAGTTGTAAAGTTTCTAAAATACACCCCGTAGAACATTATGCATGTTCTATGTGCAAAGAAAAAATGCTAGGTCAAGAAACACTGCAAATAAGAGGTCGAATAACCACACTACCCGTGACTGCCATGTGCTTCATTAAATTTCCACTAATTTCATTCAGAAATCTTATTTTAATCATATTCAACTCAGAAACTCCAGTCTGGCATGACATTTACATTTCATCACTATGAAGTCAGTGGTGCTAGAACATTTATGCAAAAGAGAAGCAAGATCAGTGACATTCAAAGTTTTAACTAAATGAACAACAAACCTGGGAGGAGTTAGAACAATTATTCTTAGGAGTAATCTCAGCTATATCGGGATGAGTTTTCATAAATGCTATAGGGTGCATAATGCAATAAAAACTTTGTTCTCTTGCCTTTTCATTTTTCCATGACCCATAAACCACTATTTAATGTGTTTTAAACGTGCAATAAAACATGAAATCAACTAATTGTAAAAATTATACTAAAATGCAATATAAATGAGAAATGTGTTAAATTCCATCTTTTCCAAAGAAAAGGAAACAAGTTTATGGAATGTGTACAGAACTGCAACAAGAGGTTGAGCATGGAAGATAATGCGAAACTCATTTTCTCCCCTCTAAGAAGTTGTACCAAGGGCTGTGAATATTTTCATGCCCAACCAGATAAATGGTGCAGAAAAATAAATATGTAGACGACCCACAAATGCTGCTGACTGTTAAGCTGAAATACCCAAATTTTAATCTAAAGCAAGAACAAATTAGAAACTAAAAGCTTCACATATCTTAGTAATAGTGCAAGATCTTATGCAGCTAACACATTTCAAGTTGACTCCAACTCATTCTCATCATAGCTTTGAGAATGAGTTGGAATGAGTTACTTTAGATTCCTGTTGCTTCACTGTTAATAGCTTCATTATTTCCTTATTTAACCCAAATTGAAATTAATATATTTTGACATTTAAAATATGTGGTTACTTTCAAACTGCAACCTAATGCCATCCAGTCAAAATGGGGGACTTGAACTCTGCTTATGTCCATCTTTGATATCATAGGCCTCGATTCTGCTATTTGGGAAAGGTATCTCAGCAAATACAATTTCATTTTAATGACAGGAGAGCAGTTATAACACAAAATGTTGAGATGTGCTCTAATGGTTTCATTTTACTTGCATAATTTGAGTTAATTTTTAGCATTTTGTTTTTATTGTTCAGGTAAAGTGAAGCTAAAATGTCCATAAGTTGACTCAAATAGTTCTACAAATCATTTAAAAAGCTGAACATCAAGCAATATTCATGTGCCATCATAAAACCATTTGAAGAAATCAAAAACATTAACAAAAATAGAATTTTCAATGTTTTAAGTTCTGCACTAAACATGGGGGGGGGTAATTGAAAATAAAAGAATACCATTAAGGAAAATATTAAACATCAGCAGTAATTGGGATTGATATGAAGGAGCAGAACATAACATTGTAATACACAGATTTTTTTTCAGATTTCAATGCTACCTGCCACTGTTTTCACTCAGAATTTTCTTTTAATCAGTAGAGCTCAGAAACTCCAGTCTGGCATGACATTTCTGTATCATCATGATGAAATCAGTGGACATCAGTAGATCTTAAGCAGGATTATAATTGGCACCAATCAAAAAAGATAATGACAGTTCAAGCTGAAGGAGCAGCTTATCACAACCACGTGGAGAGTGTGTTAGGATTATCTATAATAAGACATTGCATTGTGTTTAGAAACTAAAACGGGTATAATTAACATTCGTGTTCGAAAACAATAGTAAAATAGTGAATCTACATGCAAGTATTTTTTTACTTTCTCTACTACGTATAAGTAGTAGAGGTATTGTATTCCACCAAAAAATTGGATGTCGAGATTTCACCGGAAACATTTTGGGGGTCCCTGAATCCATCTTTAGAAAAAGATTTGCGCGTGCATGTGAGAGAGAGAATGTATCTCTGTGAACAGCATTAACTTAAAAACGAAGTCTGTTAAAAACCAAAGTTGGTATTGAAGTTTGTCTTTCAAGGATGCAACACCAAGACTTTGAAGAAAATCCCTCCACCCTAAACTACTCTTCATATGGAAATTTTTTAGAAAATTTTGATTTTCTTGAAAATGCCTCTTAACAACCGATTAAAATGCCATATGCTTGAGATAGTTTTATGACAAATGAAATGTATATCTTGAATTTTCGGGCTATAGCCCATGTAGCCCTATTTACTCTGGATGATTTTTGCGTAACTGGTAAACCGTAAGACAAAATTTTACTACACAAAAACTGTAGACCTTGCTAACACACACAATTTATGTCTAAATACATTTTTTTTGTAGAGCCAATCATTTCAATGATATTCCATGTTATTTTTACGAGTTTTGGAGAACTTATACTTCTGTCAAATGGAACTTCGTTATTCATTCTTTTTATATGTTAAATGTGCAAAGAGAAAATGGGACATCGTTATTCCTTCTTTTTATATGTTAAGTGTGCAAAAAGAATGGAGTTTGAAAGCTGTAAAAGATTTAACTATCGCTTAAAGTCTACTGTATTTCCATATTCTCCTTGTGCCCACAAGAAGATAATTTCTGCAACTATTTATCTCAACTAACACAAAGATATACTAGCAATAAAAGTTTGTAAGAATGGTTAGTACAAGAGTAAAGAAAGTCATGTGAGTGCAACACATCAGATTTTATTTGGTGTAGTTCGTTTTAGAACCCGTGTTTTGCCTTGTGGGTATATTGCAGGATATTTAATCTCGTACACATGCTTATGAAAGTAGTTTTAATCTTGTCTTAAATATTTCATGTATAAACTGGATTGTACAATGGTCGCCAAAGAAATTGTCTCTGCACCTCCAGTCTATGTCACATTATTTATCGTTGTACAAAGCCATGATCATTTCAGTGGCTGTTTTAGGCCATTTTGCACGGGTACTTTTACTAAACCAATGAAATGGCCACACCTTCATACAACGCTAATGTTGTGCAGAGGTGCACAGAGATCTTCTTTGGCAGTAATTGTATGTGGTGATGAAAGCACTTTTCGTAACACTATATTGGGTTTCTTCAAATGTACTGGTCTGTTCCTGGGTTGTAGATTGCAATGAAGTAAGAGACATATGGTGGTTTGTGTGTACATACATACTCACACATACAAGTATATATGACTGTAAAGGTTTATTTAACAAGAGAAATATCTATGAAATATTGTAATAGGAAAATGCTATTGATATCTGAATCGCTTGCATCATTGTTGCTGCTGGAATTACCCATGGAAATGACAAGCTGACCTACCTTTCTTCCAAAACTTCCACTTTCCCCCACTGCACTTTATTATGACCTTTGTATGAGCAACCGCTTTTTCAGTTTTCAGCTTTACTGCTTTTAGGGTCTCTTTTGTGGCTTTATTAGACACAATGAGATTGTGTTTCGCCCAAAGTATCACTTTAGTTCAGCCCAAATTAAATCAGACTACACTATCAAAGGGGAAAGCCAAACAATTTGCAATCATGTTCTGCAGCAATACCATCAACTGCATAATCCTTTAATTGGGATATACACTTTAACAAACAATATTATTCACTTCCCAAGCATGTAAAATTTTTCCTTTTTTTATGCTATTTACAATTGCTAATGCTCACAATGTACGCACAGATACACAGCTGTAACATAACCACAAATAGAATGATGCAAATGAACTTGTCAGTACACAGGCAATCTGACTGATGCAAGCATTGCAAACTGGAGGTGGAGGAAGGCATTGTGTATATTGCAGTGAAAACACAAGATAAGATGTACAGTTTATGTTACTGCTGGATAGCTCGCCAGCAACATGCTAATCACACGTTAAATTCCAACAACACTGGTTTTGCATTAAGCGTTGATATGGAAACACGTAAGCTCTAATTGGTTCCTATTTTCGTTTCTATGACTGCAATGTCGCATCCATCCCCTCCTGTTAATTTAGACCTTTTCACCATGTGGTTACCAACTGTCATTCACCTTCTTGAATGGCACTGAGCATAGGTTCAAGGAGCAGTACATAACATTGCAATATGCAGTTTTTCTAGACTTTGTTAGTTGCCACTGTTTTCATTCAGAATTTCCTTTCAATCAGTAGAGCTCAGCAACTCCAGTCTGGCATGACATTTCTTTATCATAATTAAATCAGTGGACATGAGTACATCTTAAGCACTAAAACTGTAATCCTAAAAAGTGAAATTCAATCTTCCTTAAAAAAAGATATACCTGACAACTCTTTCACAACATTCATTTTTAATCATCTTTGAACCATGACAGAACAGCAGATATTTTTAGTATGGTTTGCTCTTCATACCTTTAAATATAGATGTTCCACTAATGCAATCTTTACAGATATACGCTTCAGTGGTGAATGTAATGGAGGTCTAGAGAAGAATTTGATCCTGTGCTATACAAACTGTGAAACACCCTACAAAACTGATGGTCTGTATTGTCATGTCTGTTCATGGTACTGCTCCTTTGAAAATACTAGAAGGTCCAATGAGGTAAGAACCAATATCTAGGAAGACTTATAAGATTGCCCAATGTCCTAAATAAATGAGTGGTTTGCAGAAAATTCACGCAGTCATACAAGTCGATGTTCCATGCCATAGCAGAAGAAAAACGGCAAAATATCTTGAGGTTGTTCAGTAATCTATGTTCACATGACCTAACAACAGACCACATGTGAGTCTGATAGAGCACATTTGGGCTGTAATAAAATAAAGCTTGAAGAAAATGAACATTACTACAAAAAATGTGCTGATTGAACATTACTCAATGCATGGAAAAATTATCTTGATGTTAAAAGCAAGTGCAACAATCTACTGTCCATTACAAACCCGTGCTCTCACTGTCAACAAACTCTTTGCACTAATTGCATGCTGCTTCTTGCTGTTGCACATGCTTGCTGCTAAACATTGTTTCACTACAAAAAGATGCCCCGCTGAAAAATCACAGTTCAAACTGCAGCCGGAAGTAACAATCAATGTATAATCATGTGGAAATTGATATTTTACTTATACCAATCAAAATGTCCGTGCAAAGCTGCAACACAACCCAAACTCACCAAAGCTGCCACATTCAAATTGTTTGTTTATATTTTCTGCATACTTTGTTACTCATTTTACTGAAATGCCTGTAAACGATGTTATTTTCATAATAGCCACTACTGTGGGTGGCGGGTATTTTTCCAATAGTGAGTTTAACACATGAATATTCAAATTTGATTTTTTGGCTATTTTTCACTTTCTCTATGGTAAGTAGAAGGAAGTATTGTATTCCACCCAAAAATATGAGATTTCACCGGAAATATGTTTTGAGGCACCTGAATCCAAAAAAAGGATTTTTAGAAAAAGATCAGTGTGTGTGTGTGTGCGTGCGTGTAGAGCATAACTCAAAAACGAAAAGTTGGTACTTAAGTTTGTCTTTCAAGGATGCAACACAAAGATTTTGAAGATAGTAGCCCCAACCTAAACTTCCCTTTACATGGCAAATTTGGTTTTCTTGAAAATGGCTCAAACGATTTTGATTAAAATGCCATATGTTTAAGATATTTGTATGACAAATGAAATGCATATTTTGAATTTTCTGGCTATACGCTATGTAGTCCTGTTTACCCTGGATGAATTTTCTGGTAAACCGTAAGAGAAAGACCAAATCTTACTGTACAAAAAAATGTAGATCTCGCTAAAACACACAATTTATGTCCAAATAAGTTTTTTTGTAGAGTGATACATTTCAGAGATATTCCTTGATATTTGCGTGAGGTTTGGAAAACTTAAAACTTTCATGAAATGAAACATTGTTCATTTTTTTATATGTTAGGCGTGCAAAGAGAACGGGATCTCAAAGCTTTAAAAGATTTGACAATTGTACAAAGCCTACTGTATTCCAATATTCCCCTTGCACCTACAAGGAAATAAGCAATAAGATAATTTGCACAAATATTTACCTTAACTAACACTGAGAAGATATTCCTAATAAGAGTTTGTAAGAATGGTTAGTACAAGAGAAAGCCATGTGAGTGCAACACATAAGATTTTGTTACACTCACCTTCACTTTAAAATGTTGCAATAACATTCAGTCTCATCCTCAGCTGATTCATCACTAAACGGCTGACAAGTCAGTTCTTGCAGTGTCAATTATTTCAAATTTTTGTACAGTAAAATATTGAATAACCTCTAATTAATTCACTCTAGTGCGCTAGAAATAATTTGTTAGCATAAACACTGAAACTGGAAGCAGTACAGTGAAATGCACTCAATGGTACTTACAGTCGATCAGGAGCGGATCTAGAAACAGGTTTTCTATTTCAGAATATAGTAAATGATGTATTCAGACTCAATCTAAGCTATTTATGCTGATTTCAAATAATGCTTTAATTTTCTGTTATGGCAAAGCTTAATTTTTATTGCCCTCTTACAATATATTTTACTTCCAATAACTCATGTAATTTGTCACTGCCTCCACTCAGAATTTTCTTTTAATCACAAACTGCTCCGAAACTCCAGTCTGGCAGGACATTTTGGATTCATCATAATGAAATCAGTAGACATTGTATAACTTTACTATGGCAGTTAGAATTAGTTTATAAAGAGATACTTAAAAATAAAGAAACAATTACAAAACATAAAAGGAAAAATGGAAAATGAGAGGACAAAGGTAGGAAATATTATTTGGTGTTCATCAGAATAGAAGAGAGGACAGACCGATTCAAAGCAAGAGGTAAAAGAAGTTCTGGAGAAGCTACAGATAAACACAAGTAGCCAAGAAATACGAGAAGCATTTAGACTCGGGAGAAGAACTGGAAGAAATATTCTAGCAGAATTTATAAGTACATATACGACAATATACTGAAACAGGCAAAATTACTGAGAGGAACAAACACCTTTATCAACAAAGACTTATCATATGACCAAAGGCAGCAAATGAAAGGCAAGCAGTCGTGGGAAGCAGGCATATATCCAAGATTTTAAATTATGGACAGCTGGACAAAATACAGAGGGTCAGCCATATTGTATTTCAAAGAATCGCTGAGAAGGGGAAATCACATTACTCCAAGGACAGATGCGGGAGGAAAAGAGGGGAAGGAGGGGAAATTAGCAAGTAACGAGGTGACATAGGAGAAGAAAGGACATATGATTGGTTGCAGCAATTCAACAGAGAAGAAAGATGGCAGTGAGAAACCAGCAAGTGACAAAGGAGCAATTTCTAAGTTCTATGGAAATAAATCGAGTGAACAAGAAGATACGGGGTTTGACTACATAGAATGGGAGGACAGGGAAACAGGTTTTAGATATGTGGCTAGATTGGAATGGGAGAAAGGTGACCAGAAAAAGTCAGCACGAATTTGGAAAGATATTAACTTAAATAAGTGGATTGCGGATAATGGGCATGTGTTAATATGTAGGAAGCCAAAAAAGAGAGGAAAATGGTGATCAGTGCCACGTGACATGGAAGAGAAAATGATTAAGTGAAATGTGTTCAGGGTAGGAAGGGGGAAACAAAAGTTTAGGGATAAAGTCAAGTAGGTATTATAAGTGAAAGTAAAGCGAGGAAAAGAATGTGGAAGTGAAAGAGATAAGAAAGTGAACCAGTGAGGTGTAGGAAATGGTTATATTCTGTGAGGAATAAGTTGGCAGACAGCATGTAGAAAGTGAAAGTACAACTCACCCTCTCACTCGCACGCAGTGTTATGGTGATGCTCTCCTGCCAACTAGGCAATACTGAGTGACAGGTGTCACAGTGAAAGAGATTTGACAACAAGAACGATTTTGACCAGAAAAGCTATTCCCTTAATGAGGGTTCCTCATTGTACCTCAAGGGAGTAGACTCAGCTCATTTCCAACCAATATCGCTATCTCTTTCTACCAGACTACAGACTCTAGTAAACGATCATGACACATAAAGAGGGGGAACTTAAACTTCAGATTGGAAGGGTTATTTAAAATAGTAATAGGAAAGGGAAAGTATAAGAGAATTTGGTGAAAATAGGTGAATTAAAAGATAAAAGACAGATTTGAGTAAAGCTAATAAACTGTAGCTGAATAATAAATAGCACACGCCAAATGTAGAGAACCTCAGAGGGCTGACCAATGACAAAAGAGCCAGGGAGCTAACATTCATGGGCAGCCCAAGATGTATATGCTCTAGTATTCAATAAATTCAATACTATGGCAGTTTTAAGAGTTATCTTCATTATTACTGATCAAGCAGTAAGTAAACATCAGATAGACCTGATAGAGGTCTCCCAAACAGAATTTTCTTTTCAGTAATTTATATTACTCTAAAATACAATATCATTCACCTTTCTGCAAAATTGTTGGATAATTTTGGATTTCTGATAATTAAGTCATTAGTCCTCTTGCTCTCCAATATTTTTCCTGATGGATGGGTGCTAGAAGTGGTTGGGCATATTTGAAGGTGGTCTTGGTCGATTTCCTCTTGCAGATCATATAGAGGACAGAGTGGTGAAGAATATATCCCAATTCTGTTCAAATGTTTTGCCAGATAATCATGTCCCTAATCAACCTGAAGGTTGCAACTGCTGCCCTCTGAGGATACTCAGGAATTACTGTCTGAATGTTTGGTAGTTCCCTCTTTTATTTTTTGATTTTTCATAGTAATATTTTGCAATAATTCTTTTTTAGAGTTGACTTATCTTTTAGCTGAATAAAATGGTGGATTAACTATAGATTTCTGTACACTGCTGGTACTCTTATTTGCAAGAAAATCAGCTTTCCCATTACCACTTAGTCCACAGTGAGTTGTATCCATTGGAAGACTGTTTTTGAAGTGCTGTTAGACGGGTAAAGATTATCCAACATTCTATAAGTTTGGTTTTTTGGTGACAACTTGGAAGTAATAGCTATAATTGGCACCCTGGAATCTAAGAGTAATTGCTTGATGAAAATGTGAGATTATATACAAAAGATTTCATAGGGCTATTCGAATTGCTTCAATTTCTCCATCAAAGTTAGTAGATTTGTAATAGGAAAAGAGGTGACACATGACTCCAGCCCCTGCTCCATCTTGGTTTGATATCAGTGATCTATCAGTATAAACATGGAGCCATTTTCTTCAAAATTATGAAAACCTCCAAATGCATGTTATAACCTGATTACACTTTTTCATAAGCTGCAAGCACATCTAAGGTCAAGATGTATCACGTTAATATTTTCTTCCTTGTTACTAGATGTTTTGTTTCTATTTATACAGTTACAGCAATTTGTATCCCACCTGAAGAGTTAAAATTATCAAGACGAAAGGGCTTTTTACCATTTTGCCATAACCTTAGCAACAATGACAATGAAAATGTCAAAAAGGGAAAAAGGCAACTACCATATAGGCAATTATAGAAACATAATAGGCCTAAGTTTTATTTTCCAAGATAAAATGACCAACAGATTGCATGCACAGTTCTAAGTATGGTGCTTGTTTGCGTAGATAGCACAATTCAGAAGTTGCTGGGGACTGGAAGATCCATGGTTCATATACCGACTATAGCAATGAATTTTTCGGTCTCATTCTAGCTTTTCCAACCTTGTCCTACGCATGGCTATTATAAGGAAGAACTATTTCCAAAAATTTGCACTGTTCAGCAAAAAAATACATAAGCATCATTTTGGTCCCATTTTTACAAGCAAATTTTCCAGTACTCTTTTCTCTGTTGTAACATTTTAGAATTTTTCAGCACTTAGAATGTGCCATATAATGCAGCTTTTAAGTTGGCACAGTTAAAGTTTGGGAACTGCTTCCTTAATTTAACAGTTTGCCCAAAACTTGCTATCCAGTTATTGATATAAAGTAATGTTTTAGGCCAATAAGTTCATCCAAGTTTGATAAGCATACTTTCTTTGCAGAAGCTGAAACTTAATTTAACAAATATTTCTTTGCACCCATTGTTTTAAAGGTGTATTTCTTAGCAAAAGTTATTTTATAGCTCAATAAGGAGTATAAATCTGAAATTTAGTTTCAAAATTGTGAACTCTGCTATGTACAGAGCACCTGTTTAATAAAAAAATAACTTAAATTTGTGGTTTAAATAATACATGCACTAAACTTTGCAATCACAAACATGTGGCATGTTTTTATCACATATATAAAATGTGGTAAAAAATTAAAAACACTAAGTACAATACTTTGGATTTAAAACCCTTCTGCAGTTAGAAATAGCATTGAAGAATGTCAAATGCAGCAAACTTACAACAGCTTGAGGTTTTATTTATGGACACTCCTTTAACAGCTTAATTTTGTCCAGAGGCCTTTATCGGCTTAAGGTTCTTCTATATGCAGTGAATCTGCAAGTCCTCCAGCTTTACTTCCCTTCCAAAGGAACCGATGCTATGGATTTTTGCACCCAAAATGCTTACTTTTGTTAAACTCCTTAATACAGGGATAAGGGAATATTAAGTTCACACCTAGTTTAAACACTATATTAAACCTAACATTGTTCGATGAAACAGAATTTGAGTTAACTTCAATATTGAAATTTAACCTCAGTTTGTGAAACTAGCCATTATACAATTATACTAAATCCTTTTCTGGCGATATCTATACATCCTTGAGAACAAAATAATTTTAAGACAGAATAAACAACCAAGGTGCAAGACATGTGGCAGTTACTATGCTGGCAGCAATGGTTATTAATTGCTATAATTTGGGCTATAGGCCATGTTTGCTTCTTGACAGTCAGCTTCAAAAACTTCCAGCTCTTTTCAATTAAAGTTTATGATGAGCCATTGTTGGGTTTGTTGAGTGCAAAGAGAAAACAACTGTTGCACTCGATAGCACATTACGAAACTGGGCAACTCACACTTGCCCAACTTTGTCCAGTTCCAATTGTGTACCTTTGTATTTCATATGCACCTTAACTTGAAGCAAGCATAGTTAGTTACTGAAGTGTCCCCCTCCCCAAGCAAGCAATAAATAAGAACTTAATTTGTTGGATATTTAACGATTTAAAGATTTGTAAGGATTATTTTATTTATACAAAATGTTGAGCAATAGATCTCTGATCAGCATCATCAAGCAGTGGCTAGCGAAGACATTGAGGAACATTTTTATCATTTACACAAAACCGAGCAACTGCTTAGCTATAGCAAGTTCTGAAGCTTAGTTTTCTTTATAATAGTTCTTGTTTAACTCTAACAGGAAGATTTATATTATTACTCCAGTATAACCAGAAACAGCATTTCACCACTTTTCCTCTTTTCTAAAAGCTAGAAATATTTTGGGTTTTATAGAGAATGTATGTAACAAAAAGCTGGAGACAAATGTAATTTTTGATAGTTGGTCTATCACCTAGTCAGTTTGCTGAAGGGCAAACTAGCAACAAATTACCAATACAGTTGTTGATGGTGTCAATCCACAAATAGTTGATAAAAAGGTCAGTAGGTATTAGATACAAAACAAAAACAGGCAACTCCTCCATGCTGGAACCGGAAAGAAATTCATAAATTCACCTATCACCCATGGCTGCAGTTTCCAAAACCACATCCTACAGTTAGAGAATCAACTTCAGACTTAACATCCAGCCCATTCACTTGTCTACAAGGGTGTGTTGCAAATAACATGCAACAAGGATGACCTCATTGTTTCCGTTTGCAGTCTGCTGACACCTCTTGCAGCTGGGCAAACATGCTGACTGTCTAGTACCAAGTCGATTCTGTCCAACTGTGGTCCCCAAGCTTAAACAGGACCTTCTTAAAGTGATGAATACCACAATATTACAAATCTGGAACATACCCAGTAAACTATATGACTGGAATGAAGAATATATAGGAAAATTCAAAGGAAATTCAACCTGCACAATTGAACACTTCTGCAAGATATATAATTAGATAAACTTGCAGTTGCTGCATATTTTTGGAATTCAATTCCATATTCACGGAATTAATGAAAGAAGCAATGCTACGCTAGTAAAACATCTCAGCTGCACCATCAGAAGTATCTGCCTACAAGAACATCCTAATTACAAAATACAGGCATGAAATTATGAAATCCTGTAAACAGGGACAAATTCATCACATCCAATTCCTGACTCCAGCCTTACAGATGTGCTTGCTGTCTTCACACATACTTCCAAATTCAGTTTTATAGATGCCTCAAACACCAGTCAACCTTCAGATGAAGAGGATAGCTTGATCCTTCAAAATGTTAATTTGAACAAATCATTACATGCTTCACTGTTACAATCTTCTTGCATTTTTAAATTGGTTTCACTGAATTAACTGCATTTTAATTCAACAAAAGTCGTGTCATTTAGAATTGTAATTATTGAATAAAGGTAAAATTATCTTTCATACTCCAATTTAAAACAGTTACCTTTACGGAGCTAAGGTAACTATTCTTCCACAGCTTTCACTTCAGAAATCTTATTTAATCAGAAATGTAGCTCAGAAACTCCAGTCTGGCATGACATTTTGATATCATCATAATGAAATGCTGTGGGGCAGCTAACTGGTAACCAGTATATCCCTATAATTGCCAAAAGAACAATTGAGTTTTACAGCATTGGGACATTTGTAATTAGTAGATAGGCTGTGTACTTAAACAGTTATATATCCCAAAAAGTATTTAAATCTAACAGTAGTTTATTTGGTCTTCTTCCTTTAATTGCAACATTAACAATTTGAGATCATAATCCTCAACTTCAACATTTCAATTATTATTATTTTATCCCAAAAAGTAAAAAGAGAACTACCAAACATTCAAACAGTAATTCCGGGGTGTCCTCAACAAATGGCAGTTGCAACCTTCAGGATGATTATGTGACATGATTGTCTGGCAAAATATTTGATATATTCTTCACCACTGTCCTCTGTGATTTGCAAGAGGAAATGGACCAAGACCACCTTCAAATATGCCCGGCCACTTCCAGCACCCCATCCATCAGTGAAATCCAGCAACATTTCAATTATGTTTATATGATTATTATTTTGCATAATATGTTAAAGGTTTCAAGATGTAAATCAACGTTTTCTTGGCATGCCTGAGATAATTATAAAATAAAGTATTATACGCAAAATATATCATGACATCATAAGAAGGTATTGTTAAGTAAGACAACACATAAATGATATTCACAGTAACACAAAATAATTTTCTAAACTCTCTTGGATTGACGTGTTCAAAGTAGTTAAGACACCATTCTCAGCAATACTCTGAGAAGTAATAAAATATTTTCAGACATGCCAAACTTTACTAAACGGTAAAGAAAGTGATAGAATCATGACTTAGTAACTGTAATAACTTAAAAAGGTGCAAATAAACATCTTACATTTAAATGGAGTTCAGTGGATGCTTTATTCCATAACTGCAACCTGAGATAAAAGAATTTTCATTGCCCTACTAACTAATCACCAAGGCATCCATAAATGTAGAGCATTTTTAAAAAAACTACACCAGTATAATACAGGTTTAATTCCAAAAATTGATGCTATTCACTATAATATGATGCGCTTTCATCATATAAGTTTCAAATTAAATTCATATTAAGGATCAAATAAATGTCAAGCAATGCTGGCCAAGTTTTAAGAATATAAATGATATGAGATAGGTCATCCAATGCTGCAATATTGTACCTACCTTTTCGAAAACTAATTTAATTACTCCTTCTAGTCGATCACTACTATCTATTGGCAGCGACTGCACTTGATTAACCAAGGTATTAAATTTTTGAGGAGTTAGTTTGTTCAGTACTCCACGGACCTTCTTATATAATTCCTGTAAACAAAGCAAAAATTTAAGAGTTACTGTTTCTATCTCTTTGTTTCAACTGCAATGTAGTACTTCAATTAGTATCTTTGTCCAACTTCCATAAAAGGTACTTACATCAGTCTTTGCCTGATCATCACTTATATTCTTCTGCTGCATTCGGCCAGGTCTCCAGGCATTTTCAGTCTCATGTAGTTTCACATCTTCTCTGAGCGATAAGGACAAGATCACATTTTGTTTATTTTGTTTAGGATTTGTACCCTGCTGACTTTTCCGTTTGGCTGGTACCTGTCCCTTTGACTGTGGAGACTTAATGAATCCAGGAGTGAAATTATCAAATCCTGTATGAACTGGCATCCTTGCCCCACCAAGAGAAGAACGATCGGCCATTCGCTGCTGCAAACAGATTTCAAAAGAATGTTCATTATTATCCCAAATTAAAATTTTCAGATTGTTGAGCATATTAGAGAGCAGAATATTTCCGAGGTCCCACATTGTGTTCCAGCACTGTTTACACAATTCAAAATTTACAACATGCAGCTGAGTTTATGGATAGTCCCTGTTCCACATGTTATCGTCTGTGCGACTCACATTTAGGCTGTGTCTGACAGCATGTGGAATAGACTATCAAACTCAGCTGCACTCTGCGCTCAATCACTTTTTTGCTCTCTTCAATATCATCAGTGAAAAATATTGGAGAGCAAGAGGATTAATGACTTCATTGTCAGAAATCCAGCATTAGCTAACAACTTTTTTCCATGGCTATGCCACTTACATTACCACCTACACCAGGGATAATAATATTTTAGTTGTTAATGAGGCTATCAATTGTCAGGATCATATCAGCACCACTGGTGTGGTGGAATTTAGTCCTTCCTGCAGGATTTCTTTCGCATGCCAGTAAATTGGACATGGAGCGCACTTAAAAGCTATCAGTCTGCCCTGGTTTGTACCCATAACCTTGAGATCAATTGGCTGGCAGCCAAACCAACTGGCCACCTAGACAGACTACACCTACTACTATTCTTCAGAAACATGTTACGTGACGTTAAATGGAACAACGTGCTTTGCAGCTCCCTTTCTGATGTTGCATTAACAGCAAATGAAATTTTTGAAAGATTTCATACTTTATTTATAAATATATTTGAGACTTGTATCCCCCAAAGAAAATATAAAATATTCACCAATGCAAAAAGAAATTTTGTTCCCAAAAAGGATAAAAATGTATGGTATACTCCCCAATTAACTAGTATGAAACACAAAGTTATGACTTACTTAGATTTATATAGAAAAGATAAATCAGACAAGGCTAGGATTTTATATATCAACAAAAGAAAGGATTATAAGCTATTGATAAAGGAGGCTAAAAAATTATACAACATGAATAGTATTGAAACAGCCACCAATAAGTGTAAGAAAGCCTGGAATCTTATAAACTCTGTTGCAAAACCTAACAAACGAAATAGTATAGAGTTAGTACCAAATGATTTGAACAGTTTTTTCATTAGCTCAGTAGAAAAAATCAGTCAAAGCATAGTAAAGCCAAAGGAAACTATGAATGAATATCTTGAACACAACAAAAACAAGTACTGTCCGGGTAGCTTTGTGTTCCGAGAAGTTGTTGTTTTCTAGTGCCTTGCATCTGGCAATGAAGCCATTAGCATTCGTGCTTTCCAATACTTTTGAGCTGTAGTTTCTTCTGATCTTAATGCTTCACAGGTCTTCAAGTGGTCTTCGTTCATTTCTGCTGGATCGTTACACAGGACACATATTGGTGAGGATGAGATACCTATTCTGTAGAGATGACTTGCTAAGCAGTCATGATTTGTCAATAGTCGGAAGGCTGCAACCGCTGTTTTCCTTGGTCTCTGGGGGATTATATCTGGGTTGGAAAGTAGTGTAATCCATTTTTTATCTTTGGCATTTGTTTCTATTTCTTGTAGGTATGAATGAGAAAATTTTTTAATGATCAAGCGTTTTATTGAGGAATATGAGAAATTGAATTTAGTAAGGGGTAGTGATGCGCCTCCTATAGCCTCTCCTACCCAATTCTCATCCTCATCCTGCCCGTGGTGCACCCTGCTTTTAACAGATGAGGCTCTGGGGACCGAATCACAGCGGTATAACTGTTTCATCTAAAATGGAGGAAATGTCATTTACATATGTGCTGGCCTATCACAGCACAACAGCGTCCCTCAGAGGCACATGAGGGGAATGTCGGTGGATCTAAATACCACCTATTTAGTCCCCCCGGCTAGGTCCGATGGACCCGTTGATCAACGATAGGTGTGGTCCTCCTTGCAAAATGGGGGTTTAAGTCGGGTGATGTAACTGCCACATTGTAAAACTGGTGCCCATTAAGAAAACAGTTACATGAAAGCCACATACATGAATATGTGTTCCGAGAAGTCAGTGCGGAACATGTACAAAACGTTGTAAATTGTCTTAAGGCTTCGGATAGTGGAGACATATATGGTATATCCAGTAATCTCATAAAGAAAGCAATAGAATGTATCTTATATCCGCTTACATTTTGTGTGAACAGATGCCTTGTAGAAGGAGTATTTCCAGATGCACTGAAACTTTCAAGGGTGGTCCCAATTTATAAAAAGGGTGATAAAAATGTCCATCCAGTTATCGTCCAATATCTTTAGTCCCGGTTTTCTCAAAAGTGCTTGAAAAGATCATGCACAAACAGCTCTGTAGTTATTTAGATGACATTGGGATAATCAGCGATGAACAATTTGGTTTCAGAAGAGGCAAGTCAACGACTGATGCCATTGTCTCTCTTGTCAAAAACGTCCTTAGTGCTTTTGAAACTAAAAGTATTGCCCAGGCTACGTTCTGTGATCTCAGTAAAGCGTTCGACTGTGTAGAGCATACTCACTCACTAACAAAATTAAAATTCTATGGCGTAAATGACACTGCGCTAAAGCTTTTTGGAACATACTTAGCAAATCGCAAACAAATTGTGTGTATTGGAAATGAGAAATCCGAAATGGTGGAGCTAAAATATGGGGTCCCACAGGGTTCCATACTCGGGCCATTGTTATTTTTAATAATGATCAATGACCTGCCTTCCTTTTTAACTTCGCACACGATACTGTACGCAGATGATACCACATTTCTTAACATGAGCACCGATTATCAAAGCCTTAAAACAATAACAGAGGATACCATAAGTTGTGCTAGCATGTGGTTCAGAGCCAATGGCTTCTTATTAAATAATGATAAAATGCAACAACTTGCATTTAATTTGCGTGAGATCTCGGCAGAAAATTGTTCAACAGAAGTTAAATTTTTAGGAGTCATTGTGGAAAACAAGCTCTCATGGGTGCCACACAACTATATAACAGCTAAGCTCTCCAGAGTTATACATCTAATTAGGAATTTAAAAAACCATGTACCTGAGCCATATATACGATCTACATATTTTTCTTTTTTTCATAGCATAATATCATATGGTATTCTACTCTGGGGAAGCAGCAGTCATGTCTCTAATATCCTACTATTACAGAAAAAGATAATTAGTATTATTGCAGGTTCAGAAAAAACTGCACACTGTAAACCTCTATTCATAAAATTCAAAGTAATGACTGTGATTAACCTATACATTTATACAGCACTCACTTATGTAAAAAATAATATATCAGACCAAGTCTACAGACTAAACATACATGACTATAATACTAGACATAACTACCAACTTAACTTACCATCTCACAGGCTTTCAAAAACATCAAACAGCTTTGAAGTCTTGGGCATTAAACTGTATAATACTTTGCCAACTGCATTGACAGAATTATTGGGTTGTAAATTTAAAAGTAGATTATACGAATGGTTAGTGTCTAATCCATACTATTCAATACATGAATATTTTGAGAGCAATAAATAAAGCAACTTCATCATCTTAGGCTAAATTATAAAATGTTATTGATAAAATCTACACATGGGTGTTGATTATTGCTGAATTAGCTTTTAATGTGTATAGTGATTCCAGAATTTAAGTTAAAATGTTTGAAAGTATGTTGTAATATTAGAAAAATTGTATATAAATATAAGACTACTACTTGTTTTGTATATAACCGGTACATACTGTTTGACATTGTCTATTGCTGTACTCGGCTTAATGACAATAAAAATATTTATTTATTTATTATCCCACCAATGATGAAAATCTGTGACATATATGTCACTTATTAAATGAACAATTAAATTATTAATTATATTTGCTACGAGTATGCTGTATGCAAGTATATGTGTTACCTGTTATATTTTTAACAAGTTTCATATTAACCCTGTTCTGTTTGGGTGAATATCACCTGAAATGAGTATAGATTTAGGTTTCTCACTTCTTAAATGCCAATATATTTTAAAAACTAGTCAAGTCTTGATGACAAAACTACAAAGAGCTACATATGTTTAAAAAAGGTAATATTTTTGAGTTTTTGGTCAACAAGTGTAATGGGTTATCTATGTAACACCCAAATCACATGGTATGCACACGAATTGGTTTACTGACATTACAGCACTTCCAGTTATGTCTTAAACTCATACTTTTAAAATTCATCTATAACCTAAAGCAACTAATAGTGTGGGAGAACATTTTCATTTTGAAAAACAAAGGTCAAGCTTTCAACTTAGAGTTCTCTAAAAGTGACAACCTTAGGAAGTAATTCCTTCGAAAGACAACAGTGGCCAACATTAGTGCAATAGTTTCCAACTCATGGGCACCACACTCCAGTAGTCAACATCAGGTTCACACTACAGCAGTCAACATCAAGTTGACTGATGGCAACAACAGCTCTCAAAACATGTCCCTTTTACATAAATGTATGTGATATAGTAAACTGATTCACATGTCAGTAAATTTTTTATATAAAACTTACGAAAAGTAGTGGAGGAAAAATTTAGTTGTTTATGAAACCTGGATTGTTTAAAGTTAACACATCGCACTGCATACTGTGAAATGTTAAGCCGCTCTCATGAATTCTCAGTTTTGGCATATGTAAAATTAAAAGCATCAATTTACGTATTTTTTATGCCAACTACTGCTGGTGTTTTTCTACACAACATTCGTGTGTGGGCAATGTTTGAATTTAATGTCATACTAGCAAGTTGTTAGAGCAGCTGCATGTGAAGCAGAAGGTCCATGGTTCAAATCCTGGTGGTGGCATTGAATTTTTCAGCTCCGATTCTGTCAGCCAATTAGCTTGTTTAAAAATAATCCTAAATTGTAATTTTGAAGTTAGAGCAATTGCCTTTTATGTAGTCCCTCAAGTATTAAGTTGATGTGGAAAAGAACATGTAAAGAACTTATGTCATTTACATATGTGCTGGCCTATCACAGCACAACAGCGTCCCTCAGAGGCACATGAGGGGAATGTCGGTGGATCTAAATACCACCTATTTAGTCCCCCCGGCTAGGTCCGATGGACCCGTTGATCAACGATAGGTGTGGTCCTCCTTGCAAAATGGGGGTTTAAGTCGGGTGATGTAACTGCCACATTGTAAAACTGGTGCCCATTAAGAAAACAGTTACATGAAAGCCACATACATGAATATGTGTTCCGAGAAGTCAGTGCGGAACATGTACAAAACGTTGTAAATTGTCTTAAGGCTTCGGATAGTGTAGACATATATGGTATATCCAGTAATCTCATAAAGAAAGCAATAGAATGTATCTTATATCCGCTTACATTTTGTGTGAACAGATGCCTTGTAGAAGGAGTATTTCCAGATGCACTGAAACTTTCAAGGGTGGTCCCAATTTATAAAAAGGGTGATAAAAATGTCCATCCAGTTATCGTCCAATATCTTTAGTCCCGGTTTTCTCAAAAGTGCTTGAAAAGATCATGCACAAACAGCTCTGTAGTTATTTAGATGACATTGGGATAATCAGCGATGAACAATTTGGTTTCAGAAGAGGCAAGTCAACGACTGATGCCATTGTCTCTCTTGTCAAAAACGTCCTTAGTGCTTTTGAAACTAAAAGTATTGCCCAGGCTACGTTCTGTGATCTCAGTAAAGCGTTCGACTGTGTAGAGCATACTCACTCACTAACAAAATTAAAATTCTATGGCGTAAATGACACTGCGCTAAAGCTTTTTGGAACATACTTAGCAAATCGCAAACAAATTGTGTGTATTGGAAATGAGAAATCCGAAATGGTGGAGCTAAAATATGGGGTCCCACAGGGTTCCATACTCGGGCCATTGTTATTTTTAATAATGATCAATGACCTGCCTTCCTTTTTAACTTCGCACACGATACTGTACGCAGATGATACCACATTTCTTAACATGAGCACCGATTATCAAAGCCTTAAAACAATAACAGAGGATACCATAAGTTGTGCTAGCATGTGGTTCAGAGCCAATGGCTTCTTATTAAATAATGATAAAATGCAACAACTTGCATTTAATTTGCGTGAGATCTCGGCAGAAAATTGTTCAACAGAAGTTAAATTTTTAGGAGTCATTGTGGAAAACAAGCTCTCATGGGTGCCACACAACTATATAACAGCTAAGCTCTCCAGAGTTATACATCTAATTAGGAATTTAAAAAACCATGTACCTGAGCCATATATACGATCTACATATTTTTCTTTTTTTCATAGCATAATATCATATGGTATTCTACTCTGGGGAAGCAGCAGTCATGTCTCTAATATCCTACTATTACAGAAAAAGATAATTAGTATTATTGCAGGTTCAGAAAAAACTGCACACTGTAAACCTCTATTCATAAAATTCAAAGTAATGACTGTGATTAACCTATACATTTATACAGCACTCACTTATGTAAAAAATAATATATCAGACCAAGTCTACAGACTAAACATACATGACTATAATACTAGACATAACTACCAACTTAACTTACCATCTCACAGGCTTTCAAAAACATCAAACAGCTTTGAAGTCTTGGGCATTAAACTGTATAATACTTTGCCAACTGCATTGACAGAATTATTGGGTTGTAAATTTAAAAGTAGATTATACGAATGGTTAGTGTCTAATCCATACTATTCAATACATGAATATTTTGAGAGCAATAAATAAAGCAACTTCATCATCTTAGGCTAAATTATAAAATGTTATTGATAAAATCTACACATGGGTGTTGATTATTGCTGAATTAGCTTTTAATGTGTATAGTGATTCCAGAATTTAAGTTAAAATGTTTGAAAGTATGTTGTAATATTAGAAAAATTGTATATAAATATAAGACTACTACTTGTTTTGTATATAACCGGTACATACTGTTTGACATTGTCTATTGCTGTACTCGGCTTAATGACAATAAAAATATTTATTTATTTATTATCCCACCAATGATGAAAATCTGTGACATATATGTCACTTATTAAATGAACAATTAAATTATTAATTATATTTGCTACGAGTATGCTGTATGCAAGTATATGTGTTACCTGTTATATTTTTAACAAGTTTCATATTAACCCTGTTCTGTTTGGGTGAATATCACCTGAAATGAGTATAGATTTAGGTTTCTCACTTCTTAAATGCCAATATATTTTAAAAACTAGTCAAGTCTTGATGACAAAACTACAAAGAGCTACATATGTTTAAAAAAGGTAATATTTTTGAGTTTTTGGTCAACAAGTGTAATGGGTTATCTATGTAACACCCAAATCACATGGTATGCACACGAATTGGTTTACTGACATTACAGCACTTCCAGTTATGTCTTAAACTCATACTTTTAAAATTCATCTATAACCTAAAGCAACTAATAGTGTGGGAGAACATTTTCATTTTGAAAAACAAAGGTCAAGCTTTCAACTTAGAGTTCTCTAAAAGTGACAACCTTAGGAAGTAATTCCTTCGAAAGACAACAGTGGCCAACATTAGTGCAATAGTTTCCAACTCATGGGCACCACACTCCAGTAGTCAACATCAGGTTCACACTACAGCAGTCAACATCAAGTTGACTGATGGCAACAACAGCTCTCAAAACATGTCCCTTTTACATAAATGTATGTGATATAGTAAACTGATTCACATGTCAGTAAATTTTTTATATAAAACTTACGAAAAGTAGTGGAGGAAAAATTTAGTTGTTTATGAAACCTGGATTGTTTAAAGTTAACACATCGCACTGCATACTGTGAAATGTTAAGCCGCTCTCATGAATTCTCAGTTTTGGCATATGTAAAATTAAAAGCATCAATTTACGTATTTTTTATGCCAACTACTGCTGGTGTTTTTCTACACAACATTCGTGTGTGGGCAATGTTTGAATTTAATGTCATACTAGCAAGTTGTTAGAGCAGCTGCATGTGAAGCAGAAGGTCCATGGTTCAAATCCTGGTGGTGGCATTGAATTTTTCAGCTCCGATTCTGTCAGCCAATTAGCTTGTTTAAAAATAATCCTAAATTGTAATTTTGAAGTTAGAGCAATTGCCTTTTATGTAGTCCCTCAAGTATTAAGTTGATGTGGAAAAGAACATGTAAAGAACTTGGCACCCCCCCTCCCCCCCCCCCCCCCCATTATGGCACAGTCTGGTTATATTCCATTCGTTAGGTTGCATTAGTGCCACCAACTATTTGTAACATATAACCATGATAAAGCCACCGCCGTAGCTGTGTTATTGCATCTTATGTTGCCACAGAAGTCCTTGTTTACCAACGGTTTGCAGTAGCCAACCGATGGATTATAAAACAAGATGCTGTTTACACACTGTATTAAATAATTAATCTGTCGATGTGCGACTCACGTTTACTTGATTTTGTCTCGAATTCTTTTAGAGCAGTATATGCAGTTATAGTTACAGGTCGTGCGTTACTTCTTGACAAATGAAAATTTTATATGAAAGGTTGAATGCGAGTCAATACTCAGCTTTTGCAGGAACGTTGGCATCGAGAGAGAGGAGGTACAGTCTGCAGTGAGATGATGCACATGCTTCTGAGCTGAAGTAGTACAGCACTACAAATCAATTTATCACACTTCCAGTAATATCAACCACACGTATTATACCCTACACCTCTATAACTGTTTCCACTTATCTTTATTGTATTTCTTCTATTCCCGACATTTCTCCCTCGTCTGAATTACTGTTATTTTGGTTGCATGCATACATCTGTACCGCACAAAACTTTTGCAGTTCACTGAATACACAAACATGACAGAGGAAAACAGAGGTGTCTGTTATCGTAGCATAAACATTTGCTGACCTGTTTATTAAGCGTAGGCCAACTCACTGGATTTCTGCTCAAGGTCATTCGTCAAGAACAAATGTGCAACCTATACTGTAATTTTTGTGTTCGCTATACAGTAATGCATTAAATACATATTGCGATATTTAGCGTTCAGAAATTATTTTATGCAGAAGTGTCGAACAAGATTTGCCGAAGGTGAGTACATTCTTTGTTGTGTGGTAACGATGTTCAAGCATTATTATGGTTTGAAAGCATGACACTTTAATCCTGTAATATTGAGGTTAGAAATGCCTTTATTATGTACATTAGCAGGACTGATTTTGCAATACTTTCATCTGCTGTTTAGTGTAATTTCAGCAATGTCGAACTCTTGGGAACTGCCAATAAAGTGTGTCCACCATAACTGACAATGTATAACGATACAGTCTGGTATTAGTTTGCAAAAAAAACTTAGTTCAAATTAGCACTGTTTATTTTTCACAAGTCCAAGGTGTTGCTATGGTATCTTTTACTCACCCTGTTTGAATTGTCCCTAAGAATGTCAGGTAATGGAAAATTTTCTGGTTTCTTTTTGGATTGAGGATCATTTTGCAATTCCATGAGGAAATCTCTTTCATATTTCCTCTTTCCTTCGGGGTTTATGGGGCTCCACTGATCTGTATCAAATAAAGAAACAATTTAATATCCTTATCCAAGTGAGAAATAAATTATTCTGATATTGTCAACATCACCTCAGAAACGAGGAATTCCAGCTTATTTATCATTATGATCAATGCTGAAGGCGTCATCATAGGTTAGCAATCTATTTTACTGCAGCAAAATGGATGTTTAACTACAAATTTTTAAAATCACTAAAGCACATTTTAAAACTGCATTAAGCATTAGATTTTCACTAGTCCAGAAATTAGAAATGAAATTCTAAGTATGCAAAAATGGTTAGGTTTCTGTAATTGAGAATGAAAAATGAACAGTGCACAGGTACCTTCAGGGTATGTATGTCTAAGCGTGATTGCCGGTTTAGGATTTGGTATGCTTTCAATGACTGGAGTAGGGTTCTCTTGTTCCTTCAACGCTGCAGCTGATACTTTGGTATTTTCTTCATTACGAGCAGCAACTAGTTTTTCCTCTTTATCAATATCAATTTCTTCTTCCTGAAATAAAACAAAGATATGATGAGCAAGTCACTAAATTTTTCTTTACCCACAATTTGTACACACCCTATATAATACTGTTACTCCTGTATACAGAATGGATGGGAAGTTATTACGTTTCTTCTAATATGTATTTCATAGAAGCATTACAAACAAAAAAGTCAAATGGCATTTTATTCTCTGATGAGCCAATTTCAAAAAAATGTGGTTTTTGTTCTAAACTGGATGCGTAATTCCATAAGAATGTACAAAGATAACAGTTTGTTACTTGTAAGGTGTGTAGAGTAACTTACTTCTGACATAGCGTCAATAGTAATTAAGGGACATCACACAGGCTTTCGAAACAATCACTTAACCCTGCTGTTCTGTTCGGGTCAATATGACCCGAAATGAATCTAAATTTAATTTCTAACTTACTAATTTCCAATATATATTTACAAAACTTGGTGATTTTGTCTGGAAATGCAAGAACAACGTGTGTTTAAAAGCATTTTAATATACTCCAAACACTTTTTTCGTGAAATGTAAGAGTTACGTATATAGTGTTCGGGTCATTATGACTCGACATAAATATGACTGCTCATATGTCAATACTTATTGAAGTGCTGAACATGTAACAATGTATGAGAACAACAATATATCCCATTCTATCAATAATGAGGGGTTACAACAATGGGCTTGATTGTTGCTTTTTCTGGGAAAGAAATAGAAGTTCTCGACAATTGTATGCTATGTTGTTTTTGCTCAGTTTGAATTGTGACACCATGGCAGTTAGACCATTACCTGATGCTGGATTGGAGGAATTAGCAAATACCTCAGTAGATGAATAACTGTTTCGGAGTTCAAAGATCGTGTCAGCACTGAATACGAAAGTGAGTGTTCTGATTACAGCTACGAGAGTTCACAGACTTTACAAACAAATATAAAGAATTTTCTTTCTAAAAATGGGAATATAGAATGACATTTGAATCCACCAGCACAACTTGGCCGTCTCTGAGCTTAGAACATAATCAAGAGTACACCTGGAATTACAAGATATGCAGTCACTAGAATAAGTGATATAAAAAGTTCATTTGAAGCAGGACTTTTTTCAGCACTTCAAAATGAAATAATTGGGATGACAAACATCGAGGGACAGAGGGCATATGGTCAACAGTGGACAAGTATTGATTATTGTGTTTTTCAAGCATACTTAGGACTTAATACTTGCGGGTGTATATCGATCTTATGGGGAATCTACAAAAAGCTTGTAGGATAAGGATACTGGGTAAAACATATTTCAAGCAACTAGGTCTCATGAAACATTCTGTAAGATATCACATGTCTTGTGATTTGATAAGAAATGTACAAGAGAAGAAAGACGACGTACTGATAAACTTGCAGCAATTCGTAGTAGGTATTTGGTAAAAATGGGTAGAAGTGCTTCCAAAATTGTATAATCCAGGAGAAAATGTGACTGTATATGAGCAGTTAGTAGCATTTAGAGGCCACTGTCCATTCAAGCAGGATATCCCAAGTAAACCGGCAAAATATAGAATCAAAATTTGGACCCTGTGTGACATCAAATCTTCATAGATATTGAAAGCCCAAATTTATTCCGGAAAGGAGAGCGGAGCAGCACCAGAAAAAAAAATCAGGGCATGAGAGTGGTAGCTGATCTCACTGCTGAGATTCGAGGGTAGAATATCACACGTGAAAATTTTTTTACATCATACAGTTTGTGGCAACTGCTTTTGAAACTGAAATTGACAATGTTGGGAACTATGCGGAAGAATAAGCCTGAGCTTCCACAAAACATGACCAACAAGGAGGTACACAGCTCTGCATTTTACTTCACTCCTGTGGTCAATTATGTTCCCATGAGAAATAAAAATGTACTTATGAGCACTCTCCACCACAATAAGCAAATCAGTCACAGAGCTGATAAGAAACCAAAAATGAATTTGGACTATAATCCAACAAAAGGGGCGTTAGACACACTTGATCAGCTAACAGCTACATATACATGCAAACGCAAAACCAATAGGTGGCCCATGATAGTCTTTTACAATATGCTTGATGTTTCTGCTTATAGTGTATACATACTGTGGACTTCAATTGACCCTAATTGGAATACAAGGAAATTGACCAGAAGAAGAATATTTTTGGAAGAGCTTGGAAAATCACTGGTAAGACAGCACATTCAATAAAGATAAACTTTCCCAAGAACAGAAGATTCTTTGAGACTGGTCAGACGCATCCAAAATCCTGAAGACATGGTTAGCGTATCAAAATCAGCAACAACAAAAACTGTGAAACGAGCTCGTTGCAAGTTCTGTTCATCAAACAATGATAAAACAAACATGTTGTGTAGAAAATGTAATAAACATATTTGTAAAACACATACAACATATTTGTGCCCAAACTGTCGTAAGTAAGAAGAAAAACAGCTAAAAGAAGATAAAAAGAGCTGTATTGCTTTCAAAGTGAATATTTGCATTGAAAACTGCCTGTTGTTTCAAATATGTATTAGGTACTGTTTTATCAGGGATATTCTTTAATGGTCTTTAATAAAGTGTTGTGTACAATTATCGTCATCATCATCTACAAAGCATGGCAAGAGAAAATCAATGTCAATTGTTACCAGCTGTACAAAAGCGCATGTATTTCAAATGTTCTACAGCATCTTGACACGTCGGGTCATATTGACCCGAACAGTACATTTGTCAAGTATTATTGAACAGAACAGCAGGGTTAAAAGAATTGAAGAGATAGCCCAAGCATCTCTTTCAGACCTGAAGTAACTTGACGTGTTGAAGTTGTCAGGGAATTGAACCAGTTTGTGAATGTGAACAGGTCGGTCATGTAATGTTTTGGGAGCTAACGATTGTGATTGATCTTCAGTAAACTTGGAAGGAGAATGCATGTTATGTTCACGAGATGCGTGGTAGCAGTAGTGAAGCATGTTTATGTACTGACTTCCCTTCCAACCATTATATGCTCTGTCTAGTCCAGCAAGTGAAAAATAAACCCAAAATTGCTACTGTTTTATGTAGATACTAGTAATAACTATATAACTGAGATTTAAACCTATACACAAATTATGTCTAATGCTTTTATCACTTGAGTGATTAGGATGAAACAGAGTGCTATATCAGCTGAATAGCAACTAAAACTTTGAACGGCTGATTTTATTTTGCTTTATACTTCTCTACTTTGATTCCTGGGTGAAGGTAATTTGAACTATACTTCATTTCACAATATTTTTCATGTATAGCCTATGAGAGTGGAGTATTTGAGCAGATAAAGTGTCATATTACCTTTAAGCTTTTCGATGGTAAATGGTGCTACAGTAATTTGAAAACACCTGTCACAGAACAGCTTCATTCATGTCTATTAGCTTACATTAAAAGTAATTAACGCAAAAGCTATATAGTTACATCCTCTCAAAAATCTTTCCATAGATATTTAGCCAAGCAGATGGAATATGCAAATACAATTTATGTATCTTTGAAAAGCCGGTAACAGCTAAGCGCTTAAAACTGGTGATGATTAATTACACGTAAGTGATAGGTGTTTCAACACTGACTTAATTTTCATTATAATGCAAATACAATTATTGTTTATTTATGCCAACAAATCTAAAGTTGGTGTTTCTAAACACACAAGCTATGGGTGGGCAATGTGTAGGGTCTGCAGTTCAAATCAAGTTTTTCAGTTACAATTGAAGGGCTTAGTGGAATAAGGGGTTATCCCTCAAAATTGTGTTTCTGAGATATTTAGTGCTTTATTAGATTTTCCATAACTCAAACAAAAAATTACCAATCACTAAATAATTTTGGTACTAAATTAGGAAAGTTTTGAACTAACTTTCTGCAAATGTAGGACACAATATGTTGGTTTATAGCATAAAGAAAATTTACTTAACTTGAAGACGGCATACAATATTCTTCATTAAAAGTAACAATCACAACTTCCAAAATCACAATCAAATGATTTCATCTTCATTGTTCTCTCCCACTTCACACATGCTGTCTGATCTCAAATTTAAATAAAATTCATGGTACACAGGGGGTGTGAACTTCAACAATGAGGTTATGTTTCGATATTTTGCTTCTTTGATTGACCTTCCATTAGGGTACTTTGGTTCGAAGACTGTGTTTGATATTTTCGGTGGTTTTCCTTTTCCTTTTTGAAAACTGATGGTAGTGTAAGGGCCTAATTGACTGTGGGCAAAACACATGTCTACTTTATGCCCACCTTCGAACCTTAGAATGGATGCTTTCCTGAAGTCCACAAATACGCCAGAACGGGATTTGTTTCTTTTTGTTAATGGAGCAAGACTAACAAAATCTTCTTCTCTCTTCATTTCCAGTACAGAGAACGGCTTCTGCTTCCTTGCATTTCATATAAGATTTGCCCACTACTCAGGACGCACTGGGTACGTCATTTTAAGTTTTCAATAATGCCAAAATCTGCATCACTCTGTTCTTCTGTAATGTGTTTGTAACCACACCATTCAGTTTTGCAACATTGGATATTGGTAAATGCTTTAGCAGGCACAATTTTGCCTTTTCGTGTAGAATATTCTTTTCCACTATTCTGTACTAACTTCCTTCCTGCTGTTATATTTCCATTTTTCTACATCTCTCTTCCTCTTTTGCTTCTCTTTTCCTCATTTTCTTCATTTACAAGCACAACAAACCTTTCAGCATCAGCCATCTTGTTTCTAAACCATGAGATGTGAAAGCTGGTCTCCCATTGGCCAATGCAGTATACAGCTGACCTATCAGGACAAAGGTTTCAAACAGGAGTGGGATAGCCCCATATTCCACTCAGAATACCTGAAAGCTCTTCAAAAGACTTATCTATCTCTCCAATATGTCAGAGGGGCTATCCTACACTCTTAATAGTTCAATAAACTAACACTAGGTGGACTCAGGTTACATAATATGCAACTATAATCGCTCCACCGTTAGATCCACCCTTGATGTAAACACAAGCCATCAACAACGAACTCACAATACGCCGGAACCAAAGCACACCATAAAATATAGTACCTTAACCTCTTGAGGGATATTGATGTGAAATCACGTCCATTTAAAATGACGGATGAGCAATATGGGCGTCCTGTGCGTTTAAGCATTCAACCCTTATTTATCCCTTATCCAACTCAACTTATTATAATTTTCCCCTTATGAAACATTTTAGTAAGGTCTATGTACTTTATTGGCTTACCTTAATATGTTCGTTCTGCAGTGATTTACCTCAAAACAGGGATAAATACACAAGGGTAGGTACATCTCCACATTCGCGAATTCCCTTCTTGCGGCACACGAAACACTTTCGAAATGGGCGAGACTTCTTTGCTGTTGGTGGTATCCTTTTAGGATAATGTTTTCCTTGAAGTCTGAGGGGTGCAGGGGTTTTGGATTTTCAACCCCCAACGTGGTATTGTTCAATTAGGCTGCGAGCTATTTATAGTCGGTAGTCAAGGTCGGTCATTGTCCTGTGTGGGTTTAGAGAGCTGTCCAAATCCCCAAACAATTGTATATGGTTATATCCAGTTGGTGCAAAAACACCTTTTTATACCACTTCTCCCTTCAGCTACAAGCAGGAAAGAATACGTGTGTATTTCAACAAAGAAAGACATGGACTCTACTAAGTTACAAAACTCGCGTAAGCAAAAGTTGCAATGTTGATCTATTCTGATGACTCAAGAGACCACACATACAGTAGTGCTTTATTACACAGTATGCTGACGCATAAGCCACACATACAATGGGTGTTTCTTTACTGTATCTTTCCGAGAACTTATATTAGATGCGTTCGACAGAGCAAAGTTGACTTTTCACCACAGTGAAACAAAATTGTGCCATTTCAACGTTTTGTAAATACAACTCAACTTTGCTGATGACGTACAATTATACTGCAAATAACGAGTTTTATACCAGTTTTTGTTTCATTAAAATAACTTAATATTTACACAAAATACAGCTGTGTATATACGAAGCGCATTTAACAATTTAAATGCTAGCAGTTCCCGGCTCGCGGACGTTTTAAATGGCCATCGCTCAAGAGGTTAAATATCGGCGATTGTCTGTGAGTTTTCAAGATGTATGATAACCCTGGTAAATACTACTTAAATGTAATGCGATATTTCTAAAATTCCTGAGTAAATATCGTTCTGTTGCAATATAAATATGAGGTATGAGTCCACTTGGTGTTTGTTTTGTGTTAGTCGCAGATGATAACATCAGGTTATAGCGGTGGGATACAAGGTGCGGATCTAAGGCTGGATGGAGTATAGTTCATGTTTGACCAAAATGAGGGGATAGCCCCTTATTCCACTAAGCCCTTCAATTCTACCTCTTATGCAAATACAAGTTTAAACTATTTCCTTTCCTAAAGCCAGTGCACATTATCTTGAGTGATGCAGCTTACCTTTGCTACTTGGTTGTCAACTTCTTTGTTGGTCATAGTAGTAGCTGTTGGAGGAACAGGAGTAAGGGGCACTGCACCAGAACTAGGAGCAGGTGGTGCACTAGGAGTTGGTGCTGGAGCTGCCTCCTCAGAAGGGGTTTCCACAAATGCATCCATGTCGCTACCCTTCTCTGTTCCTTTGCGGTTATCGCGCATTTTCTGATGTTTATTGCGCTGTTGTTTTGAGCGTTGATTAGCTTTACCTAGAATAGGGAAAGATGTTTTATTTTCACAAAATATGGTGCAACAATACTCAATGTATCAATTTAACAGTCAAAGTCTTCACAAGTATTACTCTTCTGTATTATACAATTTCAGAATAGAAACTTTTGTGCATGTTAAATACTTTTACACACTAGCAAGAAATGGTATCTTCTCCACCAAATCGTAAGCTAACCTTCACATATTTGACTCTAAGTCCTCCTAGCAATTTTTTGGAATTGCAATGTAGCCCACAATGATCAGTTTTTAACAGTTTGTAGTGAGGATATGATCATACCTGTAAGCGTCCAAAAGTGTGCTAAACTTAAGTTACCATTGTGACGGATCTTCTAATGCTTTGCACATAACATTAACAGATGTCAGCACTATACAAAAATGCCATTCGTAGCCTGCTCAAAATTATGTTCAAAGGCAATTCTCAACTACATGTTTATAAGGAGTCTCTCTCCCCAATGAATGTGAAGATGGCATTGGCAAGAACAATAACAGGTGGTGGAATTTAATTAACTCAACGATGATTCTTAATATCAGTCAGCAGAAAAAGCAACCTAGAAGCTCTGAAATAATAGCTTAAATCATGAGAGGCTGGATTAAACGGTAATGAATGGTGTTACTGATCCCACTACTTGCAGTTAAAAACTTTATCTTCATTCAGATACAGGTTGCAAACTTTACCACACAAAGAAAATTTACCTACAATGAACATGAAATGTATAATAACTAAATTATACACATTAGTGTAGCCTTCAGCACACTGACCATTTTTGCACCACAACCTGATTACCACCCCTTTTCAAAATCAGCATAAAATAAGTTTACGATCACTTTTACATAACATTACTTGTAGCATGCACAAATAATTAACTAAATTTTGGAATATTTTGAACTTGAAAATTTAAAGCTGGATATAATCTAATTCCAACAGGAGAGGAAGTATACAGTTATGTCCAATTATTCAGTTTAACAATTATGGGATCAAGTACAGATCTTAGATTTTCTTTAACACAACTTTTGTATTCATAATTGCTCCGGGCTTATGGGATAAACCAGGCACCCAGTACACAGGCAAGTGGAATAGTTGCATGTTAGTACACACAAACCTGTTGTTTCATTGCAGTGATGGCTGGTACTATGAATATGGATTTGGCAGAGAAGAGATCAAGTTCTAGCACAAATAACATGCTAAAAGAATCCCGATGGGAAGCAAGTGGCTTTTTGTACAAGTTAGAGAATGTGCTAAATGTTTAGTGTGTGGACGTTCTGTAATAGCAAAAGAAAGCTTTGAGCAACAATTTAAAACATGCTGACATGTATAATAGTATTCAGGGAGATGAGCATATGCAACTAATTGCAAATTTAAAAGAAATCGACACTGAGGTAAGTTCTTTTATTTCAATATACTTGGCATCAACTATGAAGCATGGTTTTAAAGTAAGTACTGTTTATATTGCCACTGCAGCCAAGATTTTGAGCATGTGCAATCCCTTCCTCCATTCATCAGGAAACTAAATGCAGCTGTGCATGACCGTCTGCTTTTTCCCCCCCATATTGTTTGAGCATTTCAATGTGTTCAAAACAATCAAATGACCTACGACTGTGAAGTCAGTTTTTTTTTTAAATTTGAGAAACACTATGTTAGTAAACACACATGTCCAATTGTGAGGTTTATGGTGAAACAATGAGTGACAATGCCCGGCCACACACAGCCTAAACTGAAGGTTTGGTCACATCATTTGGTTGGGAGCTCCCTAGAGTCCAAGAGATTTTCATCTTTTGCTTTGAAGAAATTCCTTGGTGGAAAACACTTCAACCACAATTATGTTAAAAAAGAAGTGCAGACTTGACTTTTATCACAGGCGGCATCATTCTTTGACAAAGGCTTACAAAAGCTAGTTTGTGAGTACGATAAGTAGCTAAATAAGCGTGGTAACTGTAGACATAGTGAGAGGTGTAAGGTTCTGAACAATAAAGTCTTTGGAAAATAACAGTTATTTTATGAAAAATGATTGGTACTTAATAAAAATAGGCCTCTTATTAATTTATGATGTAAGTTTTTATTTACCCGACAATTTTATTTCTAGGAAGTAGAAGCTACAATGACAATTTGTACCTTCCATGGGATAGATTTTCTTGTCTACATGTAAATGTGGCAGCTATTATGTGTATGTTTGGATCTACATATTTATGTGAAAAACTTTTTTCAACCTTAAAGCTTTGAAAATTGAAACATTTACAAATGACTAGCAATCTGAGGGCCAGTATTTGACTGTACACCACTAGCAGTATATGCCCAGACATTCCTCTCACTTGCAACAAAACGCAGGAAACACACAGCACTATATAAGATGTAAATGAAAATAAATATGCATCTTTGTATGTAACATAAATAATATAACAGCGTAAGATAACCTGCCATCACTGAATCCCTATCATCGTTGATTGTGACCCACTACTTGCTGTGCCTATCTGGCTCAAACTGGGCAAGTCAGATTTCCTGCCCGCTTAAGTTAAAGTGAATATTTTAATATTGCAGGAACATTTTCAAAGTTGCAGATATCATGAAATAAGGTGTAAATGCCCAAATCATCCAATTGGGCAGTTCGGGTTTGTATACAAGTGGATGCAAAAGATCAGATTTTTTCCCCCAGGATTCTAATGCACAATTCCACATAGTATTATGTTAATTTGAATACAGAGACAGAATATTACAGAAAGATTATTTTTGAAACCTTTATATCACCTTTTATTTTTGCCGGGTCTTAAATGTGCATCCAGAACTTTGCCATAGTAAGTTTGTTAGTACCTAACGGGTTGAAAATATAAGTAGAGGCAATGTTTGGAAATTTTAGGCAGTTATAATTTTTACCAGGTCCTAAAATAGAAGTATCCAAATTTATAATAGTATAGGGAAAACTGAATCTGTAAGTAGCATGTTGGAAGTTGGAATAATTTTTAAGTTATGAATAGCCTCCCTGTTCAATGAGATATAAAGAAATGTGCAAAGTCTTTTCAGATGGGTTAAATGACGCAGATTTATAAACAATCTGAAGAGCTACATTTACGTAACTCTCTAGAATCTAATGTATATTTTCATTTAGCTTTATTTCTGCCATTCTTGCAAAAGCTTATTTTTCTATCTACTTTGTTAATTGAGATAAAAGTTTGAAGAGATTATTTAATTACAAATACAACCAATACGCAGGAGAAACAAGTCACAGCCAGTAAGGAATACCTTGAAAATGACTGATGCCAAAAAATTAAGTTATATTGAAATAAATTATGTGAAGAACTCTACATTGATAATGTAGCAAGTTTTTTGTCTATCAAGATTACCATTATGCAAAATTCATTTGTAATGACAAGGAACTCTTAGGAAACTTCAGATATATATGCATTATCATATTAGAAATGTCAATATCTTTTAAACATGTATTTTAATATAATTTGAGGTATGTTTTAAGAAATTTAAGTTAATAAAGTGAAATATGAGCATATTTATCTGACTTCATTTTTAGCTATGCCAGTCATAGAATAGATGATCCTCTAAGAACTTTTTTCTTTAGGGGACCTCAAAATGTTTCCAGGTTTTTTCTTAAGTAGAACAGAAAATCTAACTACTATGAGTAAGTAGAAAGCAAATGGGGGAGGGAGATATACCAGCTGGAAGGGAAGTCATTACGTTAATTTAAACCAGTGATAGATGTCAATATTTGGAACACATTTTGTATCTTATGTTTTTGTCTCTGACCATTTCATACGGAGATATTTTTTCTCAAAAACAAGCTGGCAACACTGCAGATTGTGTGGGTGTTACTTTCCCTAGCTCAGCACATAAACACAGTAATGGTGCTTCTTGAGAACACACATACTCTGCCTTGTCCTGTGTTTGCTGCGTGAGTGTAGGCCATCACAAGTGTTAGCTCCCAAAAACATTAAAGCAAAAGTGCCAGACCTGTTTACATCCACAAACCAGCTCAATTCCCTGAGCAACCTCAACGCAACATTGTCAACTTACTGCATGTGTGAAAAAGCTGCTTGGAGTATTCCTTCACATCTTTTAAGTGATTAATTGGTTCGAAACCCTGTGTGATGTTGCATAATTATTACCCAAGCTATGTCAGAAATAAGTTACTCTACGCATCTTACAAGTAACAAACTTATCTTCGTACATTCCTGTGGAATTAGGCATCCAAGTTGGATAAAAAAAAAAAAAAACTTTTTTTTTTAAAATTGGCTGATCAAAGGATAAAATGCCATTAGACTTTTTTGTTTGTAGTGCTTCTATGAAGCACATATTACAAGGAATGTAATGACTTCCCTTCCACCTTGTATGATAAGAGGTATTTTTTGCTTTTTAAGTTCTAAGAAGCTTTTAAGCTTTCCAGAATCCCATAGTTCAAGTTATTAATTTGTCAAATAGTGGAGTTATTTATATAGGTGAAGAGTAGTTCTTAAAAAAATCTGAGTGTTGCACTTGCACAGCTTCCTCTACTCTTATACAAGCTATTCTTCTATTTCAAGTTAATCCAGATAAACTTTTACAGAAATTATCTTAATACTAATTTTCTTGTAGGTGTATGGAATAACAGTAGGCTTGAAGTGATCAATGTCTTAAAGCTGGTTCTTATGATGGCTTTCAAGTTCCATTCTCTCTACATGGCTAAGAGCCAAACAAATTACTTCCCATTCTAGGAAATTTTAAGTATTAAAAAATTCAGACAAATAAGGAATACCTCTGAAATGGTTCACTCCACCAAAAAAAGAACATTTTGACAAAATCAAAATTTTCAAAAACACTTAACATACTTTTTTTTCAGGGAATCTCAAAAACATGTATTTCCAGGGAAATCTTGGTATAGAATTTTTGGATGGACTGTAATACCTTCTCTACCTATTATATGGAATTGTAGGTGACTACCTGGTAGGTCCATACATTCTTCCAGCACGTCTTACAGGGACTTTATTTTGAACACCCTTTCAGACTTACTAGGTGTACCCCTGCAAATAAGAAGCATGTGGTTTATGCATGACGAGTCTCCAGCACATTTTAGTTTCATTGTTTAAGATGCACTAGCTTGCAGCTATAATAGGTAGAGGAGGACCAGTCCATGGCCTGCACCTCCATTGACTTCAATCGTTTGGTATTTTATCTTCAGGGGCACTTAAGCAATTGGTTTATGAGCAGGCAATCCAGATGAGGAAACTTTCTTTGATGTGTCATGGGAGTGAATGACAGGGTGTGAGAGATTGTGCCATTTTACAATTCTTTTATTAATAACATATTTAATAAATTGAAAACGGAAGTATTTGGGACACATTTATCTAAATCATTTTTCCTGTTTTGGTGTTAGGGAACCAACCCTCAAACTTGATGAAAAATGTTTTTAATCATTCCATATGAACACACACACAGACACATAATTGCAGGGTAATCATTCTTGTCAGATCTAAAACCTTCAATGAGAGATGTTGCCAAAAAAATGTCAAAAATCTGAAACTTCACTGTAAGAGAATTGCCAAAATTTAATAAAATATCTGAAACCTTTGAAGAGAGTGCAGCTAAAATAATTTCAATAAAATTAGAGGGTAATTCACTGATTGCCAATCCTGTTTCTGTTAACATCACAAAGCTTATAAGACTCCTATAGCCCTTAGGGTTGGGGGTCATTGAAAACCTGCCATGTTTGTAACAAACGGGCAAAAACCTATCCTTCTTACTGTCATTGTTCTGAACAAAGGCAGTGCATGACTGCTTGCCACAGTTTAAAGGGGAGTAGTGGTTACCATGTGGTGGCTTGGCATTAACCTGGAACAACAGGTTATTTTATTCCAAAAGAAAAATTCCTTGCATAATCACATAGCTTATACTCTTATTTCTGAATTCTCCTGGTCAGAATCTCATAAAGTGACTATTACGAGTTCAAACAGTGGAGTCAGCATACAGCTCAGAATTACAAAATTTCACTGTTAAAAGTTAACTTCACGCACTCATGTGACTCAAATTTTGCTAGTGTGCAAGCCCCACCTTCAAGCTTTAGAGACTTTACACCTAATCATTTATGTACAGAATTTACAAGGTAAATTAGAGCCTATGTCTGTCCAGAAGAACAGTAGTCTTCAATAATGAAAATTTGGTTTTGTGGTTTTAAAGTATGTCACCCACACCCCTCCCCATACTCCATTTTATCGATCTATTGATATACGTAAAGTACATTGGTGGTTGTCTGGAATGGTCCTGGCCATTTGCAGACATGCTACTTAACTGTGCAATTTGTAGGAATAAATAAGATAAATTAACTAATGTTAAGATGTTAAGATATTTCCAGTTGTAACTTTATCTTCATCAATATTCAACATTGATTTCCACTGACAAAAAACATAAATCCATATCTTTCTTTTCTACTGCCACTTTCCCAAGAATTCTCCTGTCTTAATTGGTCATGACATAATAGCTTTTTTTAAAGTGATTATTTTGCTAACTGCTTGTAACAGCTTCATTTTCCATTAATTTGTTCCTGTGCAGTTACACATTTCCCTAGGCTGAACACACTTCCAAATTAAAATGAGAACATTTCTTCTCTCCAACTCTGCTACAGAGTTCCATATTATTTCCTTGTAAATCCATTTTATTTCCTTTGAAAATGCCTATTTTCTTTCTGACTAAACAATGCCTTAATCATCTAATCACATACAAATGTGTATGTGTGTGTGCATATTCCTTATAGGATTCTATACTGTTGCACTGATGTTTATCAGACTTGGCACTGATAACCTTTGACACAAGGCAAAAATTACTGTCTAGCTTAAAATTTAAAATTCCACTCCTTTTCTCACAATTATTTAATTTTATGTAATGGCTACAAAAGCTTGCAAGCCCATCTATATTTTTGTCAATGATAACCATAGTAACTCAAACATTGCCAACATAATAAGTATGTTTTTGTGGCCTCACAAAATAAAGGAACAGCAATTTCATGTAATAATCACTGATCTGACATAGATCATGGAGCAATGTAACAAACTTTTCTCTTAGTAGTTTTTTCTGCATTTGTTAATTTGAGTGGATAGCATCCTGAGAGTTTTAAGTAACTCTGCAAGTGTCTTGTATACTTCTAAATGCTTCCATAGAAATGCAAGGCTGGCAAGTGCAAGCTAAGACTAAATGTTGCAGGGAGTTATACTTCGTTTCTGCAAATAGTGATTATAAAAATAAGTTAATACTTATGTTCCTTTCATAGAAGTTTGAAAACAGTGTTGTTGTAATTAATTTAATTTAAAAGGTGAGTTAATTAATAACACTAAACAACACTTACAACATATTTTTCCGGGACGCGTTTCGAAGGTAACTTTCCTCCATTATCAACCAGACAATAATTATAGTTATTGTCCGGTTGATAATGGAGGAAAGTTACCTTCGAAACGCATCCCGGAAAAATATGTTGTAAGTGTTGTTCAGTGTTATTAATTAACTCACCTTTTAAATTAAATTTTAAATTAAGTTAATACTTGCTTAAAGTTGCACAAAAGTGACACCTGTCTCTTAACTCAAAATGTAAATAGCTTGTGCTACAGTAGCACTTTCCTCCTGTGGTATTTATGGCTGTAGAACAGCTCTTTTGCATAGCATTTTTATTTTGTTTGTTCTGGTATTTAATGTCTTCAAGCTGCAAGTTTTTATTTTTGGGAACTCTGCATTAGCAAGGTCTAAAGAAGGTTCTGTATGCTGCAGCTTTTGTGCAAAGCAAGGATTATATTGTGTTTTTTTTTAAATTCTACTGAATTTGTGATCTACTTCTGGATGATATGTAAATATTTGTATTTAAATTTTTAGCTCACCCTTTAAGTGTCTTTAGAAATAATTCGCTAACGTCTATTGGCCCAAGGCTATTGGGCAACTGCAACCTATGCCTAGAAGTTGTAGAAATGAATAGTCAAACCATGGGCATCACTAGGTATTTATCTTTATAACATTAAAATTGATACATCTTGATGAATCCCAAATTGTAATTTACTCAAATATTTTAAAAATATGTTCACTGCTGCTGAATTCATGAACTAGCATTATGCTATTTTTTTTTAGCCATTAAATACATCAGTTATAAACTTTCACTTAAGCTTTATATTGTCTAATGGAGTGGTGGTGATCATAAACATTAACTACCTTTATAGGTTTCTCAAGGTCTCAAAACTTTTACAAACAAATCAGTTTCTGTAGATTGTAATTTCTATAACTCAGGTTGATACTGTCTCAGATAAAACGCAGAGTTCAGCCGTTGTAATCCTGAACAATTTTATTTGCTGCACCAACTACAAAATAAATGCAACAAACACATCCAAATTTTGTGGATAAAGCACCACTAAGCAGGAAAATGAAGCCAAGAGTTAAAGGTGACCTCGTTTGTTAAATCGACATAGATGGTTCACTACTGGATTAACTTGACTAAATATGTTTGTTATTTAATCACAATTTGAATTAAGATTAAATGGGTCACAAAATGTAATCTGCACGGAATGGTATTTTAATACAAATCATTGAGAAAATCAAAATTATAAAAAATTTAATACCAACTTTGGTTTTTAACTGACTTTTCGATTTTGACTTATGTTGTTCACATACACATGGACTTTTTTCTAGAACTGCCTTTTTGGGTTCAGGGGGCCTCAAAACATTTCCAGTGAAATCCTGACATCAAAATGTTGGGTTGAATACAATACTTCCCCTACTAGCTATACACAGTAGAGAAAGTACGAAGTATGTAATTATCAGAAGAATATCAAAACTACAAAAACTAATATAGTGTGGAATGTAATTTTTTTTAATCAGACTGTTGAAAGGTGGTGTCATGTTATCAAGTAGAATCTTAAACCAATTAACATGTGCAACTTGCATAGTAATCACTATTCCTAAGAACATGGCAGCATTATATTTTGACTCGTGCTCTAAAATCCAACAAAAATGCATATGAAAAATCATGCTTTTGATCCAGTGTGATATCTCATGATTTGCAGCACTGGACTTTACGAGAGCTACCAAAATGGTTTATCATTAATTACTCCTGTTCTTACAATGATGTAAGCAAAAAATGAAAAGAAAAAGAAAAAGAAAAAAAAAATGTGTTGCACTCAAAAGACTTTCTTTACTCTTGTACTAACCATTATTACACTCTTATTCCTATATCTTCTTCGTGTTAGTTGAGATAAACATTTGTACAAATTATCTTATTGCTTATTCCCTTTTAGGTGCAAGGGGAATATTAAAATACAGTAGGCTTTGTGCAATAGTCTAATCTTTTAAAGCTTTAAGATCCTGTTCTCTTTGCACGCTTAGCATATAAAAAATGAACAATAATTTTCCATTTCACCAAAGTTTTAAGTTTTCTCAAACTGACACACATAACAAGGAATATCTCTGAAATGGTCCACTCCAGAAAATTCAAGATATACATTTCATTTGTCATAAAAATATCTCAAACATATGACATTTTAATCAAAATTGTTAAGAGCCATTATCAAGAAAATAAAAATTTTCTCATGTAAAGGGTAGTTTAGCGTGGAACACGACTTTTTCGTAGGAGGTTCAAATTTTTTTTATGCATAATAGGCATTAAATAAGGAGACCCGTACTTTTTTATTTCCGTATTTTTAAATTACTTGCTTAGTTATGGCTATTAGAAATTAAGCAATTTCTGCGTGCACCGTAATATAAAATCACTTGTTACTCTAAGGCCATATAGAGTTGAGAGTTAGGGTTTCGCACACTGGAAAGGTTAAATACAACACTTTTAACAATTTTCGATCAATCATTATTACACATAAATTTTGAACTGTTTTTTTGATCGTATATTTTGTAAAACCAAAAATAGAATTTAAATCGATGTGTTAAAAATCTAAAAAAAATACACGTATTCCCTGATATTTTATCTATAAAATAAGATGTTGAAAACTATGAAGCTTGCATTAGTGCATTTGCTACAATTTTTTATCTGGAGGCGTGCAAGTGCTCACGGACGAGTAACAAGCCAGGTGACTGTTGACAGCATGCAAATTGCCACGTCAGCTATACTGGTCAGATAACTTCTTCTTACTAAGGCAGTACAGTCCATGCAGAAAAATGTCTCCACGATGTACCTTCTTTCTGACACTCCTGTGGCATCTGATACGCGCTTTTGAACTTTTGAATTTTTTTGAAAAAAATCTTCTGATGTAAGCAGTTCTTTGCTTTTAGCTTCTTCCTTCATGTACGTCCATACATTTGAAATAATTTCTCTACTCTGACTGTGTAATGTTTTGGTCCCTAATTTAGAACTTACAGGTGGCATAATTGATTTACGCTATGATCAATGTCTCACAAATTCAGTATATTCACTCTTTATCGCAAAGGTCTATGGCTTCAACTGCACGCTGCACTAAAAAGCACGTGTGAATTAGCAAGACTGTCTCAGATCATGCAGACATCACTACCTTCCCCCTCCCTCCCCATGTGCATGGTTTCATTCGCACAATTATATAATATAAGCTGATGAAACAGACAAAAGCTATGGATTCGCCAACAGTTTAAAATGCATATTTTAAAAACATTTTGAAGATACTAATAGTGTACATATAATAGTGTCAGCTAGCAGTGTTCTCCTTACTGTACTGTTGTAATGTTCATGGAACCTCAAGCAGTTGACAGTCTGCCATAATGGAAGGTGGCAATTGTGTGAGGTTACGGTAGCTGTCACCGCTGCACTGATTTGCAAGTAAGTTAATTACAACTGAACTATTAGAGACTCCATTCTGATTTTTTATGAGAATATTGAATAAACTTCATTGTATTTTTAGTTTTTTCCCCAGATTTTTAAATTGTCGAGTTTATGTTATTATCTAACTTTAAAACTTAATCGTATAAAATATAATACTAATAATAATTAAAATTTTCTAATAAATACCTCACAAAATACTGCAATGTATCTTTAATTTGAGCCAAAGATCAAGTAATTTGCTTCATTACAATCGGAGGTATGATTGATCGAAGAGTGAGGAGCACGCAATTTTTGGAACATTTCAAAAATTAATATCAGCTAAAATAATTTTTTTTAAATAAAACGAAGAAACACGGGTCAAATATATTTTGTTCCAAAGCACCAAAAAATCAAGAAAATCTGAGAGATCAAGATCATTTTTTGCCATATTTTGTTCGATTTGACGTGGAATGACTCACATGCACCTTTTTCAAAAAATGCTTTCTTTGGATTCAGGGAGTCTCAAAACATATATTTCCGGCGAAATCTCAACATCAAATTTTTGGGTGGAATACAGTACTTCCCCTACTTACCAGTAGAGAAAGCAAAAGACAACCTCTAAGAACCTAACAGTAATTTCCCTGCTGTAGGAGGAAAAGTAAGCAGAAAGTTGGTTAACCTCCTTATACAGCTTCTCATTAAGAGACTTCTTTCAGAACTACTTTACTCGGGGTTGACTACATCAAATATTGCAGCATGTTCAAAGCAGTCTAGAACAAAAAAAGATTTAACTATCTTAAGACATACATAGTGTGACCACAGAATGGAGGATGTGAAGATTACTGAGGAAGGTGGGTATATTCTGCCTGCAAGTATACTGGAGTAATTTAATGAGGCTTTGACACTAACAAGACTCGTACTTCCTTTCTAATGGTTCCTAACTGAATATATAATTTCCACTGTGCTGCTTCAACATTTAATTTAAAACATGCTGTTTAAACAAAAGTCAACTATTTATTATGAAATTTGCAGCATGGCAAGGTCATTAAGCTTTGACCTTATCAATATAACCTCAATTTATGAAACCTATTCCTTGAACATTACCATAAGGTAGTCAAGATTATTCCAGAAAAACATTGTCACAAAGTAATTTAGTTATTGAGCGTCTCATGCAGCTGTTTGATCAGCTGTTTACACAATGTCAGCTTTGCTTTCTGCGTAATTGCTCCCAACATTATGTCAATTTGTCTTTTAGTACATTTTGAAGTGTCTGCAGATGAAAAGATCTTTAAACTCAATAGTGAAATGGCGAGTATGCCTGGCTAGAAATATAAAAACTTGATTTCATGACTTATTTGGAATGAATAGGTATGGATAAGATTCTTCAGGGCTTTGCTTTATGATACAAACATTAGGTATTTCTTGGCCCTTTACAAACTAGGATCATTCAAGCCCTCAGTTATCGCTTTGTAACCCTGAGACATCAATTTTGCATACTCTGATTACTTAACATATATTTTGCTACATGAAGTGTAAAGAACTTAGCTTCCTTAAATTCTACATATTGTATGTTCCAGAATTTATTTTGAGCAGGAGTAGAGCATGAAATGTAAGAATAGGCACTAGAAACATTTTTTGTATGAAAAAGTCCCTAACATAATTCAACTTTATCCATTTTTTATTTAGTTTATTGATCCAGTTTATGAATAAATTTAAATGCATTCCAATTAGATTAAGATGACACTGCAGCCAATGATCAAATTCAGTCACAAAATAGTGGCTGAATAAAACAGGAGTTCAGATGCATGTATATAATAGTGCCTCTAGGCCAAATATTTTCTGTCATAAATACTATCATTCAAACACCCCTGTAAATATCAAATTAACAGTGTATCAACATCATCTGCCTGCATTCACAATTCCATGAATTTACAACAGTGCCTAACATGTCTACCCAGATCAAAATAGCAGTGAGTCTGAAGCACATCTAAATATAGATGGCAAAAAGAAGAGGTAAGGAACCACGAGAGACTGTGCAACTTTCATCCATACACTTAATGTAATAAAGTGAAGAACATGTTTAAGACTGGTTTTACTTTAAAAACAGTAACCATCACTTTAGATATTAAGAAGCATAAACAGCTGGGTAGATTTAGTACTAATATAAAAGAATAAAATATTACAAGCATTTAACCATGAAACAAAAGTAATTTTAAAAAACCAAGGCAGTTTAAAACCAATTTTAGCAGAGAAGATTTCTTATGAATAGATAATCTAAATTATGCTGAACTAAATACAAAGTTAAAGAATTCTGCTTGTTCACCATACAACGCAACACTTCAGGTTAAACATCATATGCAGTACCACTATGCAAATTAAAATCCTGTCACATTTTTATATTATGCTCATCCTAAAAGAATGGATTCATCACATACTGAATAGCTTTTTAAAAATCTGACTAAATTTAAGACTACTGTAGTCTCCTTATACTAAAAATATTCTGTGTAAAGGGCAGTCTGGGGTGGAGGGATCTTTTGGAAACTATGTCTCATACTTGGAAGATACTATGCTTCAGTACCAAGCTTAATATGTCACCAAGTATTCATTTTTGAGTTATGGTGTTCACAGACACTTTTTTTTTTATAAAAATGCTTTTCTTTTTCCTTGCTTTTTACAGGGCCAGGGACCCCAAACACGTATTTTCACTATCATGGTATCCAATTTTTGCATGGTGTGCAATACTTAATATATGTAGTGGAACAAGTAAATGTGTAATGAAAGTCTTTTAATTAACAAGAAATAGAAGAATTTATATCCTGTGAATGAACATAACATTTTTTCAAAGTTGAAAAACACAAGTATGTATTACTCCATAAATATCATATTGCAATTTTATCCTGTCAGAATTTTGAAAATTTCCAGAGTTGAAAATCCAACCTAGGGTAATGTTGCTGTTACTGAAGCCTTAATCAAAATGTTGAAGTAAACAATGATATGAATTTAAATATTTGATTGTATGTTCAAAATAATGCAAAGTGAGTTTGGAGACTGCTGAAACAATCAATGGATCAACTTGTTCTAACCGTTACACACTACAGAAACTAAGTGATATCATGCAAGAAATCACAAGGATTCCTGCTCCTGAACTTAGGCAAGTGAACGACAACAGTTATGAGATATGCTGCTTGAGAGCAGGTTAATATTTCCAGTATGTACTACAACATAAGGATTTTAGTATAACTCTTGACGACAGTTTTCCCAGTGACTCTCGGTTCTCTCGTACAGTGGAGAGTGCCTGCCAAATCGGTTATGTTTGAAATACCCTATATTTTGACATTTAGGTTGAGAAATAATTACCTAACGACAGCAAGCATGAGTTTAAAAGCTTTATTTACCACTTAAGAAAAATTATAAACAAGAGGGGAATTACAACATATGTCTCCCAACCCCTCCTTATGAGGGAGGAGGATATCGTGAATCATTGCTGAAGAGGCTTTTTTTGTAGTGTTTAATGCCCGGTTTTACTACTACGGCACCGCAGGCACTGACATGATATGAAGATGGAGCACCGGTGGAATGAGATGGCAGAAGAAACCTGGGAACCCAGAGGAAACCCACCCTAGACCGCTCCGTCCACCATGAATCAATCCCACATGTGGTTGCCTGGAATCAAACCCGGGCCACTTCAGTGAGAAGCGAATGATCTAACCACTCAGCTATGGCACAACCGCTGAAGAGGCTTACTTAATCCATCTTTCTGAAAAGATATGCTAATTTTATTAGCTTATATTCCAAGCAAAAACTGTAGATGTGAATTAAATAAAATACAACTAAACAATACTTATCAGATATTTTAGAAAGCAGTTTATTATTTTGTTAACGACACGTCAATTGCTAGTATCACATCAGCATCAATGGTGTACCAGAATTTCGTCCCACAGGAGTTCTTTTACATGCCAATAAATCTGACATGGAGCTGTAATTATGTAATTCCAAGTGATAAGGATTGGGGGGGAGGGGGGGCAGAACCCTGCTGTTTGGCAAGATCAGTTTTGTGCCAAGTATAATCAGTGAAGAATTGCCAAACAGGTGAAAACGTTAAAATGTCAATATGCCTTGTCATCAAAAAGGTGAACATCAGGTTGTGAGCAAATTTCAACAGGGCAGAATAATCAGTCTCTGGCAAGCGTATTTTGTCATGCTGTGACATTTCAGCTCGTACAGGGCATGCTGCATGACTGATGCACTGTGGAAGCAGTGGATAGAAGAGAGTTGTACGCAGCAAAGATCAGCTACTGGACCATGCAATATGACCACAACATGGGATGACTGCCGTATTTGTCAGCATGGCCATAACAGACCACACAGCTTGACCTACAGTGACAACTCAACACTGGAGCACTCAAATATGAGAGCCTGTCATATGTACAATGCAGCTGTCTGCTGCAGATTGGACAATTGCACAATGCTATTACATTGGCTTCCATCGTAAGAAACTTCAAATGCCTCTGACTGCAATGAGCACATGAATGCATCACTGGTGTGCTGAGTGGCAAAGTAGTCCTTTCAGACAAGTCCCACTTCAACCTGTTCTACGGAGATGGCCAATTGTGTTTGGTGGTACCATAGCGAGTGCAATCTGGAGGCCTGTAATGTTGAACGGCATAGTGTACAAACACCAGGTGTGATGGTTTGGGGTGCCATTGGTTACAACTGATCATTTCAATTCTATGTTTCCTTCATGATGTTACAATTTTCACAAACAGTAGTATATTTACACATTTTCTCAAATCATGAAAACATTCAAAGGAAGACCCCTCCCCCTGCCACTTGGTAATAACCATTAGCAAACAAAAGGCAACCCTCAAACAGGACAAGAGACAATGTAGCTGTATTCTGGTTCATTTATATTTTTACACTGCTAACCCTGAGACCCATACCTCAAAGTAATGCCACCTTTGGCAGAGCAGTGGGGTAGGGTTTTCACATTTTGAAAAATACAGTCATTCGTCCACAATTATATGCCAGCCCATTACAACAAAGAATCCATTTAGGAACTGCCAGCCATTCTTACATGAACCCAAACCATTCAAATTTAACACACTAAAGGAAAAGATAAGGAAGCAACAGCACTAATAAAGTTTAATAGGTTTGGAGAGAGAGAGAGCAAGAGAAAAATCCACACCAAATAGTTTCTTAAAGCATAGTACAATACCTTGTATATTAGCCCTTCATTACAGGAGGAACAAACCAGGTAAATATCATTTATTACAGATTTTAAAAACAATCATATCTCATTTTCATTGAGAATATGCCAAAACACTGTGAAATCTAAAGCAATGTCAGATAATAAACCATGCTAAAAACAAGGGGCGTTATGTTCTCTTGCAACCATTATCACATGAATTTCATATCAGTTCAGTTTTAACTCCATGTGGACTAGGACTTCCCTCTTCCAACAAATCTTGATGTACCTTAGCGGACATACTTCAATTGCTATATTGCTCCACAAATGAAGTTGCACCAGGGTTTGGCATCATCTGTAATATTTTTCGCTTAAGCCAGGTATGCTTTGGAAGGCATGTGGCACTGAAAAGATGGAACTGCAATATCAAAAATGCTTAGTGGCATTTTCAGAAATGTTCACAATGTACATCAGGAAATCCAAAAGGTTATTGTGCGACATTTATGTTGAGAATCTTCATCAGTACAAAAGTGCAGATGAGTAAACACCAATTATTTTCGTGTGTTCTGATAAGTGATTAAATGCCAGTAGCATCAAGGTCACTTTTGTTTAATAAAATCACTGGCCTAAGTTCCTTTTCTGTAGTAAATATCCTTCTTTTAAAAATTTAGTTCATGTACCAAAATTTTGGAGGGTGTATTACAAAACGTTAAATTTTTTGACAAAATTTAGATTTATGAACATCTTACTTTTAATTAAATCCTTTTTATTTTATATCATTACACTTTAAGGTAGAAAGTTTGGCTACATCTGAAATTTTGAAGCAAATTTTGGAATAAAGTGTAAATTTCTGTTTAAGAACACACTTCATGTATATTATCTCAATACTACAATGTTAGAGTATACCTACAAATCTTTTTATTACCTTCATTAGGTTTGTAATGGTTAAAATGCATTACAATCATTAGTTGCATAGTATGTAATACTGGAAAGGAAACTGTGTCTTCTGCTTAATCAGAATGTAGACATATTATTCCATGCACATAGTTTATAACCTAAACACACATGTTTCATGCTGATAAAATGGAGCACACTAATAATGCAGATGGAGAAAAAAAGTAAAATATAACCATCATGCATAACCACAAAAGATTATAAACAGCCATAATATACACAACAGAATAAATTTACAGAACCATATGATGCCATTTAAAAAAGTCATAACATTTTGACAGTTGAAGATCAATGCAAGGTCTGCTGAATGCAAAAACATGGTGCCGGTTCAGGAGGCCATGACTGGACTGATATGTGATTGTGAAGATGCTCTCATATATTTTACTGTTACCTTGTTAAAAAGCAGTTTGGTTACTGCAAAGATAAGTTATTTTTCAGTTATTGTTACTCCAGTTCATAACTAGAGCAGTTTTCTAGTTTGTGTTACTTAATTCCTAATTTAAATATTATGCAACCATTGCAGAGATTTACAATGCCAAGAAGCAATGCTAATTTGCTGTTTCTGAAGAATCATATGAAAAATGCATGTCAACTGACGTAAGTACCAATGTTTTTGACCAAGTACCTGCAAAAGTTGAGAAAAGCTATTTTCTCCTCATATTTATTCATAACCTAGCAAACCTCAATAAAAAGGATAAAAATAAATAGAGGCTAGCCTGTAGCTCAACCAATAGAGCATCTGCCTGCTATCCAAGGGGTCCCAGATTTGATTCCTGGCTGGAGGGTGGGAGTTTTTAACTATAATTATTCCAGCCTCCCTACAGTCAAAGTATGAATGGGAGTGTGTGTGTGTGTATTTAATGGAATTAAGTTAATCCAAAGTAATAGAAACCCGAAGTTTAAAACCAGTGCTAAGCAAGTGAACACCACTGCTGTTGAGCAATTGTTTCAAAAGGTTAAAATCCACTGTCATGTCCGATGTTAAAGGCAGCATATAAATGGGTATAAAAAATGAACGTAGGCCCTTTTAAATATTGCACTCAGTATTGATCATGTGAAAGTGAGCTTAGGAAATATAGAAGGCTAAAGAACCAAGGATATCTATAATCTCACAGTACAAATTAAATACCTTTCAAATGAAAACTGAAAGACCCCTTAGGGGATTACATCCCTCATACAATGTTAGCATAATGAAGGAAGAACAAAGAATTAGGATTTCAGCCTTTGCAAATACTCCCAGTGCATCATCCCATAGCCAAAGTGCCATGCCCGGTGTTCTTTCTTTATCTTAAGCCAAATGAGCATAACAATGACATATATGAAGTTGCACACATTTATGGAGCAGTTGCTCTTAAATAGAACCACCTAAACCTGGGATATATAAAATGCAGTGCATCAAATTCAGGAATATGAGCATTTAAAAAATTGTCATAAATTACCTTGGTGTGTCAAATATGTGCAATCACAAGAAAATACCAAATATTGTGAAGATTAAAATGTCTCCAATATGTGATAACTGTAAGGGACAGCATACAGCAAATTATAAAGGCTGTCCAGTACACAAAACTACATAACATACCGTCTGCCCCAAGAATGAAGACAGTCGCTGTTTTCACACCAAAAACAGCACACACCTTAAGTTTTGAAAAGTAGTATAAATAACGAAGAGGGCATTATTTCAAAATTGATAAAATAAATGCATTATTCCTCTTTGCACCACTTATTAACACACTGCAACTACTACTAACTTATTGACCATCCTAACTCCATATTCAATCATATCCAGACCAGGTGCCAACTCCTAGACAAGACAGAAGATTAAAGCAAAAGGGAGACACTGATCTACGCCCATAACAACGGAAGAGGGTGTTCATCATAATGTACTATTATCAAAACTATAATGCACTCGATTGCAATTAAGTTATCCAAATAAATTAAAAAATATGGTCACTGCTTCTTCAACATCTCAAATATTATGAATCTTTTAAGCCTTAATTAAATAACCTTAATTGAGACCAAAATGTAAATCCAATATGAACAAATAAGACTAATCCCAAAGCATGTGCGATTGCTGTTCTAGCATATGTTTGTTGGACTCAAAATCATTACAATTACCGGTGCATTTTACGTTCCCTGCTGATCAAATGGTAAAAACAATGAAATTTCGAAAATGAAGATGTTCCCGACATTCAAATAAAAGAGTCCCCAACAACTGTCAGTCAAAAAACGCTATACACCTGGCAAGTTTCCACCTTAAAGTAAATAAGTATGACAACAGACATACTGTGCTGCATTGCTCAATTCAAAGAAGTGAAAGCTTGGCTAAGGCGATGTAATTCCAGTTAACATATTAGCAACCCGAGGGGGCAGGCGTTGCCTATGACGTCACGTGCCAGGTGATAAATTCAACACCGGTTACGTATTGGATGTCTTTGAATAGTCGTCGGAGAGCATACGACACTCCCTTATCTTCCGTTAGCTACAATATCAAAACATACCGATAAACATCAAAACAGTAGTGGAGCGGAACTTTTCCAATTTAGATCAATTATAAAGCGTGATTTATTTAAAACTTCCAACAGGAGAGGTTGCATGAATACGTGTGGAATTTGAAGCATATGTTCACAAAATTTACATGGAACAAACGACCGCACATTTTTTATCCATGTGGAGATTATTTAACTCGTCAAATCAGGCAACAGCATCGCATCATATCCATCTGCTATCTGGCAAACAAAATATGGCGTCTCCAAGACCGCGTGAACATCTGAAGCCCAAGTGCCATTCTACTTAACTGTTTACATTTAGTATTCTTGAATTAAAATTTAAGAGCCAAGGGATATTGACCGCAACGGGAAGTTGAACGTAATTAAAAGAGTACATACATGCTACTGCTTCAAAATGTCCCTGGAGTCCACATCACAAGGTCGTCCGTGCGTTAGCCTTAAGATCGTTCCAGCACCGGCTTCGGATTATGGCTCAGCATATTCACACCTTAATCCTAAAGGTGCGATGTACAGGATTCTGGTGTTTGTCGGCATAAGCTGTTAAAATGCTGCGCTGTACACTTGTATTTCTACGTAACACTGAATGTGAGACAGCCTGTTGGGAGACAATTCCAGCCCAGCATGCAACGCCAGCACGTGCGGCGCTCCAAAAGGCTTCGAAGATCACTCTACCTCCATTTCCATGGCTTTCGGTAAACTCCGGCCCCTTTCGCTACGACTTCGAAGCAGGTGACGTCACATACGAACTAAAACCTGTTTTTTCCCCCTCGCCATGGTGCAATTTTTACGAGGGCACGTGTTTCGTACTCATGACACTTTAAAAATTACTTGCTCACATTTACGCATGCTGTATTGTTCAGTACACTTTTCGCACAATATCACCCATCATGTACTCCCATCTCCACAAGTGCACACTTCCAGTTATTTATAATTATCCTAATACCAGACATAAAAATAAAACGCAGGCATCTTAGGAATTACACGAAAGGCTGCCTTAAATTCTCAGCTCCCCGAATGCCTAAAAACCGTTACTTTCGAGTCAGCTTTCCTATGCAACAGCGGTACGAAATTTCTTTTGCGATCCACAAAAAGAAAATGGCCCATTTACCAAAACTTCCGCTGTGCCAGTTTCAATAAATAACGCTATGAAAGCACATACACTAACTACATACATCGAAGCAAATGCAACAACTTACCCTTCCCCATTTTGGGAGAGAGGATCTACCTACGCCGCCGTTATCCGAATTTCAAAAACCACAGCACTGACGGAACACTTATATCTACACATCTCTTAATGGCTCCCAACCTCGAACTGAGGCTGCCTCAGAGCTAGTCCGTGAGAAGGGAATGATCAACGAGTCTATTTTTGAAACTCTCCTAGCAGCAGGCCAGCCAGCGCCTCTTGCACTTTGCACTCTGTTTTCACAGTTGTCAACATCTCTCCCACCAAACGCTCTCATTCTTAGGAACCTCCTGGAGAACTAGAGCAAAATGTGAACTGTGACTCATTGTCACATGCTATTTTGGAATGCTTATTGGAAATAACCATCCATGGTTATTACACGATTTGCTCTTAAACATACTGTTATTATGGCAAAATCACCCACAACATGTATGTTTCGTTATGTAACGCTTTGAAGTGAACATTCCACTGTTCTTTCCCAAATCTACAGCAGTGTCGGCCTTGAACGCTCCAATGAAGCTGTCCCAGTTGCGTCTACTGATCCAGCCTCTTAGCAGCCAGTCATTAATCTTGCGCAGTCTTTAAACACAAGCCCTCTCAATGCCGAATGACCGGAGGAAGGTAAGTGCAAGAGCTAATAAAATCCTTTTCGCTGATAAAAGTCGGGCATTTTCCCCTCCTCCCATAGTTTGAATATCTAATCAAATATTAAAGCAGATGCAGCATTTTGGGTCATTTCAATACGTCATAACATGACGTCATCGTTTCTATCAATGCCAATGTAATTTGACGGAATTAAAAGGTCGTTTGCTAATAAGAGCTTTGGAATTTTGCAGAAAAATTAAAAGGCTATGAATGCACATATAGCACATGAAATTTGTGGTCATTCGCGATCCGTCCGGGAGTTTTAAACATGGTTTTAAGTTCTCTAGCACAGCAACATATGACGAATTTGTCAGACTTTCGAATACTGTACAGAATCTACAAGTCATTAGTTTCGTGGAAATTATACAAAGTTATACAAAATCTGTGTATTGAAATGTTTGCTAAGGAGCTAGCCATAATAACCTAGAACATCTTGCAAGTTCATTAGTCGTTAATGGCTCAGGTATTTAAAATGAACAAGCCCTAAGAATATCGCCACGCTTCAGATTGTATGCCTAATTTAAACCAGGTTTTAAATTACAGTCGCGTTTTGCTCACAAACTTCAAAATAGCATTCGCTAAAATGCGACAATCTCCCACAGAAACAAACAATAGAAGAGGCTATAAACGAACACCTTTCGACCACCTGAAACAATCGCCAGTTTCCCTTCCAGCTCATTTTTTAAAGTCTACGCGGTTCATTCTTGTCAACAATCATTTAGAACTGCATTAACAAATTAGGTTGAGATAATCTGAAGCGGGAGTAACTAATTTTATTTTTTTATTTCAGGGGAACCCAATTGGAGTTGTATATAAAGAATGTTTGAAAACATAATTTGGTTTGCTTCTATTTTAAATCGTTAAACTCTCGCGTTTGTTGTGAATAATTTCGCCATATATTTTAAGAACATTCAATAACCTCAAAACCTACTAATATATGAAGAATCGCCAACATAAACCAAGTGACCAACATAAAATCTTCGAATCTCATTTTGGATTGAATTCAACATGGAAACGGGTATAGTACTGCGAATGGGACTGGATTCAAACAATTTCAATTCCCCATGGAAACGTAGGACGTGTCAGTATTACAGCCTAAAACAGTTCTTTATGGTGCTCTTGCACTAACTACACACAAATAACAAAATTACTCCAGAATACATTTTGCACCACTTATGTATATACCTAAAGCTGTTCACTATTTGCTATGCCTATTTTAGTATCAGGTTTTGTTTCTTTAGTATGTCAGTATTAATTTTCACTGGGACTTGGGCTTCATTCCTTTTTCTTACTTAAAACAAATTTATTGATCACTTCTTAAAAAGCACACGCAAAAAAAGAAAAAAGGTGAGTAATGCAAAATATGCAAATCAGTAGTGACAGTTTACTATAGGGTACATGTGCAATGTGTGGGTATATGCGTAAAAGCTAATTTAAAAATAATAATAAAATTTCAATTAACATTACTATTAGCCTCAATTCAAGTACACGTATCACTTTTTGTAAATTTTTTAAATTTATTACAAGCCGTGTTTCACCATAGGGCATATCACGGGGAAATTTGTAATACTGTGCACATTATGAGTAATATTTGAATCTTGCATTGTGCAGAAGATTGTTACAAAAAGGCACCTATTTCCGCGGTGTTGAAGTGGTGTCAAGAGTACCAATGGTATAGGAGCTTTCTGTAGCACTCTTGGTCGACATCTTGCGAATTTTGCGTATTCTGTTAACAGGTGTAGGGGCGTTTGTGGAGGTTTTTCAGGGCAGCTGCGGAGTGTTGTACGCCATTTTGTTCATTATGTGCAGGTATGATTTGAAAAAGCCGTGGTTAGTCAGAAATTGAGTAGAAATGTCGTTTGGAACTAGGAATAAGGAAAGCTCTGATGTATATTGGGTATGAAGATCTTGGTGTGGATTCCTAGTAAATTAGTACTACTTGGCAAAGCCATGAGGCGTATCGGAAAGAATTTTCAGGACAGCAAATCTCACATCGGCAGGCGCGAGAGATCATCTATATCACTGACTATACTCCCAGTATAGTCGCTGTTCTAATAAACGCGATAAGAAGCGACCGCAGCGCTCAACAATCAAGGTCATTACGCCTCGTCCCTTTGCCAGGTAGATCTTGAAGGAGGTTATGCGATACTTTCTAAAACTACACATCTCTCTCTCTCTCTCTCTCTCTCTCTCTCTCTCAAACACACGCACGTACTTTTTATAACAAGGTGGATATAATGGGCGGAATCATTTTAACTGCATAGGAATAAAAATCTTTTGTTATTGAATACGTCCTAATACAGGCCTAGCCCCTCAACATTGCTGGAAGTATGATTAAACAAGCGACAAAAATATGTAACTCATGATAAAAACCTTCGGTGCAGGTACATTGCTTGGTATTTTATATTAACTTCCTATATGTAGGTACAATGTTATCATGAATTTATTTCATCGACTTAAATACACAATCCAAAAAGAGAAAATTGCCAAATTCAATATATAACAAACTTTATTAATGAGCGACGGAAATACTGGAAAGAACACATTAACAGACCTTTACATGGGAAAAGGACAAGAGGAAGACACGCTAGGAAATGGGTTGACAGCATGTACGTGTAACCTATCCAAAGAATGAACAGGATATTATCCTACACACAAAGAGGAATACTCATGGTAATCTTTCTGTAAGAAATCAAATGCACTTTCCTAGTTTCTCACAGACTGCACTGTTCATTTTCATTCTGAAGTACTTTATTAGTACGCAGATTTAAACAAATCTCAAAACCAGGGGGAATTAAAAGGCAAAACTTCCATGCCACGATTCATGGCACTCAATTGAAACCACTGTATTCTAATAAATGTTATCGGTAACGAATGTGCGAGTCGATGACCAAAAGTGACTTCGCGTGTTCCTGTGAAGCTAACCTTGAAATGTATGGTTGCCATGCTGCCAGATACTTTCTGCAGTTATGTCTCAAGGTCAAAAGGAAACAACCTGAGCAAATAAATGCAAGAGGATTGATATGCTAACTGGCAGCTTATCCCATCAATGAATTTCAGTCAAGATCCACTAAAATAGTAGTGCTAATGCACACAGCTAATTAAAAGATGGAGTAATTCTTGCGGAGTAGAGCAACAAATCAGCAAATATATAGTGCACATGATCAGGGTCAAGGTGCTTGAACAGGCTTCTTTTGATGCAGTTACACTTATATGGTAACAACGTGTAATCTTTAGGCCCATGTTCGAAGGCATTTCTGGAAAGATTCAGATTACCAATAGAGTTGCTTATTCTAGCACCTTTGTTTTCTCTTAAAGGACCCTGGGTTTGGAAAATGACCGAAAAGTTACCAAACTGACAATTTTTTGAATTATGCATGCAAATGTTCCCCAAACCTTCAGTCATTGATTAGCAGTGATTTTATATATATCACTTATATATTTCGCCATTTTTAAAGGTCTAACGCAGCTTTAAGTGTCATATGCGCTACATTTAAACGGCCCTTTTTTGCTTAAATTTTGGGAATTTGAACAAAATATGGGCGAAAAGGGCTCAAAAACAAAATTTAGCGAAAACGAGTACTTAAGATATGAATCTGAGGAGAAAGACTACTAGACAAAAGAGAAGGTGCGACAAAGATGATCTGACTCATGATCATGAAGCGTGTATGTAGAAAATTTGGTTTTTGTCGAATTTACATTTTTTAATGCACTATCTGCTCCATGTGCTTTAAATTTTGTGCTATGCTCCTTGAATTTTCCCAGCATGTGCTCCATTTATGTGACTAACTTCAGTCTTTGGTTTCAAAATCTGAACATTTGTTTAGCTTTTAAAAAAATTAAATACAGAAAAGTAAGTTTAAAAAATATATTTTCAATATCCATCAAAATAAAGAAATTCATTACTTTAGAAGTAATTATTTTTTCTTCCTGTCAGAGATGAATGGTGTTTGTTGAGCAATTATAGTTTATAAAATAAAACCAGTCAATATTTTAGTTTTTGGTGTGGATTGAATATTTTGAATATTAAGTTATTTTCGCATTGTGAATAAATCAAATAATTCCTCAAGACTATAAAACAGATTCTGATCAAACTTTGTGTTGTAGTTTATAACAAACACTCGTAAGTGTACAGAATATTGATTTCATACCTATAAAATATAAAAAATTCAAATTTCATTTCCAGAGTGGTTTAATAATGGCCAGCCGTAAAGAGTGTTCTACAGTAATACTGACTTCATTTTTAATTTGTTTATATTTTGCACCTTGTGAATTTGAGGCCGTATTAGTTTTACACCAACCCGGCTTTGTAGAATATGAAAAGCCACAGTCAAGTTATCCAAATAAGAATTTTAATCTTTGATTCCCTCCTGAATGCAAGCCCTCAAAATTACTATTGAGCCATTTACTTGCAGAGTATTGTAATTTTTATGCCTTCAGATAAAAGCAACTTTTTTCTCTTCCAAATGTCGCCCATTTCCTTGAAGAATGTTTGGTTCGGTTCATGGAAAATCTCAGCATCACATTTTTTGGTGGAATGTAATACTCCCCCTGCTTATTGTAGGTAATAGAGAAAGTAAAAATTTATGTAACAGATAAATCTGCAGTTCAGGATTTGTAAAATAACAGCTTACTAGCAGGTAAAGAATAAGTTGCCCTCCTACCTTAGTAAAGCCTTTTCTGCCCAGAAAGCAAATTTCACAAACTACTTTCTCTGGTGCTTACTTTATGCCACCCCAAATCTGATAAGATTTCACCAAACACAGGAATTTTGAGATCATTTGAAAAAAATATATAGAAAAAGGTCTGTGAAAAGAATAATTCAAAAATGAAAAGTCCAGGTTTGTTACATGTCTTCCAAGGATATAACATGATTTTAAAGAAAATTTCCCACCCTAAAATACTCTTAACATACAAGAAGATTGATTACTTTTAATTTTCTAAAAATTATGTGATAAATATACCATATGTTGAAGATGCTTGCATGACAAAATTTATATATTGAATTTACTGTGAACAACCTGTGAAGTCCTCTACATTCCTAGTGAAACTTTGTGCAACTTTTTTTGTTTCATTTATATCCTGCCTATAACTTCAATGGTCATATCAGCAGCCTTTCCTTTGGGACAATGACCTATAGGCAAAGATGTGAACTCATACAGTGAAATTTGGGTATTTGGGTCATTTCTACAGATCACGGTGCTCTATGGATTAAGTCACTTTTAAACCATAAAGGACACACAGAAAAAAGAAAAACAGATCTCATCTAAAACAATTTGTCTATTTTGTTTATTCCATTAATCACTCCCAAGATATTTTTTATTATTGGTTTGAATTAATGAATATTTTTCAATTACTAAATCACTATTACTTCACCCTCCCCCTTATAATCATGCAAGGAGAATTGAATTTCTAAGCCATTGCAGGCCAATTCACTTTTGAAATATTTGTTTATTGCTTCACTTACCATATTCCCCCTTGCACCTAAAACAAAATGTGCAATAAAAGCATTGTTGTGCAAAGGTTTATCTTGATTAACAAGATGCAGAGGAGTAGGATTTTGTAACAATAGCTCATCAGAGTGGACTGAGAAAGTCATATCAAGGGTTTAAGGGGTGGGGGTCCCTTGACTATTAATACTTAAATCTTCTAGTTTCCCCATTTTGAAATCTTAAACATTAATAAATTATCATCCCACTGTATCATAACAAACCTAACACATTTTCCAAACATGTTGCTTTAAAGTTTAAAGAGTAACACACATGTACACAATAGGTACAGGTACTTTCAGTTCACTAGCTCACTACTATCTAAATGCCAGGACTATTTTCTCCATTCAAAGCTTTATAAGGGAAGGGTCAGATACCTTATAAGCATATCAATTTCCTTTTCTGTACCTGCTGCAAAAACAACCTTACAGATATGCAAGATAGCAACATGGAGTATTTAAAACTAAATTTATCAGCACACCCTGAAGCAAATAAAGTTGGCAATTTGAAATAACTAGCACCCGCTGACATTTTCGCTGTTATTTACATTACCTTTTGCACCACATACATAAGGTAGAAAAGTTATTGCATTCCCCCAAAAATTCAAAATTGAGAATGCCCTATGGCTCTTGAATCCTGAAAAAGCATTTTTAATGTAAGGTATATATGTGAATAGCATAATTCAAAAACGAAAAGTCGCATATACAAAGCTTTGTATTTAAATTCAGTGTCTTTCTAAGAAGCAAAATGGAAATATATTTTCCTAAAAAGACCTCATGTTTTATCAAAATTCTGTATATTAAAGATATTTGCAGAACAAAATGTTTTATCCTAAGTTCTCTGGAAATAGCCCAAGAAGTCTTCACCATTTGGAAGGAATTTTGTACAAGCTTGCATAACTTGTAAATGTTAAGCAATAGAGAAAAAGTGGAACTTTGATAATTTGTAGCCAAAGGGACAAGAAAAAAATTTGAAATACCCCAAAATTCAAATTACAAAAGTTACATTTTAGCACTACAAGTACATATACCCATCAGGATTTTCCAGTTTTATTTTTCTCAACTCTTTTCATTTTCGCTAGAGGCACTGCTTAAAATGTTCTCATTCTTCAGGCATATTCTTTTGCACTTTCAGATTTTTTCTTAAAAACCTTTTCAACTTCTTGCATGACAGTGACCTTTTCTGCAAAAGTTAGTCTTGTAATCAAATTGTGCAGTTCAGTAAACAATGGAATGGAAGGCATTTGCTTGCGAGATCAGGCGACAGCTTTGTTTCCCATAATATAACACACACACTCAATCTGTAGAGTGGGTCCGGATTTCAATATTACACTGCATCACAACTCGTGGTATGAATGATACATATGAGCATGCAGTCATTATAGCCAGATCTGAGTAGTGTACAGAAAATAAAACTTCGAGCTTCTAAAAGAGGTGAAAAGGCAATGTGTATTAAATGTGTTTAACTCTTGCTTTTGACGTTATTAGTGAAAGACGTAACCAACTTGACATTAAAAGCAACTGGCGTATCTGTGAACATGGAGAACAGAAATGAAACAGTGACTGTAAAAACCTTAAAATGGTTAAAGGTAAAGGCCATTTACGTTTTAGGGCAAGTGAATGATTTTGTTAAAACTATCATTTACTTTAACTGCATAGTTTCTTTTTAAACAACAAAACTCAATTTTGTGAGTAAAATCTTGCATTCATTTATTTCAGGTTTCTTTACCCTTTTTCTAAACTAGTTAATTTAGTTTACGTAGTATGAGCCGAATACAACTCTAGTGCAATGAAGGACATAATAGTTACGATAACCTTGAGTGAGACATAACAGTTGAATGCAAATATTGGCAACACATGTTCGTAGCGATACAACCAGCAATGTTTATGTGAGGGCTCATTCTAAGTCCAGAGAGATTATAGACATGTGCATATTCAACTGTTTCATTGTACTTCACCCCCCCCCCCCCACCAAAAAAAAAAAACAAAAAAAAAACACCGCACACCACAACCACCAGCTACACAGATTTAGAACCAATGTCACTTACCAGCAGCTTTAAAGTCAGAGTAGAACATCAGGTCCCCATTTTCGAGTATGTACTTGTATTTGGTAATGAATAAAAACCAGCATATTTATGGTTTTACAAATTTATTCTCTTCTCATGATAAGTTTTCTCACTGTTAGGTGCATCTTACTTCTGAGTAGTGGTGTAAACAATGGTTCTGCAGACCCTCTAGTGCAGGGGAGCCCCAGATTGCCTTTAAGTGTTATTAAAAAGGACATTTTATATTCCATTGCTAGGAAGAAGTGCTGAAACAGATGCAGTTCACTGGTGACATACAACAGGAGTGTACCATGTAAGCACTTCCTGCCATTTCTTGCTTAACCTCTTGAGTGATGGCCATTTAAAACGTCCACGAGCCGAGAACTGCTACCCAATATCCAGCGCAGGGCATTTAAAGTGCTTCATGTATACACAGTTGTATTTTGTGTAAATATTAAGTTATTTTAATGAAACAAAAACTGGTAAACTCGTTATATGCAGTATACATGTACGTTATCAGCAAAGCTGAGTTGCATTTACAAAACGTTGAAATGGCACTATTTTGTTTCACTGTGGTGAAAAGTTAACTTTGCTCTGTCGAACGCATCTAATATAAGTTCTCTGAAAGAAACAGTAGTCGACCCATTGTATGTGTGGCTTATGCATCAGCATAATGTGAAATAGAGACCACGCATACACTAGTGCTTTGAGTCATCAGAATATAGCATGTTTGCAACCTTCCTTACACGTGTTTCGTAACTTAGTAGACTCTTGGCATTGAATTTTTAAGTTCCAGTTCTACCTCTCAAACTTTGCCCACACACGGCTTGTGTGTTTAAAAACACCAACAGTAAGTTTGTTGGCATAAATTAGTAGACTCTGTTTGTTTCTTTCTTAAAATACGTATACTTTCCTGCTCGTAGCTGGAGGGAGAAGTGGTATAAAAAGGTATTTTTGCACTAACTGGATATAACCATATACAATTGTTTGGTAATTTGGAGAGCTCTAAACCCAAACAAGACAATGACCTACCTAGACTATGATTTGAAGCTTTCCTGGCGACGAACATATTCAAGATGCTCTCGGGCTTCGAGCCAGGTGTAGTGATGAAAAGACATCGACGTTTCGGGAGTGTACATCTCTCCCATCTTCAGGATGAATGACTAGCAAGAGTGAAGGGACCAGTACTGTCAGCCAGTACGTACCGAGTAGAAAACACCCAGTCTAGTGTGGAGGTGGTTCACCGCTCCGTTGGAATCTGTGTTTTCTGAGTCGGTCGATTTCCAATTTTAAGGCTGGTTTCCAAGATGGACTAAACTGCAATCCAGCGTCCCGGTTCAGTGTACTCTTCTTGGAGGAGATGGCCAGAGCCGCCTTAACCCTCCGTTCCCATAAACCGCTACATTTTGCCACAATGGTCGTTTCTTTGAAGTTAGCTCTGTGGTCTTTTTCAAAGCAGTGCTCCGCCAGCCCTGACTTTTCAGGCTGCATTAATCGTATGGACCGTTCGTGCTCCTTGACTCTGGTGGAAATGGTCCTGCCGGTTTGCCCTATGTACGGCGTCCCGCATTCACAGGGGATACGGTATACCCCTGGTACATTAAGGAGCAGGTGCAAAATACATGGCAATGCTGTGCTGATTCTCCATAAGAGCCATTGTGCCTTCATAACCTGAAAACTCCTATAGCTAGCCCTGCAAGTAACCTAGGGTTACATTACAATATGACCTGAATTCAAATATTTTATCTTCTAATTCAATTACACTAAAAATGCTGCCCTTTCACATTTGTCTGCTTATATTTACAAATAGTAGTGCCAAATGATCATTCATATCAATTTTCTACTTAACATTGCATATGCAATACGTAAGTTAGCAAATCTTGGGTAGTTGCAAAATTATCCTGGGCTGATTAGTATTGGTTAAAGAACTTGATGTGTCAAAGTCGTTGGGTCTACCCACCCTCTCTTACATTAAAGAAACTAGCAGCATTGTGAGAGCGAAGGAAGTGAGTAGTTACAAAATGCAAGTAGCAAAAGGTTGCTAAATGAGACACATACATTGCTTTGGCACACTGCTGTTTTGGCTATACCCTGTCACCACTTTGCTCCAATCCTCTTCTGCTTTGCTTTGCAGCTTAGGGTCCTGAATATCCCAGCTATGTTTGCTACTTAGGGAGTCTCATGAAGCCTCAGGTGGGAGGCATGTTATGCATGAATGTCTTGGCTGTCCCGTTGTGACATTAATGCTTTATTTCAAGCATATACATCTATAACTACTACATCTACACTACATTTTGAGTGTGAATTATTGTCAATTAGTGTATTATAACAAAAGGTACGCAACATGTTACATGTGCACAATAAGCAATGTTGTTGTTGTTGTTTTCTAGTGCCTTGCATCTGGCAATGAAGCCATTAGCATTCGTGCTTTCCAATACTTTTGAACTGTAGTTTCTTCTGATCTTAATGCTTCACAGGTCTTCAAGTGGTCTTCGTTCATTTCTGCTGGATCGTTACACAGGACACATATTGGTGAGGCTGAGATACCTATTCTGTAGAGATGACTTGCTAAGCAGTCGTGATTTGTCAATAGTCGGAAGGCTGCAACCGCTGTTTTCCGTGGTCTCTGGGGGATTATATCTGGATGTGCAATCCTAACCTGTTTTTTTAAAGCAACTATGTAAATATAATTTCAAGACAATAATTCAAAATGGTCGGACTCTAGATTAAGACCTCCATACTTTACGACGTTTTTGTAAGTTCTCTTTTGATACCTTCAGATCTAGGTTTTTGGTGAGGATGGAAATAAAGATATTTTACAACTTACTTTATCAAAGATTCAAACCATTGGTTTGACTTTCATAAGAAAAAGAAATATACTAACAGATGATTGAATCCCTGATGCCAGAAAATTGAGTCCATTCTGCTGCAATCTTTTTTCCCCTTACTAAATACTGTGATACTTTTTCTACGGTTTACAAATCCTGTTTTTCAGTACTAGTCTAACAACAACCAGAACTTCAGGTTCAAACTTTATATTTAAATTACACAACTCAAACACCGATTTCACAAATTGTTTCTTTTAAGGTGCAGCAAGTATAGCAACGGGCTGCTGCAACCACTTGCAAATCTTATGCTTCCACTGCATGGTCCTACACATGAAAGTACATATAAGAAATTACAGGTGCGGTCTGCACTAATCTGCATTAAAACTTATCACCAATGAAAAGTAAGAGAGTTTTACTATTGGCCTTACGAGCTATTAGTCTTGTAACTATGTATAAATGTTGCTATGGAGACAATCAGTAAAAGTTTTCTGCCAAAGAGCTTGTTCTTTACTGCTAACTACTCTTTGCTTACTTGTTTAGCCATTTCATATATTAAATTATTACATAAGGGTTATTTTGTATTTATAGATATAGGCCCAAAACCCCATTGATCCAGAAATATTCCACTTTGGTTCTGACATCTCATCATTGATTTTTAACTTTGAATTGTAACTAAGGCCCAGAAGTTCCCATCCCAAAAAATGACCAAATATGCTCTTGAAAACCTCAAAATGCAATAAAAAGTGCCGTACTAAACTGAATGAAGAAACATCCCTTGAGAATAGAAAACACAAATCATTGATAAATAAACTTACATAATCTAAAGTAAGAACAAATTAGAAACTAAAAGCTTCACTTATCTTAGTAATATTCCAAGTTTTTTGGTGCTAACACGTTTCAAGTTGACTATAGCTATAACTTTGAGAATGAGTTGGAATCAACTTCAAACTGTTAGCACCAAAAAACTTGGAATCAGTGGCGGCTCCTGGGTGATCGCATACTTGCAACTGCACACCCACTAATTTTTTCTGCATGCGAATGTGTATAGATATGCATATGAGAAAGTCGAATGTCCAACTTTCTTGTATGTATATGAACTTGCTAGTTTAATTTTCCTGCGCCCTCTTTACCAAATGACAACTCACAGTCAACAAGCTCAAAACGCATAAACCTGATTTTGCGACTGGCGAAGGTAGCTTTTAGGCGAGGGGTACGCGGGGAGAGGTGCAAAGCTTGCATTTAAGAGTGCGGCGAGTTAAGGCAGCATAATCAACAAGGCCAACACATGCGATTCTTACCATGCAAGTGCACTACGTTCTCGTACAAGTCCCTCCATTTTCCTTGCTACGAGCATTTCTCTCCCGTTTAGTAGAACCTACTAGGCAGCCAACGTGACTGTTCTAAATATAATGTAGCCATCTTCTATATTATATTAATGTTATAAACACAATTAAATCTAGTCTTATTAAGCGATTATAAATGCATATAATTACTGTTAATGTCGTAATTTACTAAGGCCAATACTTCAGTTTGGAATAGTTATTTTGTTACAGTGTTTATTGCTGTTTGTTAAGTTTGTGTTCTGGCAGCAAGTTGCATGCAGTTGTCTGCACGTAGTGGGAAATTTGAATCTATGAAAGTTGTTGTTGTTTTCTAGTGCCTTGCATCTGGCAATGAAGCCATTAGCATTCGTGCTTTCCAATACTTTTGAACGAATCTATGAAAGTGTGGAAATGAATAACATGGCGAAACTAAAGGAGATAAATCTTTTGGGTTTATTTTTATAAGAGAAGCTGTTTTCCGTGCTTATTGTTTGCGAGTGAGAGAAATGGTGTCTTGACAAATAATATTCTTGTGATATTGGTCATTTAAAACAAAAAATAGCAAAACATAAGAGATCAATTGCCCATATGAATTTAGAATTAGAGTTGTGTGGTGTTAAGAAAGAAAGAAAGGGAGTAAAGGTGGAGAGGATGTAATGTACTGCACACCCATTGCGACAAGTCACGAGCCGCCACTGCTTGGAATATTACTAAGATAAGTGAAGCTTTTAGTTTCTAATTTGTTCTTACTTTAGATTCTTGTTGCTTCACTTTTAATAGCTTCATATTTTCCTTATTAAACTTACATAATTTTTTAGAGATTGAAGCAGATGTGGCCTGGTTGCCAATGTTCACTAATTGTAGTTCACAATCATCACTTTACCTAAGTTTGCAACTGAAAACCTGCTTTTGTTGTATTTAACACAAACACTACATTCTATATCACAGGAGGTTACTGGGGCATATTTAAATGATACAAACTGCTCCACAGATAGAGGTTGAGTCTCTGTGTGGTAGGTTTCCTTAACAACTCAAATGTCATTTGTTCATAACCGGACATTTAGTATGCTGCCTCAATGTAAGGCACCTTAGAAATGACAAAAAACTGATTAATGTAACAGATCGCTTGTCAATATCACGTTTAGTGCTTAGAAAGTAGATGCACCTCAGCGAAATCATTTGGCCCGCCCACTCTCCCAATTTAGGGGAGTTTCTTTTATAGAAAATATTATATTAAGACAGTAAAAAACGACATGTGTAGGAAACTGTACATGTGGGAATGAGAGTCAATCTAAGTGAAATCCCTTAGTTGCCTGCATCATTGGGCTTTAGTTACACTGATGTTTCAGCTATGCTACCAGAGCTGCAACTGCTCCACTCCTCCTATAAAAAACATTTCTTGCTACACTTTGGCGCTAAGAGTCCTCAATCCTTTGGCTACATTTAGCTTTGTCTCGTGTATTGTAGGTTTGAGTAAAGAATTATATAAGATAATCCACACACATATGTATATATACATAACCTGTACCTTTTTATAATGATATACATGATAGAAAGTTCTTGATGTACCACACATAGACAATATTCTACATGACAAATGTAACAAATAATTCTATTGCAATTTTACTTGCTAAGACATGGATTCAGAGAAAACAGAATATTTCCACTACAGTTTTAGAATAGCCTAGCACACCAAAAGTTTAGAAGGAAGAGCCGATTGTTGCAGAGTCAAAATCATTTAATTTTTGAAACAAATTTCACCCAAATTATTTCTAGTAACTCAAGAAGTTTAGTCAGAAATTAAGATTGCAATGTTATTGCTATGCTGCAAGCTGGCACGTGTGCTGGTACACCACAGTGTTAAGGAGGTAGAACATGACAATGCTGTCACTGCAAACAAGTGAACACAGGCAAAGTGTTTTTGAGTTGAAAGATAGTGAAATCAGTGTCTTATCACTTGGAATTTATTATTTCCATTTAGATGATTACATCAGATTACTCATGTGTTACATTCACTTAACCTAATTTTAAATGAAGGATAATTCAATGGTACCTTGAAGAAATTTCACATTCCTTTCCTAGTGTGCTAATGTAAGAAAGAGTTGGAGGATGGCAGAAACTGGGACATCACCAGCCACTGCAGAAGGTACAAAAAATTGGAATGTGGTCAAAGAATGAAACGTAAAGAAAAGAAAAATGTTATAATACTGCCCACTTGTAGCACGACACTGTAAAGCTTTAAATGTCTTGTCAAACAAGCAGAGGCAAAACCTGCATTAAGGCCATAAGGGTGAAGCTATTCTAAAATACCACTTTTTCACTTTCTCTACTGGTAAGTAGAAGGAAGTATTGTATTCCACCAAAAAAATTCAATGTCGAGATAAATATATATTGTGAGACCCCCCTGAATCCAAATAAAAGCATTTTTAGAAAAAGGATTGTGTGTGTGTCTGTCTGTCTGTCGACAGCATAACTCAAAAACGAAAACTTGGTTAAAAACCAAAGTTGGTATTTAAGTTTAATGTCTTTCAAGGATGTGACACAAAGATTTAGAACAAAATAGCCCCACCCTAAACTACCGTTTATATGGAAAATTTTTCGAAAATTGATTTTCTTGAAAATGGCTCTTAAGATATTTGTATGACAAATGAAATGTATATTTTGAATTTTCTGGCTATAGCCTATGTAGTCCTGTTTACTCTGGATGACTTTGGAATAATTCGTAAACCATACAAGATACACAGTCTTACTATACAAAAAATGTAGATCTTTTTGTAGAGTGAACCATTTCGGAGATATTCCTTGTTATTTGTGTCAGTTTCAGACTGTCTCCGTAGTGCAGATGGTTGCATGCTTGCCTCTGGCACGGAGGACCCGGGTTGGATCCCCGGCACCAGCATGGTCCCCTCTGGGAGGTCTGGCACAGGTTGCACTCAGCCTCGTTAGGTCCCGGGAGGACCAATTGAGGAGCTACTTGATAGAGAAGTAGGGACCCCAGGTCGACAAGGCTGTTTAACTGGCCGGAAGGGCTTGGGGCACTGACCACGTCCCACCCTCCTGTACTGTACCCCACCAATGACCCTGTAGTGGGCAGAGGTGGGGGACACAGCGGCTGGGTGGCAAGCCCTGGCCCTTCATGGTCTGTTGCACTAGGGGCTTTGTCAGTTTCGGAAAACTAACACGTTCCTGAAATGGAACGTCATTCATGTTTTTTATATGTGAAGCATGCAAAGAGAACGGGGTCTCAAAGATCTAAAAGATGTGACTATCACTCAAAGCCTACTGTATTCTAATATTCCCCTTGTACCTAAACGAAACAAGCAATAAGATAATTTGTACAAATGTTTGTCTCAAATAACACGGAGATATACCTGTAGGAGTAAGAGTTTGTAAGAATGGTTACTACAAGAGTAGAGAAAGTCATGTGAGTGCAACACATCAGTTTTGTTTTTTGCTTTTACTTCAGTAAGCAAATATCACTTTTCTTCAAATGTAATTTCTCATTTATTGATAAGTTCCATGCCATTCACACAAAAGCATTGCTGATGGCAGGCAGATTGTCAAGGCAGGCTAAGATAAAACAGTTTGCCTTGCTCACACATGCATTCAAGTGCTTGAGTGTTATATGTAGGACAGGGGGAGGGCTTTGCTGCTGTGAAGGCAAGCCTAAGCAAGCATTAGGATTAACAGCAGCATTCTGCTGGAACTTCAACAGTTAGCAGAAGAGTAGTAAAGTACACTTGTATTTTTTGTGATTGTGAGGTATTTTAATAGTTTCACAATAATTGCCAGAAAATAGTGATCTTCTAATAAGGGATGTAACTCACTTTTCCAGACTAAGTTATGAAAGTAAATTAAGAGATTAAATGTACAATATACCTAAGATTGCTAATTCTACGTTTATAAAAAATTCAGCCTACCCATCATACAAATCCATGCTTTGCCCCTGCAAATGAGCTCGTGTAGGTAGTAAGCTTTGACACTAACAGACCTGTTTACATTAGAGGTACACACCCAACTTTTTTAACCACCTCATCAGAATTATTAACAGCCTACTGGCTGCACAAGGAGCATGTGTCAGTGACATTACTGAAGAAGGTGTAGCCAAATATGTAGCAGTTTTAAGCCTGGTTTTGGTAAAACTACAAACAGGGAAAAGAACAACACATTTTAACTGGCTCAATATGTGTTTCTACTTTTAATTTGATGCATCAAGTGCCTTCCACTCTGTGTATAAAATCTTCACTGTGTATGACCTTAAACTAATGTCACACCTACACACACACATTGTATGCATCCTTGAGAAACATTCTTGGACCAGTTGTTCTCAAACTTTCCAGCTGGCACCGCCACCCAAGTGTAAGCCTTGCAATTCTCAAGGTCCCCATCAGGTTATTGCCAGACCTCGGATTTTAGGTAGAAACCTATTTTGTTCATGATGTATACAAAATGAAAGTTGTATGTATACTAATTATGGAAATAAATGTTCAAAAATCATGGTCCTATACAACCTAAAAATACCTAATTTCATGTTACAACCTATTTTTACCTAATTTCAAATGTTTCAATTTCATTTGGCAATATGGAAACACTGTGTACGCCTGTGTGCCAGTCGTGCCTTTACAACAATCACAGTGAACAATGCATAATATTAAGAACATTGTTTTTAAACTGGGGGAAGATGCAGTGAGCATTACTTCAGCTAAAGAGCTGTCCATGGTATTGCACTCAACCACATATTTCTAGTCCCCACTCTTAATGCTATACAGCAGTGATGTCCAACTTCACTATATGCTCGGGCATATTTAACTCATGCCTAAGGAGATGTGGACATACCATCACAACCACCGTTTGGGCAAGCACTCTTCTATCTTCCTTTCATAGAAGTTTGAAAACAGTGTTGTTGTAATTAATTTAATTTAAAAAATAGAAACCGAGTATTTAATTTCGACATTCCTCAGAGAGACATTTTCAGTAAGTTCATTGAACCGCCACCAGAAGAAACACCAGAAGAAGCAACACCATCTGCACCATGAAACACCATGGAAACCCAGTTATTGTCCGGTTGATAATGGAGGAAAGTTAACCTTCGAAACGTGTCCCGGAAAAATATGTTGTAAGTGGTGTTCAGTGTTATTAATTAACTCACCTTTTAAATTAAAAAAAGCACTTCTGTTGAGATGAAGAAGGGAAAGTACTGGTTAGGGAATTAATGAATACAGATTTAGGTATACAAAAATATACTTCACGGGTATGTAGTGAGAAGATATTTGAAAGGAAATAGTTTTGTCTCAAAATTTGAATATTTGAAATCAAGTACAAGTTTGCTTATGAAGGTCGCCAGAAAAATACATCACAGGCCTCATGGCACCCACGAGTGCCGTGCTGGACAGCACTGCTCTAGTCTTCAAACCGGTCTACATACAACTGAGATTGATAGAAGAACTTACAGAAAAAGTTAACTTGGTTCCTGGTTATGATGGTGAAAATGTTTCTGAAAAACTCAAATCAGTGGTTCCAAAAAGCCTAGGACTGACAATTCTCTGCACAGTTGCTGACATCTTGTCTAGCAAACCACCTGAACATGAATGTGCTGTTCCCTTGTATCAAATACCTAAGGAGTTTTTAACAGCAAAATATAGAGCGAGTCCCTCACCAAGTTCTGTTGTTGCCAATCCACCTTATAACCTAGTGTATCTGCACTCCCTAGTTCCACTGCATAATGTCATTCTCATTGCTGTTGGTGTCTTTGATTACAATAATCTGTATTCTATCTTCAATTAAATACTTTTGTTCCCAGTATTTGTTTTCTAGTTTTTCTAAATGGTCATAAACATTGTCCATTTTATCTTTTCTAACTTCTGCAAACCTTTGTCCACAAAGACATTGGACATCAACAAGTATAAGATTTTACTGGCACCCACACATTACTTGATATCTCCCCAAATAAGTTCATGGGATTCAGATCGGCATGATGAGAGCCTCAATATAGTGTCCATTAGCCACAAGTAATCAGATCTTTAATGTCTATATTTGCATTTGATGCTGGGGCCGTCTTTCTGCACACTGTGATAGGGTGTACTTTTATATTTTTTACAAGCACAGAATTTGGCTCCAAATTTGAGATTGAGCTTTGTCTTACGCACTATAAGTAATTTTCACTATTAACATCATTATGATAATCCCCAATTTTTTTGCTAGAACTTAAAACATGAGCAAGTTGTCCAGCAAAAATCTGTTCTTACTGCTTGCATGTGAAATGAGCCTCTCCCCACCCCTTTGAAACTGAAGCAAATAGCCCTGATGTACCATTGCTCCAGCTTTTAGTAATTTTATCACTGCTGTGGATATATGTCTCACCATGAGATAATACAGTGATCTTCTTCCTTGTGCTTTTTAAGGGCAGTTAGATAGACAAGGCAATAGGCCTATCACCAGTTCATCTTAAATTAACTGATTTTCGAAACTCTTGAAAAGAACATTTACTAAACATACTGAAAATATTCTGGCCGGCCCAGATCTCTAATGAAAATCTATAGTTAAAAACCAAACAAAAGCAAGCTGAACCTGAAATTCAGCAGAGGAAGTGGGGATGACTGGGAACTTCTCCAACTCCCAGATGACCCCACCAGGAAGGATTGGATTGGAATCTGCAGGGCAGTAGAGGAATTGGCAGACCCAAGATAGCATGGAAGTGAACAATACTCACAGAAACATAAAAGATGGGGAAGACATGGAGTGAGATCAAGGTGTCCAAGAACATCAGATGCAGTAGTTCACTGAAAGCCCTTTGTTTCATCTAGGAATGACGGGATTATTCACTGATAGACTGCTCTTTTACTACACAGATCATGCTTTTCTGTTAAGTATACATCTATTATTTCTTATTCTCTTCCATCTAAAGCCCAGTTTTCTGACAATACATTTTAAGTTGTGGCTACTCTAGTGCTGAAAGTAATTTGGACATTGTGGAAGATGTTTGGTGCCAAATGTAAAATTCAAGCAAAGCATGCTGAATAATTCACTTTTCAAAAACATCAATGTTGATGACCTGCATTCTAAAAATGTGAACATTGCTTTAGCTTACTGTATCCTTCAAATACCTACAATGAAATGCATAAATCTGTAATGAAAGTTCAACTAACAAGATATAGATATGAAAATAGCTTTTGAATTGAGTATAGAAAAATCTTGTGAATGTAACGTCAGATTTTTGTAACTCATTTTATTTACAAGCTCCAACATTCGTAGAATGGCGATTGTGTATTTTGAAAGTTGTGATTTACTTTTATAGAAACTATAGCTTGAGAAAATGTATTAACAGTTGTAGCAGATATCAGTAATTCTTGAGTGTGAATCAATAGAATTAACGAGTCAAAATTACAGAGGTGGTCTACATGCAATAATGCTCACCTTTAGCAAACTTGCAAATAGTGCTATCGAGTCAATTGGTGACCGTTATAAATCACTTATAATAATAACCAGGTATATGTTTGGAAGATTGTCTCCATTTGCAACCTCTGTTTAGCTGCTGACTATGTAGAGCAGTTGTAGTCCCTCATGTTGGTTCCAGGAACTAAAAAAAAATCTTTTGGTGGAATTGTTTCTCTGAATGTACATTTGCTACCAAGTGGTTTCTTTGTTGATCACTTAAGCATATAAGAGTGGGGTTTATGCAATTTATTCTTGAAATGGGCAGCCACTTCAGATTTTTGTAATTGTTTATATTTTAACTCTCAGAAATGATTTCAGCTCTAATTTCCAATGTCCTTTTAGTTTTTCCTGAATAGCATTTTGTGTCCTTTGTTCCTGAACTAAAACATTTTTTAAGGAAATCTATTGACTGAAGTTTACTGAATGTTATGTTTCTTGATTTGTTCAAGATGTTCAAGTTACTGGATGGAATGGGAATTTGTTGAAGGTTATTCCCTGTTTCTTTTAGTGCAACGATGGTGGGTTCTTCTTTTGTTCTGCTTATGTTTTTAACAATCTAACGTTTATTAAGCATTCAATTCTGCAATTTCTAGAATTTTATTTGTGTTCTTTTATGTACTCTTAATTTCTGAAAGTGAAATGAAAACCAATCTTAAATTAAACAGCTCAAAACTGTTTGTGTGATCTGGGGCTAAAGCTGTTGGATTTTACGAATTGTCTGTTGCTGTGCATGCTGAAATATATTCTTTGCATGTTTTATGCATTCCGAATTCAGGAATGGTAATAAACGCTTATAATTGTTTGCCAGTAACAAATAATGTCACAGTCCCTGGGTTATTATTTGCAGACGACTTAGCTGTAGGATCTATTTCAATAATTGGTCTCAAACAATCCTTGCAACAAATAGATAAGTATTGTAATGAATGGAACTTGATGGTTAACCAGAAAAAGACTCAAATTATGTTTTTAAGAAAGGGGCAAAATTGAGCAAGTATGAAAAGTGGAAGAAAGAAGGTAAGGAATGTAAAGTGGTTAGAGATTATATATATTTAGGGGTCAAAATTGATGGGGGAGCAAAATGGAAGAAACAGTAGAAGTTTGCATTGACAAAAGGGAAAGGAGCACAGACAGCAGAGGGTGTAAATATAAAATACTAAATATAAATGTCCACTGGCTTGAAAAAATATATATGGTAGTAGAAGCAAAAATGCTATACAGAATTGAAATGTGGGGGCTAGATGGTGGTTGGGTTGTTGTGGATACAGTGCACAGGATGTTCTGCAGGGAAGTGCTAGGTCTACCAAGTGCAACAGTAAAGGAATTTACTAAAATTCAAATGGGACAAGTGGGAAGGAAAGGTGTGATTATGGAAAGAGCTCTTTTTAGAATACTAAATCTAGATAAGAGCAACTTGTTAAGGCAATCTTTAGAATACCAAGAAAAGAATTTGGGGAAAAATGGGTGGAGTTATTTGATACAAACTAACTTAGAAAATAGTGGATTGGGAGAAATTTGGAGGATGAAGGGAAACAATACAAATGGTTTGAGAGGTAGAACTGGAACTTAAAAATGCAACGCCACAACTGGGATTAGAACCACAGACCTTCCGCTTACCAGGCGGCTGCACTAACCATTGAGCTATTGTGACAAACTGCCAGAATAGCATCAAATTCTCAAACCAGTTCGTATTTCTCCTGGTAAAACCACTAAGGCAGTCTCACATCAGGGACCATTTACCCCAATGGTATTTTATGTCCCAGGATTAAATAACCTTCAGATGGTAATCATTATTTATTTATGCCAACAAACTTACTGTTGGTGTTTTTAAACACACAAACCGTGTGTGGGCAAAGTTTGAGAGGTAGAACTGGAACTTAAAAATTCAATGCCTCAACTGGGCTTTGAACCACAGACCTTCCACTTACCAGGTGGCTACTCTAAACATTGAGCTATTGTGACAAACTGCCAGAATGGCATTAAATTCTCAAACCAGTTCGTATTTCTCCTGGTAAACCACAAAGGCCTGGTAAGCGGACGGTCTGTGGTTCAAATCGCAGTTGTGGCATTGAATTTTTAAGTTCCAGTTTTACCTCTCAAACTTTGCCCACACACGGCTTGTGTGTTTAAAAACAGCAACAGTAAGTTTGTTGGCATAAATAAATAATAATACAAATGGTTTTTGGAAAGGAGCTAGGAGGAGATTTGAAGATATAGAAATACAAAAACTGATCTGTAACATACGGGAAAAAAGATTAGAATCATAAATACAAATTAAAAAAACATGGGAAAGAGAAATGTATGTAGACAAATTAAATAAAGAACAAAGAGAAAGTGTTGATTGGGTACACGCAGGTGTATGGAGACTAAAGGGGATGAGAAAAGGCCTCCAATAGAATCAATGTCCAATGTGTAGTGAAAAGGAAGATATGGAACATCGTTTTTGAATGTTTAAGGACTGAGCTTTGGAGGAAACAGTGGATAAATGGGAAATGGTTGAAAATGGACAGAAAGCTTTAATTAAACTCTTTAGCAAGGATAGCAAAAAGGTAGGTTAGTATTTGGTAGAATTAAAAAAGAAATGGACATGGTCAGCAAAAGAGAAGGGGAGGAAACAAAACTTTTAGTCTGTTTTAAGAAATGTGGAGCATAATTGTTGTACACTTTATTTATTAATTATTATTATTATTATTATTATTATTATTATTATTATTATTATTATTATTATTATTATTATTATTATTATTATTATTATTATTATTATTATTGCTATCTTCATCAATACTATCATTATTATTATTATTTACTATGATTAATAGACAAGGTATATTATAAGGAAGGCTTGACTTGGAATATGGCAAGATAACAGCCTGGGCTGATGTAAGCCATATTCCTTGTATTGGTGCTTAGTACAAATAAATAAAATAAAGGTTTACTGTAAATTTAACACTCCTCTCTGGTAAGTGCAAGACGTTTTTTGTACCTTCCGTTTTCTTGGAATAATGGTAAAACTAACATAAGAGAGCCAGGTTTTGAATATTCATGGAAATTCTTGGCAGTTTTGGTTTCAATGAGCTGTTATATAAATCAACAATGGGGATAATAGATTGCCTATTGCTAATACTCTGTCCAGAAATACTAATCTACTGGATGTAAACATAACAGTAAATTATCTGTGCGCAAGTGTCTTAGATTGGTCTCTCAAAATATATCAACCAAACCAGCTATTTAGCTTTGAAACACTTGTTCGAAATATCTTATATGCTGATCATCTTAATGTAAATTATAAAATAAATTTTTCACATTTAATCCAAAGCTGTAAGTAATGCTGGGCAGAGGTTTAGCCTAACATTTTGATAGGACACATTGTCCACTTTAATGGTGCTTGCAGGATTGAGTTTCAACAAAATTCACTCAACCCATTCCCTGAAAAGCTCACCCATAATTTCTTCATGATAATCAGATCTTTCAAAAATAAGTGAGCCATCACCATCAACACTTATGTGCAATTGCAAGTCTCCTTCCTTTCCAGCGAGTTTTTCAAACCTGAGGAATTGCTGGAAGGGAAGCCCTGCCCCCCATGCCCTCCCAGCAGTTGTTATGAACCCAGCTTAGCGGTAGCACATTCCTCATTGAACCAAGCTTCACCTAAATACTTTATCGTTCCATATTCTTTCCTAAATAGAGGCACAGCTCTTACCTTCACAATGTTGTCTCTTCCTTAATGTATCACTTTATTCTTCACATTTGTAAAACCTACTTCTAAGAGCAGTTTGCAAAATTTCAAACTGTCTGGCAAATCAGGATTATTGACTGCGTTTAAAACTATCTATTGTTCGTGATTCATTATAAAAGAACACATGTGTGAACTTTAGAATGGATAGTATGCTTTACTTTGTCCAACACCACTCTAGACTTTGTAAGGTTTTACTCTGGTTGGAAGATTACCTCACTGGGATCTGAGGGTACCATTTGCTGTTTGGTGTGGGGGGCATCAATTCTTCTTTGCTGGGCTAGCACAGCAGCGAGCTTGAATGACTCTTTTTTATCAGTAGTCCAGTAAAATGCTTGCATCCAGGGCGTAGTACGGGTCAACATACAGTATGAGTAATTAAAGTTCAAATTTACCTTGTGGAACTAGTTTATTTTCACTCTCACTCAAAAATATACACTTCAATACAGTGGATTGGCATCCTTTTTTATACGTACGGAGTCCACACGCCGATATCACGGACCATGCACTTTTGTATTTTCTCTAACTTTTTTAATTTATGACCCGCATCATAAATTATATGTTTCTTTTGCGGAGAATGATTCCTAAATACTTTTATACAAGACTATTTGTGTATCAGGACGTTATATGCCGCTAAATTCTGATTTTACCCGGACTTTGCATATCACATACGATGCCAATCCAGACAATTGTAGAACAAGACAATTGAACACACACATAATTGCCCACTATAATGATTCACAATTTTAGGGGGCTTTTTCTGCCACCACTATAACCACACATTCAAATACTTCAGGAGGCTTTCTCAAAAAAAAATATCGCCTCAACTTATTTCAGCATTATTGTTTCTTTAATTTCTTTGCGAGTATCTACAACAGACCAGTAAGAAACGCCTATAAACTCATCTCTAAGTTGCACTGCATCATTTATTGGTACTGTGGTATTTCTCTGCACACTCTGAACACATTTAGCACAATTTGCTTTCCACCATTCTAATGGTTTACCCTAATGGTATTTTTTTTTGTCATACATGTTCACGTTATTGGCAGTGCTTACCAAAAGCTTTTTAACTGCACTTGCAATAATCATATTAAACTAGCTACATATACACTGCAAATGGCACCTAAAAGCGGTAAACAAGTGCTCTATAAGTTGACTATGATAATTGTTTACTTTCTCATAAGTAAATACACTCAAAACAGCACATGCACTCTGTAATAAAATGTATTTTATTCATTTACTTTAATAGTACCTTTATAATTACACTGCAAATGTGAAACAATATGGCAACTATTTCTTCCTTAGCATTTATCAAGGGGACACTCAAAAGTCAAAACTAATTTTTTTTTTTTTATTTTTTTTTTTATTTGGTAACCTTTGTGTGTTTCCAACTGATGTGCAAATTATTTTGACTAAATTTTAATTGAACATTAAAAATTATATTTTTTTAAATGCTAGTGTTAAGCCAGGAAGCATTAAAATTAGATTTTTTAAATGCCAGCATTATGCCAGAAAGAGGTGTGGCCTAGTTATCACTTGTCAAGATTGACTATCAAATTTGAGTTAAAAACTAATTTTTGTTTTGTTTTTATTTTTAGTGCTTATTTTCATCTTGCATTCATGTTCATTGTACAGCAAGCATTACTGAATAGTTTTAAAACAGATGAAATCTAGCTATGATACATGTGCTGTAAGCTTGTTTACATAGTAAAAGCATAGTTCAAGCACATGTGTTTTATAATTTAGTAACATAAGGTTTAGGAAGCTTTTCTAATTTTTTTTAGTCATCACTGAGCATGTGTTTGTAATTGTATAACGAAAGATAACTGCTAATGTTACAACTAAGTGAACCAATATTTTATAGTGGCAGACTGTCATTTCCAAAAAGGTTAACTTGGTGACCGGAAGTGCAGAATCTTCATATTAACCAGCTTCACCTCTTTCATTGCATATTAATGGACTTGTGCACTTTGTGTAAACTATGTAGCTCTTTGAGAGGTAGAACTGGAACTTAAAAATTCAATGCCACAGCTGGGATTTGAACCACAGACCTTCCGCTTACCAGGCGGGTGCTCTAACCATTGAGCTACTGTGACAAACTGCCAGAATGGCATTGAATTCTCAAACCAGTTTGTATTTCTCCTGGTAAACCACAAAGGTAGTCTCACATCAGAGACAATTACTCCAATGTAGCTCTAATTTATTAAATAACTATGGGACCAAAGAGAAGGTATTAAGGCTTAAAAATTTCACCAATTGTCTAAAAAGTAACTCTGCCATTCTGACTTTTTCAACATCAAAGCATACCACAGGCTTCCAGAACTTGGTGGTTGGGGGAGAGGAGGGGGGGGGGTGTGTTAAGAAATTCAGATTTTTGCCAATCTTCCCAAACTAATGCTTTCCCTTTTTCCTCTCAAAAGAACAGTACTTGTCCTAACAGTGTTTGTCATGGCACCTGCACTCCTTCGAGCACGTAAAGTTGGACAGCACTGCTCTAGAGCGTTACATAACTATGTAGAGGCCAGGGTAGGGGATTGAATTAAAGTAATTTAAGTCTAAAAAGCTAACAGTGAATGCTGGGTAAGCAAGCTAGTAATTATATAAAAAGAGAAAACTCTGTCCAGTGTAACTTCAGAAATTGGTCAGCTGATATAAGCAACATAGATGGTAAATATGAGTTGGTTGGGGAATTTTAAGTCATGCTGGCAACTTGACATGATAGCTCAATGGTTAGAGCAGCCGTGCTTGAAGTGGAAGATCTGTGGCTCAAATACCGGCTATGGCATTGAATTTTTCAGTCCTAATTCTACCACTCCACAACAGATTATTACTTTCCTCAAATTTACCCTCATGTTTAACTCGGCCTGGGCATAGGGAATCTTCAGATTCACCCTATTGCCAGGAACTTCTGTATGGTGAAAAACCTGTGTAACCCTACGTTTAAGTAACTATGGGACTAAAGAGAAGGTATAAAGGTTTTAAAATATCTTCTGTAATTATTTAACACTTACTTGACCATTTCAATATTGTGTCACCATAAAAGTATACTTACAAGCTCTACATTTCCAGAACCTGCAAGACTACAGAGGAAAGATTAAAGGAATCAGGAACATAACATATGCCTCACCTTTGTGTGCATAGCATAGTTATGAATATCACATGGCTTCATAAAATTACATTTCTTAAGAGTTATGGAGAGAAAAAGTCCTCTAAATTGACAATTCCATGAATACAGAAGAAGGTAAATTAAAAATAATTTGAGTTTTAAACAGCCATCTATGCAACGCTGGGTTAGTCAGCTATTCTATGTATGGAAAAAGCTAAATAGTACTTAAAAATGCACATTTGTAAAAAAAAAAAACAAAACAAAACAACACCACCCACAAACAATGTTTCCATGAAGTTTATCCATTCTTACGATTCTCAAATATTTGGCATATTTTCTCCAGTAGCAGCCTGAAAAATTTTAGTACTAATATGAGAAGTTCTGTATAATATAGACTTCCTACACCGCTAATAAAATCTTCAGTGGCAATTTTTAGATTCTAACAGGCTAAACATCTGCACAAGATTGTCATAGCAGAATCTTCTATATGCCCTTTCTTTGAATTTGAGAGTACACGTAGGAAGTCTATCCACTTTGCTGCCCTTGCTGCCCAACCATTAAACAAATTACCAGCCTTTCATCAAAAAACTGGAATGCAAGAGTGAATGACAGCAAACTGCCAAACATGAAAAACCAACTGTTATCATTAACAAACCCATTCTAACCATTAAACTAAGAGAGAACCAAGAACTTTTACTCTACAAACATGCTGAGACAAATTTAATGAAAGCAAATATCACTTACCATCTATGGAGTTGTCCACTACTGCTGTCTCTCCATTTGCCTGCTGCTTTGGCTCTTCTGTGACAGGAGCTGCTTTGGTAGGTGCTTGAATGTCTGGTTGGACTGTTACCACTGGAGATGCAGGTGGTAGTGTAGCAGCTGTGGGTGATGCTGAAGGCTTCTCTCGGCCCTGCAAACTTGGCTTTTCTCTTTCTTTACTATTGCTTGTGTCTTTATTTTTAAGCTGGGAAGACTTGTCCTGGTCACGTCCAAGTGACTGTGACGAAGCTGATTTCTCTCGTTCACCTCGGCTACCCTGCGAGGATACGGAGCTAGATTTTTCCCGGCCTCTAGTCTGTTTTTCAGAATCTCGCTTTTCTTTAGGGGGAGGAACAGCAACAGGAACTGTGGAAACAGGCTCTTCTACCTGAGTCACTTTCTTTGGGCCCCTGCTTTCTATTAGAGGAGTTGATTCACGTGAAGCATGTGGAGAGGAAGCAGGGGGATTAACTGTAGCTGCAGTCGTTTGAGATGCAGGATGACTCTGAATCTGTGTCTGAGTTTGAGGTTTACGTCTTGGAGACTGGTGTGACGCATTGGATTTCAGGGCAGGGAACTGCTCACGATTACTATGAACCAACTCCACCGTTGGAGCATTTACCTTGGCACTGACTACAGGAGTGGTCTCAGAGTCCTTCACAGCAGACACTGTAAATGGAGCAATCTTCTCCTGTGGTGCAACACCAGTTTCCAATGGCATCAGGTCACTGTCTGTTTTTACAAGCGCTTCTTTTTCTTCTTCTGCACTCTGTCCACTTGAAATTAGTTCACTTTTACTACTGCTATTATTGGGTTGCTTGACACTTATAGCTGTGGAAGCAGGCTGTGATAGCTGGGTAGACTGCTTCCAAGATGGTAAAGCACCCATAACACCAGAACCTGACGATGCCACTAAGTTTGCATCCTCTACAACTATAATTTGTTGTTTACTAATAGGAGGAGCTTCACTTTGAGTTACAACACTGTTTGTCGATATTTCTTCTGAGGCAATTACAATGTTCGTACCCGAGGCATCTGGTCCATCATGCGAGGAAGTGTCTATATACGTGGGAGCACCTTGTGGAGGTATACTTGGAGGTGGCGGCGAGGGACTCTTTTCGCTTGCTGCTGCCTTTGCTACTCGGGCTGCAAATTCTGCTGCTACATCCATTGCACCAGGACCAGTGTTCTATCAACAATGGAAAGAGATAGAATGATTTAATATCTATTAAGCATACAAATAGCAACAGAGTAAATGAGCTGAAAGTTTTAACCAAGTGACATTCCTTACAAACTACATTTAAAGTAACCTTATTCTAACCTAATAAAGCAAAACCACTCTACTCCTGAGTCATTAACCTTTCTCCACTCCATTCCTCAAAAAGTTATTAATGTTCGACAGTTTTATTTCCTACCATTCTATGACAACAGTAGCTCCTCTGTTTACCATAATATTGCATTTTGCCAAGTACAAAAATGACTAAGGGTACGATACATATCTACATTAACGAAGTATTGACCACAAGGGAAAGCAAGAAATCTTTTGCTAATAACAGGGAAGAGACCCCTTAATTCCTACTATAAACCTAAGGCTTGAGGGGTACTCGCCTGGACAACCCTAGTATCCCATAGCAATCTACTGAAAACTTGTAGGGTAACAGAAATGCCCTTAATGTGGCAAATCCAGGAAACATTGGTGGTATCACAATGAACCTCCCAGCTAGATACAATGAATCTGTGGATGAATGACAAGTGTATTCGCATCCACAACATATGAGTTAAGATGGAACACTTCTTATAACAAAGAAGTATCTATAATGAAAATTGCTCAAAAAATCGAGAGTCAAGTGTTGTCTAGCCATAAATACTGTTACAACTTATAACATGAAAAAACTGAAGCATGGTTGAAGGTATTTATTTTTCCCTTAAGTATATTCATACACGTATCCATTAACTCCAGCACCCAGATTTCAAAATGGCCTTCTCTTGCACTCTGACAGGCTTGGGTCTTTCTGGTCACTCATCTATGCAGCATGCATGACGTCCAGAGGCAAATCTACCAGTGCTGACAGCAAGGAATGCTGAAGGCTTTCAATTGTGGGGTATCTTATTGCAGACAACTCCGAGCACTAACCACAATCAATGGTCCAATGGGTTCAAGTCTGGACTACTAGATGGCCAGGCCTTAGGTAAAATGAATTTGGGAACATTATGCTCAAGCCAACCAACCCCCCCCCCCCCCCCCCCCCCCAGTTGACCTTGTTTCCTTGTCTTGTGAGTGGAGCAGAATCTTACTGAAACATACCTACAATGTTGGTCTAGGAACAATGTTTCACTTAAATTCTTCTCAATGGGACCCAGTAGTAGTTCCATATATCATATTTCATTTCATAATCATCACTATCACATAGTGGTAGCACCTTTACTTTAGACAAGCAATTAGGACTTCAGGTGGCACCATGGCAAAGTGGTTAGACTGCTCGCCTACCACCTAGGCAGCCCATGTTCGATTCCAGGGACCCACATGTGGTATTCGTGGACAAAGCAGCGTCTGGGTGGGTTTTCCAGCTTCCCCCACCACTCATTCCACAAATTGCTCAATCACCTTTCTAATCATCGATTTTGCCTGCATTTCATACCATCCTCTTCCTCACTATCATACCTGGTGTTTGGCTGACCACCTACTTCCAGGTCTTCATTCTATCAGATCCATTGATTTGCCTGCTCCCTCACAGGCGTTGGGCCCTAGGCACTGGCTTGTAACCCCTGGGTGCAAGTGCTACATAATGTGGGTAAACAGGTAAAGAATAAGAAAATAGAACATCAACATTTCACCACATAACAGTCGCATTAATATTCCATGTCCATGTGACACTGTAGATGAGATTGTGGCAATGGATGTTTCACAGAGTTAACTAAATGTACAAGGGATATCCCAGAAGTACCTGACCTGATGTACAGATAGCAGTTGCTTCAAATAAATGACTATAGTAGAAAGTACCAACCTTAGAAAGCTAAAATTTGAAGTTTGGCGATGCAATGTTTTTTAGTAGTTTGGCAGCCATCAATAGTGAATACTTTCAGCAAATTTGTAAACATGGATAAAATTGGTTATCCCTAAGTGATGCAATACTCTCATTTGAAAGGTCTAATATTAAAGCTGAGCTAGGCTCTATCCTATGGGAGTCTGTTCCTTTGTTTACAACAATAAAATGTTTCAGTCAAGTGTTTGGCAATGTTTCCCTGTGATAAAGCTGAATTTTTGCATCAGTTCATAACAGGAATGAAACGTGGGTCCATCACTTCACACCTGAGCCCAGTGTTGCCATGTGTGCTGAAGTAAAAGATTTGATTTAAAAAAGGCAGGAGAAAACAGTAGACTTTTTAACTGGCAATTTTGCTTACTGTATACATATTTGACAGAATAATACTAATAATAATGACATGACATGACAATAAATAATAATAATAATAATAATAATAATAATAATAATAATAATAATAATAATAATAATAATAATAATAATAATATTTGCTCCAATATTCTTGCGCTGTAGAGTTACTGCCACATGCAATGTCAGTATAGCACAATAGCCTCCATTCAGTAAATATTTTTTGGATTTCTTCTGCTTTCACCAAATTAGGAAACCGAGAAGCAAGTGGGGCAATTGACTGAACTGTTTGGATTTTACCTGGTTCTAACACTTCCAACATTGTAAGAAGAACAGAAAGATTGTAATAAAAACGACTTAGTAGGTATGTTGCGAACTGACTCAACATAAAAATCAACACAGTGCAATTTCAAAAATTGTACGTATTTCTTAGGCAGGGATGACTTTGTTTGAGATATTTGAACTTTGGCATCAAAATACATGTTTTCCACACGAAGAAATACTTTTGGATCACTGTATTCAACTTTATCTCTTTCAGTGGAATTCAAATGTTCAGGTTTAATGTAGCAGTCAAGAATAGTTCGCAATGCAGAAACAGACGTGGTTTACTGCTTATGTATACAGGTGATTTTATGATTCATGAGGGAAATACCTTGCCTGAAAATCTTTTTCGGAAGAGCGAATTATATGATGTTAAGGAAAATAGTGTTTAAAAATGGAAAATGCATAAAAAGCAGGAGATTTTGAGGTGCTGTCAGGTTTAAGCAGTAGATCAGTAGATTTGCAAAAAAACAGGAGATCTCCTGCAAAATCAATAGACCTGGCAACCCTGCCTGAGACTAAAGAACATTTGAAACAGTGGACTGAAAAGGGAGAAGACAGGCAGGCAAGGTCATGGCATCAGTTTTTTTGAGATGCACATGAGATAATTTTCTTCTTCTCCTCCTCCTCATTACCCTCCCGTTATGTAGGACTTACAAGCCAGTGCCTAGGGTCAGACACCTATCGGGGAGCACAGGAACCTATGAACCGGACAGTGTGAAGACCTGGAAGCAGGTGGTCAGCCAAGCACCACCTTGGCCGTAACGGTATGATAGGAAGAGGATGATATGAAATGCAGGCGAAATCAATGATTGAAAAGGTGATCACGGAGCAATTGGTGGAATGAGTGGCGGGGGGAAACCAGAGCACCCAGAGAAAACTCGCCCTGATACTGCTTCATCCACCACAAATACCGCACGCGAGTCCCTGAGATCAAACCTGGGCCACCTAGGTGGTAGGCGAGTGCAGGATAATTTTCATTGATCCAAAGAGGAAAAGCAATCAATGGCAAGATTATGTGAACTTGATGCAGCATTTGAGTGATGACATCAAGCAAAATGGCAGCATTTAGCAAGGCAAAAAAAAAGTTTCTTCAAGACAATGCACCAGTTCACACATCCATTATCACCATGGCCAAAATCAACTGAGTTGAAATACCAACTGGTTTGAGAATTCAATGTCATTCTGGCAGGTTGTCACAGTAGCTTAATGGTTAGAGCACCTGCCTGGTAAGCGGATGGTCTGTGGTTCAAATCCCAGCTGTGTCATTGCACTTTTAAGTTCCAGTTCTACCTCTTAATGAGTTGAGGTTTGAATTGCTTCCTCATGCACCCTAACTGCCAGGTTTAGACCCCTCTGATTATTTTCTGTTTCCAAACTTGGAAGAAATGGCTTCATGGTGAAAGATTTTCCAACAATGAAGAGGTGGAGCCTGCAGTTCATGCCTATTTTGCAGAGCTCAGTTCTCGCTATAAACAGGGTATTAAAACTATCGAGGATCACTGGGAAAAGTGTAGAGCTGAAAGGAAACTATATAGAGAAATAAAGATGCTTTTTCCCCAAAATTTTTGTGCTTTCTTTGGGACAGCCCTCATACAAAGAAGATACATCTTTTCCCTTGATTTGCAAGAGAGTGAAATTGGAAAGGGTTATTTGGAACTCCAGTATTTAGTGAAAAACAGAATTCAGGTGGAAAGCAAAGCAATGATACCAGTTTTGGAAGATGATGCAACAAACCCAGACTTTGTAAAGGCTGCATTCAAGGCAATTTGGATACCCTGTGCCAACGCAGATTGTGAACATTTATTTTTAAGCTGTCTGTTTTATGAAAGAAATTTTAAGGCTGAAATGTTTCATATCATTTGTATATAGTAATTAGATGTTGGCTATGTATAAATTATAACGGATGCCATTAAGCATAAATCACCGTTTCTTAACTTTAGAGCTATGCATGTTTAAAGTTCTGGGAACATTAATGATTTTATGGAAGACAATTTGATTCATAGTTATTATTTGTTATTATACCATCACCAACACCAGCAGTAAGTTAATTGGCATAAAAAATAACATTTACCATCTAAAGGTTATTTAAACCCGGGACAAAGTACTTACGATTGTCATCCTTGGGGCACTTATCTCAGATGTGACTTCCTTGTGGTTTACTGGGAAAATACAAATTAGTTGGAGAATTTAATGTCATAATGGCAAGTTGGCCATGGTAGCTCAATGGTTGAAGCAGCCATGCATGAAGTAGAAGATCCATAGTTCAAATCCCAGCCATGGCATTGAATTTTTCAGTCCTGATTCTACCTCTCAAATATTGCCCACACACGGCTTGTGTGTTTAAAAACACCAGCAGTAAGTTGGTTGACAAAAATAATTATGGAGTACATTTATTGGTAGCTTTGTTTTCTAACACTTATAAACTATTCATTATTCCCATAATTGGGCTGTTGGGTGAAATAAAATTTAACTAAATAAACATTCTAAAACAGTATGTAAACAATGATAGCAATTGTTATCTTTGTAAGGGTTTCGTCATGATTTTATAGCTAATACATGAGGAGAAAAGAGTATTTTATAAGTAACTGAATTACCTAAGGAAAGCTGCATGATAATGAGTCCTATGCATCATAAAGCTTCCACCTAGAATATTTATGTAAAATGAGGAAAATACTGTAAACTGCTTTTGGAGAGTTAAACCGTCAAACTAAGGTATCCATCTAGCGTCAGAAAAAGAGGTCATATTTTGTAACTCAATAAAAAGTGCCTTGGAAAAAAGATATGAGAAAGATGAAAGTCCAGACTTATGGTGGAGGGGAATGGAGATCATAAGGCCAAAAGATCACTGACCTATGAATGTAGGAACTGATTTGGTAGACTACACAATATCTAATTAGAAATTTAGTATCAATAAATGTTGCAATAGAAGAAATTGTCTTCCACATCAAGCAAAACTAATCCCTCCCATACTCCGGTTTAGGGCCAACTTCTCTATAAGTGGATAAATACTATCACTAACCAATACACACTGAGCTGTTTATAATTTAATAGATAGGGGTTCAAAGGGAAGGCACAGGCATTCAAACTTTTATTCAAATTCCTTCTGGAGACTTCATAAAATCAGATAAATTTGAGAGGTAGAACAGGCAGGTAAATAAAACCCAGTAACCGGCCATTAGAGATTTAAAATCCTATCCAATCAACAAAAAGGTGAGCCATTTCGTTTTAACATCAACAGTTAAATTTAGATAGCACATTCAGTAACAGCCAAAAGATGCACGAAGACCACTTGTTTTACAGTGAAGCCCATGCTTAGCTACCAAAGGACCAATTTTCCTTCCCCTTGTTAACCCTGCTGTGGTCACTAAGGGCCTGGGAGACCCCTACGTTTGTTTAAACATTCTAGTTCTTGAACAAACGTGCCTATGCAATTGCCTGACTAGCACATGTAATATTACAGCTTACTCGACTGTTTGACAGAACAGCAACCTGATCTGTTTATTTCTTTAGCTCCAAGAATTACTGATCAGCAGTTATGTGTAGCAGAGGTTAACCAACTTTCATTATATATTACTGACATATTTTTTTTGTTAGTTGTCCAATATATCTTCGTGATTGCAAGCAGATGTTACTACTTCTCAAAAACAGGAATAAAAGCTATGATTTACAAAATTCCAAGAAATTGGAAGAAGTGCATCATCTATCTTGAAGATAAACTGAAAATGAGATCTTTAGATTCATCGACGAAAACAACCTATGTCCTAATAGCATGTATAAGCTTTGAGAATGAGTTGGAGTCATCTTGAAACGTGTGAGCTGCAAAAGATCTTGCAATATTACTAAGATAAGCTAAGCTTTTAGCTTCTAATTTGTTCTTACTTTAGATTCTTGCTGCTCCACTGTTAATAGCTTCATTATTTTCTTTATTTAGTGAAAAGAGTGCTTTTCAATATGATCATTTCAATATGGCTTTGAAAGAGGTGGCTCCAATGATGACTTTCACATTCAGTATCATGTCAGTAATGTAAAGAACATTTGTTCAAAGGATCTAAATATAATCTGACAGTTATATCACCCCTCTTTCGGCATCAAATGTCATCAAGAATATGTCAGGAGTTTCAAGGTATGCAGTTACCAGTAACTAATATACAAAGTTCATTTGAACCAGTATTTGGTGCCATGATTGAAAATTAACTAGTAGAAATACACATTTGGAGGGAAAAAGAGTTAATGGCCAACAATGAATAAATTTGAACAATGGTTCCATATGTTTTGAATCAATGTCGGTAGACAAGGTCATATTGACCCAAACACCATATAGGTATAGTAAACACTAACAATGTAGTAGGGTTAAGTCAAATATTCTTTAACCTGGCAGATCATAACAAATGGTGAATAAATGAAATGGTTCAAACAATGCTCAAATGATGTTCTTGCTATTATTTTTATTCTTATTATTATTATTATTAATTGTGATGAAAACCACAGAATTATACAATACATTTAAAGTGACCTTGTAAAATGTCCTGACATGATAGAGTTCAATGGAATGAAAATTTGGATTCAGAATATCAAGATTACTTATTTACTTTAAGCAACAACTACAAAGTAAAATTTGAAGGCTTGTGTCATTGATTCACAATGTACAGAACAGTGGAAGCAACAAATGGAATCAGGAGCAGTAACAGACCAAAATACTTGCTTCTTAAACAAACACATATACACATATTATAACAGATAATAAACATAAATTCGTCTTACCGGCTGAGGAGTTTCTCGAGCACTAGATTCCCCTGAACGTGGTGGTGTAGTACTTGATGTACCACTACCTTCGTATATATCAACGTTTTTCATTGTTTTAGGATCCACTATATCGAGTGCATGTTTCCGCCTTGTTTGTTTGCCCATACCACTTGTCTGTCCAGTTGATGCATCAGCAGGAGTCAAGCCTGAAACACTCACAGTGCCTGGCACTAGCCCTAGACCGACTGGGCCACCTGGCTGTCCCAGCTGTGTTGGTGGACCTCCTGCCATTACTTGCTGACTAGCTGGACCTGGGATACCCCCTGGACCAGGTGCTCCTGTTACACCACCTCCCGCCCTTGAGAGGCTAACAGGACTCTGTGAGTAGTAATCTGAAAAAAATACTCAACATGAAATCAAATTCATACTTGAGAACAATAGTCATTTGATGCTAAGCAATTCAAATTATAACACCTATAAAAATAATTATATTATTAGTCTGAAAAGGATAAAGAACATATAAGCCACCAGTGTGTAAAGTTTATACCAAGAAGTGAGAATTATAGTGGGTAAGGTTTAAGTCAAAACATGGAAAGTAGAGAGAGATAGCACTACATTCCACATGGCAGTTGGAAATCCTTAACTGCCATATCTCCTACTATTGAAACATACTATTTAAATTCTGGATTGCAAAGGTTTTCCTCAAATCAAGATACAAGGGTCATTCCGAAAGTAATGCCTCCTATTTTTATTCATAGAAACTACAGGAGATACGTAAATCACAACAGCACAGTTAAATAGAGCAATATTTCAGCTACAGATTGTCATTTTTCCATGTAGTCACCACCAATCGTTTAGCACTTTTGCCAATGATGAACCAGAGCCTGCATGCCACGCTTATAAAAATCTGAACCAGTTGACGCTAACCATTTTCTTACAGTTCTGACAACAGCATCCGAGTCTTGAAAATGTTCATCATGTAGTCCATCTTTCAGAGACTCAAAGAGATGGAAGTCTGAAGGTGCTAAATCTGGACTGTATGGTGCATGTGGTAAGATAGTTCAGACAAACTTTGCAATCAGTTGCATGGTCGCAAAACTCGTGTGGGGCCTGGCATTATCATGTTGCAGGTGAAAGTTGGTCTTCTCTGGCCTTACTCTGGAAATTCAGGCTTTCAGCTTAGTGTTGTAGCATACTGAGTTGACAGTTGCTCCAGGACATCCAAAAGAACTACACCCTGACTATCCCAGAAGACTGTACACATCACCTTGCTTGCAGATGGCTGTGAGATGTTACGTACCTGAAAATGCATGTGAGGTAAAAGGACTACTCTTTGGTGCTCGTGGAACATGCTTCAAATTCACAAGCACCTGTATCAAAGCACTGGGTGTGCAATGGTACAAAATTGTCAATATATATTTACACATCCTGAAAGACTATATATTTTAAATAATCACTTGTATTGCATGTATTAATCAATCTATCTTCTTGTTATAATCCTGTAACGTTTCTTTGGATATTTTGTATCTTAATTTTAATAATTTTTTTCTTTAAATTTGACATTCATATTCAAAAATACTTTTGTAAATATTTAACAAAATTTTAATATTTGCTATTCCTTATTTTAAGAGCATAAACCTAATGTATCTTGTACTCTGGATATTTATGGTCACCTTAAATGTCAGGCAGATGTCACAATTTTTTTTTTTGTGATATATATATAAAACAGTCAGAGAATTCACATGCCGCCATTCTACTAATATATGTAACAGAATGTGACTTTGGTGGGTGTAAAGTAAAGAAGACAGATGTAGTCGAGATAAAGAAACACTTTTATTTCCGTAAACAGTAACTTTTTACACTCGTTGCAACAGCAAGAAAGTCTTTTCCGATTCACCAACAGCACGGCTCCGAATTAGTAACACAAAAACTGTCCCTTCTCACACTTTACCGCTATTTATATCTCCCAGGCACTATTCTCGAAACTTCAGGAAAGTTCAGTTATTATTGCGGTGAAATACAAAGCAGAAAATTCCAGAAGTCTCTATCCCTCTCTCTCTTTCGGCAAGCGCCCCAACAATGCGGCCATTCTCTGTCTCTTCCCTTCGGCTCCTTTGCGGTAGTGCAGACAATAATGCGATGGGCGACAATATGCATAATCACAGTGTAAGATAAGAAATGCATAATTGCAATACAAGAAATAGAAACAAATTGGATACGCCATATCATAGACTAAGCAAGACGAGTAAATGTCAAACTGATAGGTATAAAGCTTTTTAATGCACCACCAAACAGAATATGTAACCTTAAGTCTTCAAGAATTTAAGAATAGAGTTTATACATGGTCAGTAGAAAATCCTGTATATGATATGCATGAATTTGAAGAGCTGTTCAAGAATAATATATGATTAGAAATAGTTAGCTGTAAGTGACGAAGTCTATTGTAAATTGTGTGTTTACTTAATGACTGATCAATTTAAAAAAATCCATGGACTTTCTTTTGGATTCTGGCTCATAGTAGTGACACCACGTCTCATCTCTGGTGACGATGCTATTCAGAAAATTGTCACCAACTTCATGTTGGTCCAGAAGGTTCTGACAAATTTCCATTCTATGATTTTTTTGTTCTTCTGTAAGCATCCGTGGGACCCATCTTGCACAGACTTTGTGATAACAAAGATGTTCCAACATTGTTTTCAAGGCTGTACAGCCGACATTCAGGTTTGCACACAATTCTTTAGTCTTTATCTGCCGATCAGCATGAATGAGTTGATCAAGACGCTCTTCATTGTGAGGGGTGACAATTGTGCAGGGTTCAGCAGGTCGTGGCTTGTCATGCACACCCTTTTCCCCACCTCTAAAATGCTGTACCCATTGTCTCACATTGCTCACATATATTGATTTGTCTCCATACACCTTTAGCAAGCGTCGATGGATTTTAATTGGTGTAATTTCTTCTGCAGTGAGAAATTCAATCACACATCTGTTTTATATGCACGTCTATATCAGACTCCATTTTGGAACACTACTACAGAACAATGGAACCACCTGCAAATGAAAGAGGAAGGTTCAAGCATTACCACTACACTAACGTCATCTGGCTTGGACATCCGAATTCAACACAAAAAAATAGGAGACAGTTTCGGAACGACCCTCATATTTTCCACATTTCTCTAAAAACTCTTCCATATTTCAAAAACATGGCATTCTGAGAGACTAGGCAGTGAAAGGTAACTGTGACAGTGTTTCTCAGCAGTTGGACTGCCATTAGCGAACCCATCCCTCCTAGAACTGTCACCAAATAGTAGCCAAATGGTCATGTTTCAACTTAAACTTCATGCACTATACTTTTATCATGTGAAGTACTACTTTAAGGAGTACCACTTTTATTGTCTATATTTAAATAACAAGAAAATTGACAAAATTATGATCCTTTATTTTATGTTTATTTAGACACAAAACATAATGTAATCATGAAACTTCCTTTCCAAATCTAAACTGAACGTCAAAATACATGTGCATCATCTTGGGTCAAATAACTTGGGAGGGAGAGGGAGGACTTAAAAATGAGTGACATTAAGTTGAATCAAAACAAGAATTATATTGACCTGATCACTGCCTTGCATTACTTCTCCAAGGTGAGTTACTGAAATGATGTAACTTGGAGGAAACAAGCAACTGAATTTTTCAAATCTGACTCCACTTTTCAAACTTAAACCATTAAGGGCTGACGTAAAAGGAGAATTATTAGCACAAATTAACATCAAACACATTTAAGTTTATATTAATTACTGCACCATTTTGATTGATTAGAATGTGCACATGTAATGGTACAGAAAAAACTTTGTGAAAGAGTAAGACCATGTTCTACCGTGTTAGAACTATCACTACAGCAACATTGTAAAACAAGAATACTTACACTGCGTACCAGGCTGTGCTGCAGGATTATGAAAACTGGAATATATCTGAGGTGTCACAAGTAATTGCTGCGGTGGAGATGGCTGGTAATATGCACTAGTTCCATGGTTTTGTCTGGGCTGAGTTCCAAACTGTTAAAATAAAAGAATTGAATAAAAACATATTGTGAAAATATCTAATAAAAAATGACATCACAACCTGTGGTAAATGTTTATACCAAAATCTTGATTGCCTATCATTCACCATCAACAACTTTGACAACACAAAAGGTTAAGCAAAATTACTTAATTTGTTTTCATAAAAATAATCGTGCATTGCTGACCTCTCCCATCTTTAAAGCTGTTCTCCAATGGTATACAACTATGGTTACTATTCAGTGAAAAATGCTGATATTCAACCAGATAAGCTGGTTCACAACATTAAGACATTGGCATTAGTTTGCAAATATGTTTACAGCTAATAGTTTGAAATTTGTGTGCCTAGCTTAGCATTTGCATTTCTCTGAATACTTAATATAATTTAATAATTTAACCCTTCACTGCACATACAGTATTAGCTAGTTGTTCTCCCAGCACGCTTGTGTCCCTTTAAATTCTGAACTGCTACTGCAGATATTAAACTAAAAGTGACCTATATACTTGCATAATTACAATATCTTTTACTGGCTGAAATAATTAATAAGTTTTATTTCAACTGTTTATAACGGAAAAAATCAACCCTGTTGAAGGCAAACACATTTATAATATTCCACAATATTAAAGAAATCAAATTTTGCTACCTTAGAATATTAAAAACCAGACTAAAATATCCTAAAGTCATTTAAGATAAATTAAAATAATTTCTGTGAAATTTTATGGTATTCACCCTTAAAATGTTTACATACCTGCCATTATTATACTGAAGATATTGAAGCTAGTCGATAAAATGTTTTTCACACTATTTTGTTTCACAATAAAAATGTTCTATATACACTTATGCTTATTAATATTTTGGTACAGAGTTATTTTTTAGAGGTGGCGTGTGATGTAATGTTGTGCAGTAGTTCATGGTCGAGTCCACTTGTCTATTGCAAGATAAAAGGGGTGTCTGAGTATCTCTTCGACTTCTAACCTACTAACCAGCAGGCTGCTGGTGGAAACTTACCCCCACCATTGCTTTGCGTGATGTCACTTGCGCACATCCGAGCAAGGTCACACGCCACCTCTAAAAAATACCTCTGTATGTACATCCCGTGTTAGTTTTGAATTTCCACCCCCTCGCTTGATAATAACTGAGGAAACACCTCAATGTCCCACTGTTTGCACTTGTACTGTGACTGTATGCCTGCCATGGCCTGATTGTGTTTTCCTTTTCTTCACAATACACTTTGCACACGATTTTACCCAGCCTGGAATTTTTACGAGGGTGTGAAGAGAACTAGGTGCAGAGGTAGCAGAAGGTAGGCTATGCTGAAATCCCACTCGCTTGCAGGACGTGAAGTTGGCGATTAGCTGTCACACTAAATTTTGCCTGTAGTGAAGAAGTCTGTTGCCATGAGCGGTAGAAGCAGGTTTGTTTGAAATGTTGTATATTATGAAACTATTAACAATGGCAACATTCCTACGAAATGAAACAAATATTTCCACAATTTCTTTGAAGGCCGACCGACACTCCCTCATTTGGTCCGCAAGATCAAACCCAGCCATATTACGTGTATAATTTATTACTGCATTAGGACAAGGTATTTTTATTTGTTCTCTCCCCCTGCCACTCTTCCTTTCTACCTCTCCATCTGTTCTAGGATCAGAATTGGTGGATAAGAGAATGTCCCTGCTATGCCAAACTACTGCAGTTACACCTTCATGTTACAGTTTGCAAGATTCACCCCTTTTCAATTTCAATTGTTTTGGCTTAGAGTTGTACCACACGCATATGTCTTCTTCTCTAAAAGTAATTTCATTAACCGTGTGGAAGTAAAGAAGTTATCAAAGTAGACGTGGTGCCACAATCCCTTATATTTCTCACATGTCTAAAACAACCTGTTCTCCAAGTAGAAGATCACTGTTTCTCACCCTTTTTTCCCCAGATAGATTTTACAGGTCAGTAAATAGCCACTTTTACTGTCTGCAATACCTCATGCCTTTATCCCCCACTTTGTAGGTTTAGCGGGCATGTATTGTAAACAGGACTACATGGGCTATAGCCAGAAAAATCAAAATATATATTTTGTTTGCCATAAAAATATCTCAAACGTGTGGCATTTTAATCAAAATCTTTCTTCTTTCCCTGATTACCCTCCCCTTATGTAGAACTTACGCCCCCTAGGACTTACAAGCCGGTCTAGGGTCAGACACCTGTCGGGGAGCAGAGGGACCTCTGGACCAGACAGAGTGAAGACCTGGAAGCAGGTGTCAGCCAAGCACCAGGTATGATAGTGAGGAAGAGGATATGAAATGCAGGTGAAATGGATGATAATGGAGCAATTGGTGGAATGAACAGTGGGGGAAACCGGAGAACCTGGAGAAAACCTGCCCAGATGCTGTTTCATCCACCATGAATACCACATGCGGGTCCCGCCTAGGTGGCAAGCAAGCGGTGAAACCTAATACATATATATTAATTTATCTTGAAAGACTGGAAAGCAATGCACAGTAACATCTGGACGAGCCCATTTCAGAGTAATTGGCAATTGGAGAGGAGGGTAATTTTGTATGGGGCATCTTCTCATTGGAAGCTCCATGTTCATAGGTACCTGAACCTAACCTTCCTAATACTTCTTTTCCTGATTACCCTCCCCTTAGTTTGTTATTTCACTGTTAATAGCTTCAATTTTCCTTGAGTTAAGGAGCTCTTTTGAAGACAAAACACTGCAACAGACAAATATTGATGGAACATCATACCATAGGGCAAAAAGGCCTAAGTATCTGAGAGAGATTCAAACACATTGCAGTGAAGACTGTAATATACCTAGTCATAAATACTGTTTCAAATGTTTTATACTTACTGTACAACCGTTTTAATGGTAAGGAACCACCTTTGTCCTGACCTTGAGCCACTGTGAGTTGGTTAGTGAAAGAGGAAACATGTAAGTCCAGTTTCAAATATGGAATGGGTGACAAAGATTGTGTTGCCATGATAGCATTATATAAAGCTAGAAAATCCAACTGAAATTTTCAAAACCCTAAAAAAAAAAGCTCAAAATCAGTCACGTTTATGTATCAAGCCATTGAGAGATTTACTGAAAATGGGTTTGTTAAGGATCATCCGAGAGAGGTTTGCCCACACAGTATCAAGACTCCAGCAGAAAAACAGTAGAGACGGCTCATATTCAGCAAAATCCAGGACAGAAGCAATCAATCATAGCTGGTGAAATAAACATTTCGAAAAGGACAATGTCCAGGCTACTGTCAGAGGACCTTGCACTAAGGGCTTATCACTGAGGTCCAGCACATTACCTTGATGCACAACTAAAGAACTAGAAAGTGCTAACATAATACCCATTATACCCATAATGGGGCATAAGTTCTTAATCGATAAGAAAATACTCACCATTGAAGCGACTTTCAATTGTCAAAATAATAGGGTTCATACATCAACCGCTCAAAGCCTGTAAAACAGTTCCAAAAGCTCCATCATCCCTTTTCAATGACAGGGGCACGGTTCGAATTAACTTGTTTAATTTCCCCAACTCATCAAAGAAGAATTTCTTCCCTGCCAGGGAAATCATTTTTTTCTTTTTACTGAAAGTATTTACTACTACATTCTTTGAAAATATAAGAAGATACCATACACTTTCGATACAGACTGCACATGGTACAATTGCGAGTTGTAAGCAAATGATATCACATGTAAGCTAAACAAACAATTCTCAAGTTCATTAGCTGAGTTGGCATTGAGAGTCCCCATTCAAGCAATTCTGCACCAGCAATGACAACTGCAGCTTGGAATATTCAGTTCAGTTTCTTGCAACTCTCTGTGCTATTGTTTACCAGCAAGGATAAATTTATGAAAAAACTGAAGTTATCAACAGTGAAGCAATACAATTCTGAAGTTTTAACAAATCTTACAGACTATAAGCTTCACTTATATTAATATTTACTGAACGTTCTTGAATTCGAATGCTGACTTTTGTTTCACATTAAATTGCACAAGATTCGCACTGACGATACATTACAATTTTTAGTGAAACTTAGTCTAAGATTTGCTAAAACCTTTAGAATGTATAAATGTGTTACAAGAAAGCGAAAACTTACAGAAACTAATGACAGTGATGTATTCCAGTTGGAATCTCAGGCTTCAACTACAAGTAATATCAATATTACAGATTCTCAGGTAAAAACGCAGCATTGGAAGTGATGTGTGTTAGCAAAAATAGTGAGAGTAAGTGCATTTGATTAATTGGGTAATGTGTAGACAAACCTAGATTTGAAAATTGGAAAGTATATCAACCAACCCTGGGCTTTCATCACACAGTTTTGGGAGAGTTATATGCCTGTACTGCTTACACACAAAATCACAGTGTTCTTGAAGAGAGTAAAACGCATATTGCTACTGCTACGTTTTATGTATATAACACACCAATGCTACTACCTCTGGTATTACTGTCATTATTGCCATAAATATACAAACTTAAGTTTTCCCACCCTCATCAGAAAGTCCAATTTGAACACTGCTGGGGGGTGAGTAATTCTGCTGGTCCCCAAGTTGCACTTCTAAAAAAAGGAGTTAAAACCAATGCCAGTGTACAGAATCACCATTTTGGAGCCTATTATGAACTTGTGGCACAAAGTGCTTCCAGTGTGTTAAACCAACCTTCCAACAGGATTCTGCTCCAGCCCACAAGGGTGGCCTGAGCATTATGCCCCAACTTCATTTCCAGCCACATTTGCCACCTAGTAGACCAGACTTCATCCCTTTGGACCACTGACTGTGGTCAGTGCTTGAGGGCATCAATGTGAAAAAACTCGCTTCAATTGTTAATCTAACTAGAAAACAAAATAGGAAAGTTCACAAAATTATTTTGTTGTTTAACAATGCTGTCAATTGCCAGGATCACATCAGTGTCACCGGTGTGCCAAAATTTCATCCCACAGGAATTCTTTTACACGACAGTAAATCTACTGACATGGAACTGCTGTATTTAAGCACACTATTTTATCCATCGGTCTGGGCCGGATTTGAAAATACGACCTTGGAATCAGTAGGCCAGCATCTAACCAACTCAGTCACCCAGATCAACAAAGGGCAGTTGAACTCACCACATGTCCTGGCATGTAGACTGGTTGAACCGGTGCTGGAACAACAGGTTGAGAATACAGCGGCATCTGTGGCATCTGCATCTGAAAACCAATCTCTCTTTTAGCATACAATAAAGAATTAGTTCAGTCTAGCTTTCAGATATTCATGCTCTTAATGTCATTTCTAATTACATCTTAATTTAGTACAATTTTCACAGCAGAAATGCATTGGACACATCTATCTTCAATCCAAGTAGTTACATTTGTTATGCACTCAAAAGGATGCAAATTACGAGCAGTTCTGTTTTAACTGTGGAAGCTTGTGAAAAGTGCATGCAAATACATTAAAACGCATTCTCTCCAACACAAATAACATATATACACATGCATTGACACCCTGCAGGGATGGCAAAGTGGATGAATCTTTTTGTAAATCAACAATTGATGAAGGCATAAAACAACAACCAATCTTGAAATGTGTACCAAGTAGTACGTCCAATGCATCTGCCTAACTGCTGAAACAGCAATGAACTGATCTACGCACAGAATGTTTTGTCCAAATCTGTTAATTCCAATATGTATTGCTGTCTGGAAACTTACTCGTATTTAACTAAATTCCTATTCCAGAAGTATTGAAATCTGATATATTGCAATTACAGACATGTCCTTTGGCGTTCCCTTAAAAGCTTAATACCTGACATATGACCTCGATAATATATACTCAAAATAAAGCTTCTATTTAAACTTACATGTTGAGAAAACATTTGCTGACCCACATTATTTGCCTGCATGTTGACTACTGGACGATTGTGATTTGGCATTCTTGGAGTTGGACCTCGTGGACCACCAGCAAAGAAGGGCTGAAAAATATATTTAAACTGCATAACTTGATGTCCAAGTTTGAAGTATATGCTGAGACAAAAAGAAGTCTCATGTTTAAAAACCTGCTGAAATATTTATAAAATGTTTTCATTCTTTTTCAAGTTATTTATTAAAGTAAAAAGGACAGCATATTTCAATTCATTCAGTTTCATAAGAGAAAAATGCCAGTTAAAGAGCCCCCCAAAAATATACATTATGCCAAACAAGAGTTATAGGTTGCACCAGGGATTTTGGCGTGTGAAAATTTTAATGGAAAGGCATGATGTTAGTCACTTTTTCCATGTATGATACATACGGGGCTGCAAGTCGAATTGTGTGAGGTGAGACAGGAGTTGTATAAAGTGGAAGGAACTGGACAGTCAGTTAAAATCATTGTAACCTTGAGACATCCACACACAAACAAATGCTGAACTACTCCTCACCAACACACTCATGTCTTCCATATTCCCGACAAATTACCACCTTCTTTTGCTATGCCAGCAATGCTCGCTCTCTCATCTTCGTTGCTATCATTGCTTTCAATTTATCATAAATAAGTATTCACTCTATTAAATATACTAAGGTGCAATATTTTTCAAAATAATGTTGCTCAATTGTTTCCACATGTTGGCAAGCTTTTTACTATTCCACAGAACCTAAATTTCGGCAAATCTTTGATGGAACAGTTTTTCCACAGCTTTCATCTTGAATGTAGTGCTTCTACTTGCTACCCAATATTATCTCTCCAAATTAACTGAATAGAATTTAGTAGAGTGGGAGTCGAGTGTACTGTGTCCATGCTCTGCAATATCCCTGGGCTTGATTTAATCATAAAGGTTTGCTTTTGACAATAACCCTTCATATGCAACATCATTTTTAGCAGCCAGGCTTTCATATCCATTTTTAGGGAGATGCAGTTGAGTGGTTTATGTACCTGAGCTATATGTTCTGTATTCATACATTGGTGTAACTCTCCCAACTTATACATAAGGACATTTGGTATGAAGCCATACCTCCAACTAGCGTGAAAAATGATTAGTTTTTCTCTTGAATATGGGTGTTAATAAACCAACATTACTTTCATCAGTCCAGCTTTTAGAATCTGTATGCCTTACTGTGTATCCAGGTCTCGACTTCATACATAATATTAAGTTCCTACATTGCCAAAGAGATAGCTAATTTTCTCGCTGCAAGTGCTTTACAATAAGCACTTTTTTCGTTACTTCTGGTTTTCTTCCTTTGAATCCCATCTCTGAAATATTCTAAAGCTTGTGCAACTTCCCTCAATATTCCTTTAACCTCATCTGCAGTCCTATTGTAGGCACAGTTCCTTTGGGGGCATAGAAATTATGAATTGTACATCTGATAACATATTTATCTATGTTAGCATTTTTTATCTTTTAAGGTACATTGTGTTTTATGCCTGAAGTATCAAAACTTCTTCAGCATGCTTTTCACTGCATCTAAGAATGCTAAACACACAAATGACACTTGTAGCTTTTGCAACCCTGACTGATACCTGCTGTAGTCTCTTGAAGTAACCAGGTCAAACTTTTCTGTCTTATTGTTCGCCTCGTTTCATAAACTCAAATATTCAATACTACTTTGTGGCTCTGGCTGTGCAAGGTTTTCCCTTTTAATTACAAATTAATGTCAGGTATAGTATTTGAACTAAGCACACTAAAGCAGGCCACAACTCCTGCTTAATGGTTTTAGTAGAGATTGTACCACTGTATGGCTGGAAGTGTTTAATGTAGTAAACATTCCAATGTTGATTTCGTCTAATCAGCACAACGAGCTTCTTGCAAGGGAGGTATTGGAGCATCAGGGGGTTTGCTGCCTGGGCTAGCCCTCAAGGACATATGCCAATTTCCCTAACGAAATCTATACATCAGTGAATTTCAAAATGCATTTTAACTGCACCTTCTTGGATCACTTTTCTAACTTCAGTACCCTAAAAAGTCATTGTCTACATTTCACTGATATCTTCAGTTCTATTCAACATATGGAACTAATGTTGTGCGCAGGTCCAGTATGTTATAGATGCAAAGGTTGCAAAGGAAGTGCACTGACAAACCAATCACTAATCCAAATTTCCATTATGATTCAATCTATTTTGCTGTTCTAAGGTTTTTCCAATTTTTTTGCCCATTGTTTTCATGATAAGGTTGTAAATGCTAGTACTAAATTTCAGTACATTTATTTGTGACAGCATTCCTAAAATGTACAATGGGTATTTTTTGCAAAAATCAGAGCCTCTCCTATTTAATTTTGAACCAATTGAAACTGAACTTGTGATGTGGTAAGTTTTTCCAAACTATCATGCATAACATTTCTGTAAGCAGAGGTAGTGGTTTGAGAGGCGCTACTGCTTAGACAAACTGACAATTCAATGTGCTCTGCAGTAGCAAAAGACCAAAATGTACAAGGTTTTAACAAATGTCTTCTAATCTTTTGAAAAAAAATTCCATTTTTCTATGAATTCTGAAAGAAAAAAAGGGGAGAAAAACACATTTTACATTCTGCTTCTTATTTCTAGGACTTTATTACATCATAGATTTGCCACATACTCATTTCAAATTAGGCTTTTGTCTGCAGTAATAGCTTGACAATTGAAATTCTATCAGATCATCCTGGCACTCAGATCACCACCATGCATCAGTCATCTAATTGCTAATTAGGATGAATGCCCTCAAAAACGTTCCAGTTTAAAAATCTTAAGTGAAGGTTTGGAAAAGACAGTGTGACTCATTCCACATTCAACATGGAAAAAAACTTCAGTTTTTGGTGCTTCAGTTTTTAATAGCTAATTGATTGTAAGTTAATATGCTGCTGTAAGAATTCAACTTAATGGTCAGCAAACATTTCACCAGTCTGCTGTACATTAAGCTGCAGATACCAAATGACATTTAACTTTAGGAGTGTGCTGTGAAATGTGCAATTAATATTGCTATTCTGTATACTGCTTTTGGTATTTATATTCTTGATATCAACAATGATAAAATACACAGAGAAGAAATAAGGGCTACTACTGACAATCCAAGCTACCATTGATCCTCAGACTTCAAGCTAGGCCTACATGCATTAGGAAGAACTGTTCATTTCAAGCTATAACTAACTACAGAGGCAGTTGTCTGGTTTATAGTTAACTTCTACCTTAATGTCACTATAGGTGTTGATGTGTTCCAAATAATATCCACAACATGGCTAAAAAATATTCAAAAAAGGAGCTACAATATTCTTGAGAACTAGACCATAAAAATCTACAATTTTTATTTGTAAATCTACAGTAATATTAAAGAATTTGTGACATTCTGACATTAAAAAAAATTGAAAAGAAACAATGGGGTAAGGTTTTGTAAGAGCGAGTTTTCTGATCAACTTAGTTAATTGTCTTGTTATACGAGGGATGTTCTTCATTAAGTGTCTGATTGAGACATCTGCCCATGTGCCATTGAACTACGTATTCTAGTTGCTAATCACTGAAAATCACACAGCGATAGCTCTGTCAGTTGATTGTTGAGAGCCTGTGAGAGTGAATGTGTTTGATAATTGCCTCTAAGTATCGTCACAAGTACAGAAGTGACTCAATAAGGGCATAGTCATTACTGTTTTTGATTAGCAGGGCATAGTCTGCATTCTCACAGTTCCAAGACACTCTACAGACATTGCAGATTACTATAACACTATCCTGAAGCAATTGGTAAAGGATCACATCTCCAAAAAGCTAAAGAATCCCATTCAGCAGTGCAAGCTTCATCACGACAATGGCAAGGCACATGTTGCTGATGTAGTTATCGATTTTCTGGCACAAAATCATATCTTCACGGTATCTCTTCCCACTTATCCCCCCTGACCTAGCTCCATGTGACTTTTTTCTTAACCCAAGAGCCAAAAAGGAACTTAAGGGACGTCGGTTCGACAATGAGACGAAAGCAGTGAAAGCTTTAGAGGCAGCCCTGAACAGGCTCTCAAAGAATGGCTTCCCACACGTTTTCCAGGAATGGCAAAGGAGGTGGGACACGTACATTGTATCGAGGGAGAAGTATTCTGAGGGGGGCAACAGTCTGTATGAGTGATTTTTTACAATACATTGTTGTATGAATATTAGTGCCAGTCTTTATTGAAGACCCCTCGTATAGACCAGAAATACAGTAAGAGCTGTTGCTCCAACACTGGATAATGGCTTCAACATAATCGACAAAATGGAGGATTTAACTTCACATCATCACATTTAAAGGCACTGTAAACAATTTATCTTACTAATACAAGAGCAATAGCAGAATTCTAGGTTCGATTTAACAAGCAGGACTGATATGTTTGTTTCCGGAAAAGGGGATCTAGAGACCTAATGCTTTTGAGGTTATGGCCACATAAACTCGACTTATAGACTGAATATCCATGGAGTTCCTTCCCCAAGTTTATCCTTTCAAAGATTTGTAGCAATAACCTCTTGCAGTAGAATTGGTCCATTGTGTATATAGAAACAAAATCTTTCTTGATTCGCTTAATGCTGTGCATTTTAACCCAAATCTTCACACTAAATCTGTAGAATGTCATGTTAGCTATTGATGTTAGCTTAAGATAAATGCAGGACATTAGTGACATGTTTTGGCATTTAGAGCAACTCAAGAATAGGATGTACAAAAACTCCTAATATTACAAACTTTTATGTCTGTTTCAAGAAATGTTAATCTCATATAATGGTTTTGGGAATATACTGTGAAAATTACAGATGGCTTTTGGAATTCTAGCCCCAGGGAGTCTGATTGAACTTAAAATTCTCTCAAATTTAAGGCTTATTTCTTTGAATTTCAATGCAAGGGAACTACTACTTGTGTGATTTACTCTAAGTTAGTAAACTTAGTTTCTGCATTTGGTAAAAACAGCAAGTTATCCTAAAGCTTTAAAAACCATATTCCAATGTTATTTTCGACTGTTCATCCAGAAGTTTAAACCATTTGACCTACCTGGACAAAATTCTATACACTTATACTAAGCGGATCTATGAATTATAAACCATCTGCAAGTCTACAACAATTTCAAAAGCAATTCAACCATTTTCACTGTTCCTTTACTTTTGAAAGTATCATTTCTTATCAGTGGCTACATGTACAACATACTATAAAATGTTAAAATGAGAGTATATGATTCAGAGGTTTCCCTATCCAGCAATTTTTTCTGTACGATTAAACACAGGGAACCATTTGGTCCCTTAGTTTAAACATGTTGTGGCTTTTATAGTGCCAAATGAGGGAAGGGGTAAAAAAAAAAAAGCTAAATACTTTAAAAATAAAATATTAAAATGGTCTTTCTGAATTGAAAATGGGGAGACATTCCTTGAATGATCGGCTGTTACTGAAAATGATCCACTGGTCATGGAAAATGACTTACTAGTAATGGATATTCATGGTAAAAGAAATGTCACTATGTTACACAATTATTTTATTTTGACCTTTGTCAAGAAAACAAGAAATAGGTTTTGTTTAGATAAAACTAAATTCCATGTGTTAACCGTTATCTTCTTGTTATAATCCTTTAATGTTTCTTTCGATATTTTGCATCTTAATTTTAATCATTTTTTTTCTTAAAATTTGACTTTGTCATATATCTTTGTATTCTGGATCTTTATGGTCACCTGAAATGTCAGGCAGATGTCACAATTTTTGTTTGTGAAATATATATATAGTTTAGCAATAGCATTTTAGTGGTGCAAATCAGCTGAGGTTAAGTCAGCGTCACACCTATTTACGTATTCATGTCTGATACAGAAAATATCATTCAAAAGTACTGGAATAAACAACCAAGATTACAAAAGTGTAAATAAACATTAAACAATAGAAATCTCATAATTCATGATAAACAATAACAAACATAAGCTGTTAAGACAGTTTGAAAGTCAATATCAAGCAAGAAGGTGCAAGAAAACCATTTCACATAGGAGAACCTTGGAAATAGATCATCTCCTAAAATGGTAATTAAATCACTAGATAGACCAGGACAATTGCAAAATGCAGAACAGTGACGACATTGGGTGAAGAAGTACTTCAACACATTTCAATGGATACAGCATGGCGGCGGTGGTTCATCAAAACTTAAGTGAAGACAACTTTGATTTACTTTAATACTAAAAAGACATCAGTTGTTACTGCATTTTTTTTAATTCTCACAAATTTGGCCTTTGGTCCTCAACAACCATTTAGCCATTCAAATGATGCTTTTTCTATGCGGTCCACACAGATGCACACACCCATATACAGTCGTACATATGCAGACAGACAACCACAAACACCTATGTCTGAGGTAGGATTCAAACCTGCAATTCTCTGTGCAGCAGAGTGCCAAAGAGACACTAGCAACCACGGCTATGAGGGCCCAATGAGTGGTGGGGGAAAACCAGAGAGCACCTGTCCAGTCACCACTTCGTCCACCATGAATACCACATGCGGATCCTGGGGATCAAACCTGGACCACCTTGGTGATAGGTGAACTGTCTAACCACTCAGCCACAGTGCTGCCTAAGCTTAATAGTTTTAAACTTAGGTAGTACTATAAAATTAATACAAACATACTAAGACATGTAATTTAAACTAAATGCTCTCATTTTAAGGTCCAACAAATTGGTGCCCTCCAATAGCACTTTGCATTTCATTTCTCATAAATATTTGGAACTGTCTTAACGACTGTTGAACTGCATTAAAATGGCTTTCAACCAGTTCTTCCTTCTAAATCAGATGGAAAGGTAGCAGTTTTATGATTTTCTTTTTGCTAGCCCACACAGAAATAATAGTTCACTAATATGAATATTGTATACCATGCAGAAGCAATAAACACAATCATGATGCTACATGCAAAATTTGTGTAGTTCTGCTGTCAAATATGATACTTTGATGGACATATTTTAAACACAAACGAAATACATCTTTCATATACAGGTAGGTCTAGCTTCAAGATACACAAATACAATACTATGACATTTTAAGAGAGAAAATGTCATGTCTCAAGCACCTGCAGTTACATTTAATGAGTATGCTTCCATATTTTGAAACATAAGGATTGGTTAAGTACACATAGTTTGTTAAGCTTTGAGTAGGATGATCACACTTTAGTTTTGCTAACTAGGTTATGTTACTTTTAGACAATTGTTTTGATAGGAACTGCTCCAATCATCTGTTGTACACCACCTGACATCAAGGCTTAAATCCTTCTTTGAATGGCTTGTGATGCTGTCCTCCCTTTTAATTGTAAACTTGATATTGTCAACTGGTGGGATTTCAAAATTCATCACTTTGCAATTTTAGTTATAAATACCTGTTTGAAGTTTTATTTCTACTTTGGCCATGTTTGGCTAACTAGAAATGAAGAGTCACTGCCGATTTTTTTGTTAGTATGAATTTTACATTTCGTAGGTGTTCCTTAAGCTTTGTAGGTTTCTTTTGTTCAACCAATATACCTGATTACAGCTCTCACAGTTTATTTAGCAGATTCCTGACTTTTGGTCATTTGGAATGGTGTCCTTTAGAGGATGGTTCAATAAATTTCTGAGGTTATTCTTGTTGCATGGAGCTAGTTTAATGTTATGTTCTTGAGATAATTTGTTAAACTTATTGAAACTCTTGAGTGCCCATAAATCTGGAATATTTTTGTTGCATTTCATCCTTTCTATGAAGAGCTGGATGTCCAGTGTCTTTAGCTGTTGATATTTCTTCACCAGTTTGCCAATTATGTTCATGGTGAATATCTGTAGAGAAAGTTTTAGCACATTGCTGCGTTCTTTTTCTTGGAGAGGTACATACTATGTTTCTGACTATGGAAAATTGCATGTTACTAGTATTTGTGATTGTATTTGTTGTTTTTCTGTAGTCGATATTGATAAGTTTTCAAAGCCTAGATTATGCAAGAAAAGCAATCTATCCTCCTAAGGATGAAATCATTTCAAAAAGATTTATAATTTAAACTACAATGCCCATGAAAAAAAGTTGAAACGATGGGACTTGAGCACTTTGGTTCATATGAAATCCAGCATGAAATGAGCAGAACAATAATTCTTTGAAAAAATTTAATCTTCAGCAAGAGATTTTTTAATACAAGAGTTACAAGTTCAGTAACCCTTTGTTGCAGATGAAGCTGCACAAGTCAGGTGCTCTAGTATCTCCTGCTTCTTAGCCTGTCAACTGCTCTTTAACATAATATGCATCTTTACCCATAGTTATACCTATTATTCAAGTTTATTGCACAAGATGAAAGGGGTTAAAATTGTTGGTAGCCCTTGCCTACTCAATCCAAACTCTACATTCTTACATGCATTCAAATTACTTAACACTTTCATGTACAGGTTATTTTGCTGCATATGCCATTCTTCTAATTCCATTAACAGTTTTCACATCCCTTTCAGAGGCACCTCAGCCGAAGACATTCAAATAGCAGTAATTGTTAAGATGATACGCAATAAACTGGCCATCCATTTAAAGCTCTTTAGTTTGAATCCCAGGACTGCAGTCAAATGTCCCAGAGGTAAAGGATGGGGACTAAACTACAGTTTTATTGAAAAGATTTAACATTTTTATAATATAAGACAGCTGCAAACACTTGAATTCTATTTCTATTATTAGGTTAGCATAACAAGAAATTAGAAAGAGCCAATAAAGTATCTCAAAACTTATGTTTATATGTTGCTTATGTCACATTGCATGTTAGAGGGTTAAATGTCATGATTCCTCTTTGAATGTACTTCAAATTTGGCATTACATTGCAAAATATTAACAATATTTCCCCAAAAATTGCACTAGACAATGACGGTATTTTATGCAGCTTTCCATATATTACACTCCTCCTGATGAGCTTTATGAAACAAAATTCTAAAAATAAACATTCTGCCTGCTTTCAGAGCAGTGTGTTCCTGACAAAGCTCTTGCACTTATAATAGGTACTGAGAAGTTAAAGTTCACAACATGCACTGAACAGGAGTCAACTGCACTAAAGGGGACGAAATAAGAGGGCACACGAGTATCTCCAATTCCTAAACAACTATGGTGTGCTGTTGTCGAATCATATTGCTATATGAAAGAAAGAGAAGAGTGATATGCACCTGAGACAATAGCGAAGGCGGCGAAGGATTGCAAGGTGCCAAATTAAAATCAGTCATAACTTCTCCCTCTTTAAAACGAGGCAATAACTCTTTAATCCTATAATTTGCTTCAAATATAGGCAAATTCCTTGTCTAAGCATGCAATTTTCACTCGCAATCTATTGTTTAAGGGAGTTTATCTCCTTGATGATGAAAGTTAGGCTAAAGTAATTAAAAATTACAATTAAGGCTTTTTAATTTTTTTATATTTGGTTTTCTGGGGTGAGAATAAAAGAGTTACACGGTGATTTAAATAAATTTAAGCAGAGGGCGTGGTTGCGTATTTGAGCCATTTTCTGATATTTCTCATATTTTTCTAGACGTGATATGCAAGGTTTCTGCACACACAATCGGTTTCTAAATTATGCATTCTAAGTAAAAATGGACATTATCTGTTAGCAAATGCCTAAGCACAATTTCAAGCCAGCTTTTAGATCATGTTTCCAGTGTAGCTTTCTCGGTTGTGTATTTTAGACATTTTTCTGCATTTAAAATGTTCCTTACAATGCAATTTGTAAGCTATCAGAATGAAACTGCGGAAATAGTTTCCCCAATATGTGCTAACTAAAACTTGCTATGCAGTTGTTAATGTAAGGCAAGTGTGTTACGACAACATGCTCATCAAGGCTTGGTATATATAATTTTTTTTTTCAAAGCAAAACCCACAAATTGAACACATTTACTTTTTTAAAACCCAGCTGTATTTCTTAGCAAACTTATTTTACAGAAGGAACATAAAAATGAAGTATTTGTTTAAAAATTGTGAACATTGCATGGTGAGAATTTTTTATAACGTACATTCATGGTTTAAAACACATAATCCAGGAATGATACAGGATACATGCACCAAACTTTGCAGCCACGCTTCTTTATAACAGATACAGCACTTGTTATAATTTTAGAACACCCAGGAAAGCACTTAGATTTTTGAAAATTCACCCATCGCACCCCTTAAAATACAATACCTAAAACTATATACTTTAAAGAACATACACTTGAAATCACAAAAAGGTCACTGAATGTTCACTTACATTGCATGTTTTAGCTGTTAGTGCCCGACCTTTTAAATGCAGTGTTTGCATGCATTTCTTCTGAAGACAACTCTTTTAAAAAAGTGTAAACACTGAAAATAATTGCACACAGATCTGAATGCAACACTTTCCCTTTTGATCTACTCATCTGTAAGTCACTAGGTTTTGATAATGCCATGTTTAACAGCAAAATGAGTCACAGTAACTATGACATACATCACTCTAATATATATATATATATATATATATATATATATATATATATATATATATATATATATCTTGAATATGACTGACGATTCATAACAAACTAAACTCCTTTTCCTTTTCTACAGGCATCCCCCCCCCCCCCTCCAAGAAGAAAATAAGAAGATTTGAGATGACATAATAAACAACCATGATGCAAGGCACATGGCATTTTATATTAAATACTGATATACTGGGCTACAAGCCACCTAAAATATTGTTACTTGGACAGTCAGCTTTAACCTTTCCAGCTCTTTTCAATAGAATACTTTATAATGGGCTGTTGCTGGATTTGTTGAGCATAAAGAGAAAAGTGAAAAGCAAATACTGCACTAGACAGTGTGTTACCGAACTGGGCAACATTGCCTTTCTAGATAGGCCACTTGCTCTTGCCCACCTTCATCTAGCTCCACCTCCTGTGCCTTCTTATTCCGTATGCCTTTTAGCACTTAAAATCAGACTTCAGCCATAAAATAATTCCTCTTTGTTTTAATTGAACTCAACAAACAGCATGCAAGGTCAATACAATAATCTTCACACAAAAATTCACCACTCACAATGATAATTCAAAATGAATATTGATCACTGACAACAGAAGCACAAATGCTTGCAATCTTATCTAATGTACCACACACGATTACTTTCATTACACTTTAATGTAAAATGTTAACAAATACAACCATAGGAACTTGCAGATAAGATATATTCACTGACTTGAAGGTCAAGTCAATGAATATATTAAGGCCTGAATCATTAGTGTATGAATAATGAGACTATTCCAGAATTTTTGCAAAAGAAAACTGGATTATTAGCAAACAATTTAGTACTGCTTCAGTTCCAACCATAATTCATAATAAGATAAAACAGATTGCAAGCCGGTGTACATGTGACAAATCTTTCTTTGTGAGTAGCCTACACTTCCCTTTTTCCTTGTCACAAACATATTTTCAACTATGTCCATTATCTTACCTGTGATCCTGCTGGCCTTGACTGATAATTCAGCTGCATCTGTCCTCCTGCAAAAAAGGGATTAAAATGCTTTCTTTTCTCAAACTGACATATCTCCTATATATTATTTCACCAAGGTTTGGAAGAAATAATAAGGAAAGTAAATAATAAAGGCCATATGTACAAAGAATACCAAAGAAAATCCTTGGCAGATTTTGTATTGTTTTCTGGGGCATTTTGAGGTGTGAGCTTCACTGCTAACTTGAGTGCTCATAAAGTTTTCCCCTTAGATTTTAACAACTTCAAAGGTGTGTCCTGTACTAGCTGATAAGGTATGGTTATTAATCATAACAGGTCTATATGTCAAACTGAATGCACTCACTGTCTCTTCTCTTTTAGCCAATACATTCAAGAGTGTAAACATGTATTTCATCAATATGCCATTTTGTAATCCTTGTTTAGGTTACTGATTAAGGTTATTTAGCAAAAAGAGTGGCACACCCTGGCACCATGGCCTAAAGCAACCAATGAAATGGTCAGGCTCTGTACAACAATAAGTAATGTGACAAACGCAAGATGCAGTGAGCTTTTCTTTAGCACTCTTTGTACTTGAGCTTCATTAGAAGCCTTAGGACAGGTCATATGATTAAGCAAACATTTTATCAATTCATGTAATGATAAAACTGAATTAAAATTAAAATTCTGTACTTTCATTCATCAAAGTAACCATGATATCTGAGTTTGTTATAGCATATTAACCTGCAAGCCATTTCTGTGGTGTAGTAGCTATTGTATGGCGTGTCATATGAATCACCGGGGTTTGCTACCAGCAGCATAGTGATTTTTTTCTTCCCTATTCCAACTTACATGGTTAATTGTATTCTCATTCATTTACAATTCTGTTGAACACCATAATCAGCTTTTTCTATTTTATCAGTTGCCACAACATTCACCCTAGTATGAAATGCATGCCAGGACATCTGTGATTCTTTTAAATTAATGCCCTGCTACCATTAACAGTAAATAAAATACATCCTAACATACAAAGCAACTGCAAAAGTTCAGCATAGATATATTTGCACAATGTACATAGATTAACAGAGACCTTTATATTTGGGTTGGGCTGGCAGAGGACTCAAGTTGAATCTTGGTCTGTTGCCTCATGGCTGTGCGCATCCACATGATTTGAATATATTTATATCATGAAAACTTCTGCTTTAAATATTAATTGATCCAACAGGTATAAGCAACAAAACTTAGACAATACTAGTAACCTTAAAAAAAAAAGCATATAACATTTAAATATCATCTGCTGTTCCATACAGAGATTGAAAAGTTTTCAAAGTATGCAACCGTAAGTCAGCTAGTCAAAATAATAGCATATCTGAATTGCATAATACTGAATAGTGAGCGAGTGATTAGGGTTTAAGGGCCTGTCGACAGGTAGGCCATTAGAGCCCAAGTCAAGGAGATAAAAAAAATGGAAAAACTCACCACCACTTAACACAAATTAAATATTGAAAAACAGGGAAGCTAAAACAGATAAAAGGTAAAACAGTTAAAATGCAAAACTTGTCTAAAAAGGTAAACTAAAAACAGTTAAAATGGGTAAATTGATTTAAAAAGTAAGCAGATAAATGTAAAAGGTAAAAAATAAAACCACAAAATAAAACAGAAGTTAAACCTGCTTACCAAAGCCAATACTGCAGACGAACCACAGCACTGTATTAACAGCTACAGGGTCATTGCCTAAGATGGACTTTAAAGTAGAACCCAGGCCAAACAGCTGGCACTCATAATACTGAATAGTATGTGTTGTAATGAAGTGTGATTATTAAATCACTAGTCTCTGGTTTCTGAGGCTGTGGGTTAAGCCATAGCAGAGGGCGACGGATTTTTTCAGGCATAAAAATTCTTAGCAGAGCTTCCTTCCGAAGGGAAGTAGAGCCATTGGTTCCACGTCATAGATTTAGAATATGTATAAGAACCTCAAGCCTATGCTCTGAGCAAAGGCCAATATACAATGGCACGCTGAGAACCACACCACTTAAAGAGCATCCACATATGTAATAAAAATAACATAATAGGAGGTAAACTTGAAAATTGATTTCATGCCTTCATTCTGTTTCGATACCTCATAACTGTCTGCTGCAATCTTTTGTGCTTCTCTAAAAAATACATTTACTGTTTCTTCACAATTCTGAAGACACATGAAATTATATATATACATTATGAATTATTCCTTTAGACTGCCACTCATATCACACTTATTTGAACTAATGGAGCTCAGTCCAGCCATTTTGATACTGTTGCACAGTTATCACTTTCTGCAAGGACATGCAGTTCAAAGTGCTGGCAGATTGGGGGTTATGTATGTGCACTGTGTAAGAGGGGAATGTGACCTTGAGCCACCTATTCTAAATGAACATACCGTAGCAGACAAGACTAACCTATAAGCTAATGGAGTGATAAGGGAGGTGAACCATTTGGTTAGCATGAACCAATTCAATAACCATCTCATTCAGTTAGTCATGTTCATTTTTCTTTTCTAATTATCTTTTTTGTTCACTGAGTAACTGTTTGCTTTGTGGTGTTAACATCAGTTTGTTTTCCCTCTTTCACCTCTCGTTTCTTCAACTGAGAACAATGTAGCATGACATCCTTCAATATGCTCAGACTTGCTCTTACGCCTTTGAGTATACATTAGAATTGCTTAAATTTAACACAGCCAATTTTAATTAATTTATTCTTTGCTTAAAGGTCACACTGTGTATTTTTACTTTATGCAGGAAGTCTAAAAAGTGTGTCAATTATGCAATGAAATATGTTGTTCTGGGAAATAATATTTTTCTACCTACTTCATGTTTATCAAGATAAACTTTTGCAGAAATAGCTTCATTACACATTTTGTTCCAACTCCAAGGGGACAGAAGAAAGTAAATTGATAGAAAGATAGAATCAGGACTGAAAAATTCAATGCCACAGCCAGGATTTGAACCATGAATCATCTGCTTCACATTTGGCTGGTGTAACCACTAAGCTACCATGGCAACTTGCCAGTATGACATTAAATTCCCCAATTGATCCGTATTTTCCTGGTAGACCACAAGGGAATCTCACATCTGAGAAATACCCCAAGGATGACTTAACAATCGTAAGTACTTCATGTCAATAACCTTTATATGGTAATTATTTTCTTATGCAAACCAACATGCTGCTGGTGTTTCTAAACACACAAGCAGTGTGTGATTCCACCTCTCAAACATTGCCCACACACGCTTGTGTGTTTAATTTGATAGAAGTTTAAAAATCAGGTGACCTTATAATACCACACAAACTCAAGGTGAGAAACAAATGAATAGTGAAGGCACTTTAAAACATTTGAACAACTAATGAGTATCTCCAAAATGGCTGATGCTACAACAAAAAGGATACACACTAAAGTGTGTTTTAAGGCTACATTTTGTGTGTAGCAAGCTTTTGTCAATCTCTTTATGGTTTACAGTTATACAAAATTACTTCCAGGCTATTACAGAGGCTTCCAACATACACGCATTTTCATGTGAATATTTTAAATGTGTTATATTAATCCAGGCCTGGGCAACTTGCAGGATACCTCAAGTGACCCTCAGTTTTTTTAAACATAGTTATCAGTGCAAGGTCGTGGGCAGGCTGCCCAGCCCTTAATTAATCAGAATCGTTTGGAGCCACTTTTTAAGAGAAAAAAATTAATCCAAACTTTTCAATATAAAGGGTATTTTAGGTAGGGTGAGAGACTTTTCTTTAAAATTATGTTGCAGCTTTGATAATGTGCTAAACAACTTGAAGTGTAGTTTATACCCATTTTGTTTTTGACTGATGCCTTTCAGACTCTGGACCTTTTCTAAAATTGCTTTTCTCTGGATTCAAGGAGCCTTCAAATAAGGATTTCCAGAGAAATATGGATACTGAATTTTTGGGTGGAATGCAATACCTTTATCTACAGGTTTGTAATAGGATTATATTTTATACATTATACTGGTTTCACCCGAAGGATTTGTCCTTATGTAAACAGAAACATGTACAAGCGTGAACCAGGTGTATGTTCATTAGCTCATGTCACATATTACAGGATACATCAGTTACAAGTAGTTCACTCAATACTAACAAAAACTACCAAAATTACGTAATAGTGTATGTTTACCGTGTTATTATAGTATGTAGAACTGCAGCAAAATTAATCTAAAGTAATTGCACTTGACGAGAAAATGAGCAAAGAGCATGCGCAGACTGTTCTACACTGATCAGCTGTAGAATTGGGAAGTTATGACCGTTAGTGAACTATCATGGCAGTTTGTAAAACATTGCAGAGGGAAGTGGTGAGAAAGTTATAATTCTGAATGTGCTTTCACAAGCTATGTGAGAAACATCCCACTTTGGCTATCAAGGATGTTAACCTGACAGAAGGGTTTACAGGTGTGTCTACATTAAGTATAAATTCTGCACACAGTAAAAGATTTGAAGCAGGCAGGTTAAACACCTGGAAAATCAAGGAAACAAAAAGTCAGTGCTAGAAGTTCAGTGTGACAAATTTGTTAGGAGTGCAGTACATCTAAAAGTTCATTTCTTCCTCATAAATGAGCCACCTGCAATCAAGAATGTGCCTGTCTTTGTAAATGATGACCCCAACCTTCCTACATTTAAGCAACCTTTCACAAGCTGTTACTTGACATTGGGGATATATCTGTTATTTATGTGTTTAGTTAAAAGTGCTACATGCAGTTATCTAATCAGTAGTGTGGTTTTAACTATCATGCAAAGAGGTTGGTGGGCCGAAGGCTGGCAATAATTCTAGGCTCCACGTGGTTACGAAAGTAGTGCCATTCCTGCTCCAATTATAGCAAGAAAGCAGAGAGGTACATCTTTTGGCATTGTTTATAAAAAGGACCAATCCTTTCAATGAAACCAGTATAACATTTATTTTTACGGTTACGGTATGAAGCCTTCTGAAAATTAGGATTTTATTTCAAGTCTTTACTATGATACTGGTATTAATCCCATCTATATTCCACAGCACTTCTTAAATTCAAATAAATCACAGTATTACTATTCTGAATCTTCATTTTATTGCATTAAACCTCTGCAACTTTTGAACTATGAAAAATCAGTGTTCCTATTTGCATAGTTTTCAACCATGCTACCACAGGCAGAAGACTACAAAAGAAAAAGTACCATGATAGCGTACCTTGTTGCATCTGTGGTTGGCCTTGCATGTGTGGTGGGCCCTGCTTGCCCATGTCTGCGGGCCCTGGAGGGGTTGAGGTGGGTGCAGGGCCCGTGGGACCTCCAGTATGTTGTGTTGTCCCCTGCGGTGGTGCTTGCTGTTGATGTGGAGGAGGAATTGCTGGGTTTCCATGTGGGTGTGGAATACCTCTCAATTGAGGCCCACTTGGAGGACCACCTCCTCCACCTTGCTGCTGTGGAAAGCCAGCCCCAGACACATGAAAGCTAACATCTGGCCCTAAAAAGAAAGAAAATGAAACAGCAATTAAATACAACTGTCCTGATACCTGGTTGTAACTAGCTTAATTATTTTATAGCGGTGAATGATTATTTTCTGGCAAGGATATACAGACTGGCATTATCTTTTATTTTTTACATGAACATTAACATGCAGCATAAATTTTATGTTTACCTAGTGTACACCTACAAAAGTTACAAGGGATGATATATAAGGATGCTCAATTATTTAGTTAAAAGCGCTCTCAAAAAGAGTCATGACAGAAGTCAGAGATAAAGATTAATCTATATATATAAGTCAACTGCCATGTGTTAGTCTCGCGAAAACTCAAAAATGGCTCAACCCACGTTTTTTTTTTGCCTCAATACAAGAGAACATCAGGAACAACCCAAAGGAACAGCTAAAAAATCGAAATTGGTAATCTGAATGGGAATTGCCACTTCGGATTACTTTCAATTTAGGAAGTTTGTCGCAGACCTATCATTTGATAGATGCACCTAAACCTACATCTAAATTTTTTTTCATAAAAAAAATTAAGTGGGATTTTGAGAATAGATTTGGTTAAGTTGAATTTAATTACATTTTGTGAACATTCATTTTGATCAGACATTATATTAAAGTAAAGTGACTTTGCAGGCTTAGAAATAAACAAAAGAATTCATTCATTTTGTTTTAGTGAGACTGAGGAATTAATGTAAGCTTAGACAGACATAACCACAAAATGTGTTTTAGTGAAACTCTATTATTATTTATTTATGCCAACAAACTTACTGTTGGTGTTTTTAAACACACAAGCCGTGTGTGGGCAAAGTTTAAGAGGTAGAACCGGAACTTAAAAATTCAATGCCACAACTGGGATTTGAACCACAGACCTTCCGCTTGCCGGGCGGACGCTCTACCACTGAGCTATTGTGACAAACTGCCAGAATGACAGGAAAAAATACGAACTGGCTTGAGAATTTAATGTCATTCTGGCAGTTTGTCACAATAGCTCAGTGGTAGAGCGTCCGCCCGGCAAGCGGAAGGTCTGTGGTTCAAATCCCAGTTGTGGCATTGAATTTTTAAGTTCCGGTTCTACCTCTGAAACTCTATTAGTTTGAGAATTTCAATATTGTAGTTCTCAAGGTAAATTTGAGTGACTGAAAACAATTCCATGTTCATTACAATGCCAAGGAGAGGATGAACTGAAATATTACTATCAGTATATGGCGTTTGTAGCAAACCTATCATTTGACAGTTGCAAATTACGTCAAATCGTACATGATACGTCTAATATTATCCATCTCAATGAATTAGATTTGGAAGGTGGATTAGCATTGATAATCACTCATGAAGGGTTACAACCAATTCAATTTTAGGTGGTACGAAGTTCACCGGGTCATTAGTATAAAATAAAAATCCTAGCAAAACTCACAAATATAAAGACTAATCATGGTAATCACCTCCAACTGAGCAATATTTGTATTCTAGTATAATTAAGCACCCTGCTGACGCCAGTTGATCTCAACCTAACATAATTAAGGGCTTTCAACTACAAGGGTCATCAGTGCCCTATTTGACATAGCAATACAACTACCGAAGACCTTACACACAAATGCTTCTATGTGGATTTACTTTCAGCCTGTAAACTTTAAAATGCATTGAAACACACTCTTTACTCTACAAATTGAAAACCACCCAGAAGAGGAAATTTTTAATTTGCTTAATGAATACAACTTTTTTTGTCAAGAATTAGCAAATACTGAATAATGATCAACTGCAAACATCACAGAAGAAAACGGAATATGCTCAGTACTAATGTACCTAAGAAAATTTTACTGCACTATTTTCATATCTAATAAGGGCTTATTACAAGTTTAATATCTTATGGGGACTGGAATAATAATGTGACTTGATTATATATTATATAATAATATAATGAACAGTGGTTTACCTGAATTAGCAGTTTTTCATCATTTATTCTAAATATATTGAAATACTCAAGTAAAACCTATGGTGAATCTAAAGACAAAATAATTTCAAGACAACATTGATGGATTCTATGGGACATTGCTACAGAGTTCTTGGCTAAACTCACTTAACAGGAGAGACGATATTTTCTCTACAAAACTTTTCTTCTACTACATAATTCTTTCACCTGTGTTGACTAAGGTTGAAAAGTTGAATAAGACTTGAAATTATTAAAATGACTACCAGCTGATTTAAAATATAGTAATTTTTAAGCAGCAGAGCGCTACACATTTCCTACCAATGCACAATGTTCCACTAATCTAGATTCACAAAACTTGCATGCCTATAACTGAGCAAGCTACACATTTATACTGAAAAATTATGCTTTTGATGCATGTAAGGGCCAGTTAAAATAATTTCCAGCACTAATGGTTTTTTTTTTTGAGCATTATTTTCCAAAGTAATAGTCTCATGTCACATTTGGTATAGCATAAACATCAGCGGAAGTTTGGAAACACAAAATAAGTCTATAAAACTCCCTCAATACCATAGCTCCTTAAATCTTTCAACGTATTTCTAACTTATTTGTAGTCATCTATATAACTAAAAACTGGGATTGTGCTGCAAGCCAATATGTAATAAAGCGAATCTTTAATACAAAACTTAAATTTAAACTAAATCAATAAGATACATACCTTGTGGGGTGGGCGAGCGAGAGATATAACTGACAAAAGTTAAGAAAATTACCTTTTTTTAAAAAAAATTTCTGTGTGTCCTTGTTGAGGTTTTTATGGCAATTTATAGAACACAAAATATGCATTCTTAACAACAGCTCTATAGCAATCCCAAGTTAAGAACACCAAAACTAGTTTATTTTGGAGTTTTTTTAAAGAATCTTTACATTAGTGAAGGAACAGAATGAAAAAACCTACAACCATAATTGCATAACTTTTGCGAGCAGTTAATGCCATCACCCTTTATCAAGACCACAGAAAGAATGCTCGAAACCAATTGCCTATAGAGAAATGCACTAATTATTATGCTACTTGAAAGATAATCCTTTCAATTTGATATCCTGCAGTGTAAATTAAACTTTCATCACTTTGGCAACATGATTTACCAGAGCAGTTCATTAAGTTCTTTCTCCCCCTAACTTCATGATCTTGATGGCTAATTACTATGGGTTTGTTGGTTCACCTTGAGTCAGTGTATGTTGGACAGATGACCTTAGTTGCAATGAGTTTTGGCAGAATGTGAACTATGCAATTTTGGAATTCCTAGCTGCTTTGGAGTGTATAGAAAGTTACTGTTCTGTATACAACGTTCTTCAGACAACTTGAGATGGCCTTAGCTGCACTGTCACCTATCTGCACCATCTTATTTCTGTTTGTACATATTTACTTTGTTCTCTAGCAAAACTTTTAGATTATGGTACTGGTTATCCAATCTAGTATTTAGTTGGAAACTGAGGGAGGACATGGAAAATACAGAAATAAGATTTCTCAAAAGTTAATTTTACTTTAGTATTTTACATTTAAATAAGTACAAGAAATGCTTGCAATAAAGATACCATCTTGCACTTCCACTGGAAGTTAGGTTTTTGTTAGATTATAATTTGCAAGAGCAGCATTGACACTGACCTTTGAGTTAAATAATGGATACCTAATAAAGAAAACTGATGTGGTGCACTCACATGACTTTCTCAACTCAATCTGGTACAAACAATTGTTACTAAACATTTATTCTTCAACTACTTCACATTAGTCAAAATAAAACACTGTAGAAATGTTTATTACACATTTCCTTATAGGTACAATGGAAATAAGGGAATCCAGTAGGCTTAAGTTAGTGAAATCTGTTAAGAGCTGTTTGCTGTGATGCAAGGACTTCCCATTTGAGAAAAATGTTGGAAAATTCAAACCAATAACAAGGAATATCTTGGAAATGTTAATTCCACAGAAAAATGTATAACAAATTGTGTGCTTTAACAGGATCCACATTTTTGTACAGTAAGACTATTATGGCGTACCAGTTAAGCAAAAATCATTGAAGTGAATAGGCTTCAAAGGCTATTACCAGAAAATTCTAGACATACACTGTCAGACTGTCATCAAAGTATCTTAGAATACGGAATTATAATCACGATCATTAAGAGTACTTTTTGAGAAGATGAAAAATCTTCGCATAAAAGCTAGTTTGGGATGGAGGGGGGGGGGGGGGGTTTCATTTTTTGAAGATCCTCCTGTTGCATCTTTGGTAGATGCTGAACGCGCACGCGCGCCTAATTCTGAAAATGTTTTTTTTATTTTTTTAATTAGGGAGTCTCAAAACATGCATTCTTAGCTGGCATACAATTTAAAGCAAGTATAGTGCAAGAGAAAGTAAAAATATTGTTCCACAAAGTAATTTGGTATGAAGACAAATGTTTAATGAATTGGGGTCATCCTGAAACAAATCAGTGATATTGTACAACAAACAGCATAATTTATGGGCATTTGATTCCTTCTGTATTATTACAGGAAACGGCGCTAAGTATGGAAGAATATACGAGAAGAAGCAGTGTTATAATAACCACACAGTTATTACAAAAACGAACTTCTCTTCTGAGCAGTTTTGTTTCATGGATGTCGCAAAACACAAATGACTTCAAAATGTCCAGAAAATTGATTTTACGGTTACGAAAACTAGACAATGTTCATAATAAGTGTATTTAACCCGTCTGAAATCCTTAAGATTCCTTCAATTGAACGCTTGGGGGCTTCCGAAAGTCATTACTTTAATGCCTGGCCGGTGAGCCAAGTCAGCTCATGTGCATCCTGCATATTCCTTTACCTGTGTTTCCTGCCAGTAGCAACTCACGATATGGGCCTAGTAGTCTTAATTAGAAGGTTTTAAAGTGCAAAGAATAGTCGTGCATGTGAATTCCCAATATTAATCATAATGCTTTGTGGGTGTGCTTAAAACCAATACTGTATTCCTTCCTCGTGGGCAGGGCATGGAGAGAAGCCGCAAAATCGATATCTGCAGTTGCACCAGTTTGAAATCTAGGCTACGTGTATATACCCCTTTCTGCAAACATCGTAGTTAACCACAGGCGCAGACATCAAACTTCTGCATAAAATGCAACTGAACAGACTACCTACGAACAAAGCTTTTGTGTTTCATCCGAAAAAAACATTCATTCACAAATACGTCATGAATGTAACGAACTTTTTTCCCCTAACATTAATATTTGTTGGTGAGCGACAGTTACGGGCCGACAAAATACTCGCTTACACATTGGGTACATACCTTTAATACATTTTCAGCCAAAGTGGTGTCTCAGAAAGAAATGGTTGCCCGTAACACATATGCTCCGAGTAATCAGTTCCAAAATTTTGACCTTAATGATTGTGGATAATCCCTAATCTTTATGTTAGAACGAGTTCAATGTTTAAACCAACACCACTAATTGCCTGTTCAAAGTGTACCTCGACTTTCATTTCGCTGTGGGACGCTTTACGTCCATCACGTTAATTCATGCTTGTACAACGGTTCTTTCTAGAAACACAATTACCTCCGCCTAATGGGTCCAATAGTCTAAGGAATAGCTACTATTAGGCTTCAAAATGGCCTCGAGCAGGTAAATGCTGCTACACAGACATACAGGTTGCCCTTTGGTTTCCATGGAAGTCAAACAGAAAACGTATCTAAGCAAACATTTTATTGAAATGGTCAAACCAACTATATCCGTTTTTCAGCACCGTTTCATGAGATCTTAAATTCAGGATTCTTCAGCAATAAACAGCTCTTAATACCGACAAAACCACTCCAGGCCGTACATGTAGTACGTTCGCCGTGGGATACGCCATTTTCTGCCCTTTCAAGAGGTCTGAAACTGTAGTATCCTTAATTGCTTGAAGATCTATAACGCGTTGGAATTTGTCTTCATATAAGAGCTGACGAGAAAAGAAAAATTTCATTTTCATACAACCTCATGACACATACGTACACTGTGGGGTTGATAGGACAAAGTTAAACAAACTACAAGCCAAAAGAAAAGAGCTTGAGTACGATTTCATACAATAAGAACTGGCGGATTCAGAAGAGACTGGTGCATCTGCCTATTTCTTCCGCATGTTTATTTCGCCATTTATATATGACAGCATGCATGATGATCAACCTAAATAAGAACTGGTTTTCTTTCACGAATTTTATCAGAAATGAAACACCTTGCTCCCAAACAAAAACGAGTCACCTTCAGTCATATGAAGAATTAAGGAACTAAAAAAAACGTAAGTTCCTCTGAAGGATGGGAAAGAAAACATTCCAAATGATGTAGCAGTAACTACTTAACTATTAATCCTAACCTCTGTAATTTTAAAAATATGAACATTCACAAAGTGCACCAATCCAGTCATCTGATGTTGTGCTCTTAAACTCAAGGACTTATCCCTATTGGCCTTTAGTAAGTTCTTGTATTCATGTAAGGTTTACTACAAAACTTAACTTTTAACTGTCCCATACTTCTTTTAAATTACTGAATCCCTCATGATTAATAGTTCTACAATATAATTTTCATCATAAGAGTTACTCAACATGTTATATGAAAGCACACCAGGAGAGGGTAAAAGAGAGAAGATGAAAGAAAACACACACCAGAGCATCATTTCAAACTTAATTGTGAGCACAGAAGAGCTAGTGAAACAGTGCAGATATATTTATTAGTCATTACTAGGGCTAGGATTTTGATGTCTGCATCTTTATTTTGGTAAGTCACCTTCATTAATGAGTTGTATATAAATCTGTTTCAGTGTAAAAGAAGTTAAATTAACCATATTTGTTAGGGCATTTTTTTTTGGGGAGGGGGGGAGATTTTATTGCATTATATAATTTTAGGCATTTTTATGGCATATTAATACATTTAAAATACATCTTAGGTACACCTTACATTTTTTTTTTTCCAGGAGCAGAGGACCATTTTTGTTCTTTACATTTTATTTCTTAGTAAATAGTCTGCTGATGTACTGTCGGGTGGGAGAATCAACAGGAGACTTGGAAGCAAGTGTTACTACTAGAGTGTTCTGTGGTTTAAGTATGCTCCTCTAATATCAGTGCAAGTGGATAGAAGCTTCTCAATGTAAATATCTTTGTTAGCAGATAATTGAGTCAATTTCCTTTGAAAACCTACAAATGGTGTTTGATATGCATTGCAATTCAGGACTGATGAAATGAATACTTAACATTTTCCCGCAAAATAAATCAATTGCTTATGGAATACCTCTTTTTAATTTGTGTAATTTTTAATTTCACTTAAACTAATATTTAAGTTATACGAGACCAAAATAAGCCTAAATGGCTTAAACCCTGTTGATACTATTAAAATAAAAAATTTCAGTTTAAGGGCATGTTTTTTTGTTAGATTTTTACATCATTATTGCAATGTTTAGTATTTTATAGGGCATCAAAATCCTAGGCCAAGGCAACTTGAAGCCAAGAAGGAAAAACACTGCTCTAAGTAGTGTGCAGCATTTTAAAGCACCCTTTCTTTTTCAATGTTCAAAGCCTACATTTGGATCCAATGTATTTCATACAGACCACAAGAAATCCATTATTCATTTGTGCTACAACAGAGCAAAGCTCCAACTAAGTAGCTACATGTAATTTGTACAACTTGGCAATGATAATGAGAGTTTTCTGTTCAAAGGCCTTTCCAACATCTTTTGGCTAGATTAGGGAATTAACTAGATCACGACCATTAATAGAGAAATTAGTGTCTTGCTATTACCTTATACAACGTGGGCACAAAGTAACATGTTTCGCAACCTCATTGCTACAATGAAGCTATAATCTGCAATTGGTAAAGCATTTCTGAACAAACCCAGAAATATGTTTCTTCAGGAGTTTAACTGAGCCATTGCTCAAATGACAATGAGTCAGCATTGTCATTGGTGTTCTCATTAAAATGTAGATAACTTACATCTGAACCATTCTAAATATTCTACTCCATCTAAAATTATACAGCTTTACCTTGAGATTCAAATGCTACTTCTACGACTATGGTAGAGAAACGGGGTATTTTAATCCACCAATAAACGTGAATACTCTGAATAAAAATATAAATACATAAAATGTACATCTTGAAAACCTGCAGATCATTCTGAATTTTGTGTAATTGGCAAGCCGTAAGAGAGAAAATCTTACTGCACAAAAAATGTTGAGCCTACTGAGACATACAATTCATGCCACTTAACTTTCTGCAGTAGTATACCTACACTAGGGCCCAGATTTCAATGACTTTACATCTTTTCTTCTGATGCCAGGGTGATGCTACGTAGAAAATATAAGAGTCATCCTGGATCAAAACCGGGCAAGTCACAAAATATTTTTTTCAGTGTTCATTAAAAACCTCTGCAGACAAACCAAAGAAAGTAATATCTTCGTTTCACTTTTATTAGGCTCCATATGATGGGTTCATGTATTAATACAGAAAATCAATGATTTACTATATTTTTTTCAAAATTTTAAGTTTTGACTTGGCTAATTTTGTTGCAGACAGACATTCTTTTAAAATTCTAAATCTTTTAAATAAAAAAGACTATTTTAATCGGTACCCAACAACAATAAAAAACAATTTATTCACTAATTATAAAACATGCAGTATAATATCAAAGTAGAACAAAAATTTTAAAAAAGGCAGCATCCTTTTCCTCTCACTTTAAGCTTTAATACAGGTGAGATTTGGCATGAAAAATAATACAAATTCTTTACAAAAACAGCACCGATATAAATTTATACATCTCAATCCTAATTTACATGAGATTACAATATCTGGCATACTCTTGGTGTGAATAACATGGCATTAAGGAAAATGCTTTCACGCCAATTAAAAGGCATTTGTACCAACGTAACATCTGCAGCTAAAGCAATAAATTATTTTCAACTTCTGCATATCTATTTAGAGCCGATGGCTTGAACCGTCAATAAGGTTTCAAAATAAAAACTCTGAAGCGGGATGTTATTGTAACAACTTTCCTCGTTGACTTGGCCGGTTTTGAATGCACTTCCTGCACGAGTTGGCCCATTCTATTGTAGAACTCTAAAATTCAATGAAATGTGATGTTGTCTTGACCGGATTTGATGCATATTAATTTATCAACAGAAAGAGTGCTTGCTCTACTTTCAGTTAATAATAAAAACTCTTTTGAAAATTTTGGCTGGATTTGATACTAGATGACTCACATGTGGCCCAAAACACTTAGAGTGAAATTAAAGCACTTTTAAGTCATTTTTTCTGCATTTTTTTACAAGTTATGAGTCAATCCATTTTCTGCTAGTTTGATCGCATTATTCTTATATCTGGAATCAAGTTTCAGAACCTCAAAATCTAACTTCTTGGACACCTACTGGCATGTGGCTCCTCTATTCATATTTTGTTAAACTTTTGGACTTGTCCAACTAAACAGTTCACGTCTATTGTAAGACAATACTTGTTCCCTAAATGAATGTGGAGTGAATCTGCTATTTTCAGGGGTCATACCATAGTCTTCACAGAGCAGAAGCTAGTACTCGAGACTATTTTTGTATTTCATCATGCTGAAAGTAAAAATAAATATTTTCGCAAAATTGGAATATCAAATAGAATTAGTTAAATGAGTTGCAAGTAATCTAAGCAGTGTGAAAGGTGAAGTGCATAAACTTGTGTTTGTTAAAATGGAAAATATGTTGAACAATAACAATGTAAGATTGCTTTAATACGGTCAGGTAAGAAATAAAGAAGAGCTTAAAATTTGCTATATTGATTGCTTTATAGCATGCCACATCATCTCTGATGTTGAAAGAAGCTTCTCCATGTGTAAGCCTGCATTAAGTGGCGACAATCCCTCAAACTTGAAAACTTTGCAAAAGCCATTTTTAACATATTGTAAATCAGTTTTCTCCCCTTTTTGTTAACATCCTTCAATGTAAGGTCATATTGGACGGTGAGTGACTGAAATGGGTGAAATGATGCTCAAATGAGCCCAAGATCCATAAAGCCTTATGTTACCAGACATTCATCTTCTCAGGATAAGGAAAAACCTCGGAAATAACCTTATCTGGATAACTTACCCTAAGCAAGATTCGAACTCACGACCTCTTGAACATGAGGCAAACATGCTAACCATCACGCTACAGAGGTGGGCTCAGTACACAATGATAAAGCATAAGTGAAATGTGCAAGGATATCAATAAACGATAAGCTTTATGTCATTCTTGGTTCTTTTAGGTCACTTTTTAATGTTCTTTAGGTCATCAAAATCTGGATCCCAGCTATGACTTTTACCTCTAAGTTTTATCAAGTAACTGTTATGTCAATATATTAAGCATCTTACACAATTCTTTTTTCATGAATAACAGAAAACATATGATACACCAAGTCATGTTTTCCATATTCTGCAGATTATGCCAATATTGTTTGAAATTGCTAAAACAAATTTATCACATCGTAATGCAAAGTTATAATTAGCAGGGGAAGCTATGTGGCTGTGTGACTGATTTTTCAACTTACCTTCACAACACTTAAATATACTAATACATTTCTTAGCCAATTTAATGTTACCAACAACACCAATCTGTGAATGCTTTTCAAACCTACACCTTAACTCCAAGAATAAAGCAAACCATACGAGCGTGAATCAAAAAGATAATTTAACATCTAAGCCATGATGCAGAAGTGCTTTCAACTTTTCAGCATTAGAACTGTGTAGTAGCTGCGGCAAGTTATTGTACAGCAATACTGAACATCTCCTTTACATGGCTGTGGCAAAGTGTAGGGTACTTCTGTGGTTAAAACTGCAGGTTCACTTCTTGAAAGTCATAAACACATTTTTCTTCTTCTGTTGACGTTTAATAAACATATAGCATATACTTGTTACTTTCTCTACTACGTATAATAAGTATTGTATCCCACCCAAAAATTTTATGTAGATTTCACCAGAAATGTTTTGAGGACCCCTGATAAAAAAAATGTGTTTTTAGAAAAAGGTCTGTGCATGTGTTTCTGTCAAGTCTGTGAACAACATAACTCAAAAACAAAAAGTTGGTTAAAAATCAAAGTTGGTATTCATTTTTTATTATCTTTTAAGGATGTGAAAGATTTTGAAGATCTCCTCCACCTTAAACTACCCTTTAGATGGAAAATTTTGATTTTCTCGAAAATAGCTAACAATTTTGTTTAAAATGCCATTAATAATTATTTTGAATTTTCTGGCTATAGCCCATGTAGTCCTACTTACTCTGCATGACACTTGCATAACTGGTAAACCGTAAGAGAAAGACCAGATCTTACAATTTCCAATTTTTTTTTTTTTTTTTTTTTTTTTTTTTTTTTTTTTTTTTTTTTTTTTTTTTTTTTTTTGTAGAGTGAACCATTCTGGAGATATTCTTTGTTATCTGTGTGAGTTTTGGTAAAAACTTTTGTCTAATGGAAAGTTATGATTCATTTGTTTATATGTTAGCCATACAAAGAGAACGGAATCTCGAAACCTTTAAAAGATTTTACTGTCGCTCAAAGCCTATTGTATTCCCATATTCCCCTTGTACTTACAAGAAAATAAATAAGCTAATCTTTGAAAATGTTTATCTCAACACAAAGACGATAAAGGTATAGGAGTCTGTAAAAATGGTCAGTACTAGAGTAGAGAAAGTAATGTGAGTGCAACACATCAGATTTTTTTTTTATATATTGCATTTCATACAGAGCGTTTGGTCAAGTTATTAATAGAATTGTCATAATGCTTCTTTAATGGTTATTCTTCTGATGAAATATGCTGCAGACAATACATGTGATACACAGAAGGGTGCACAAATACATCACGCCCAAACAGATAGATTAGCATTCCATGGAATGATACTACCTTTGACAATGGCAAAATGTGCACAAGGAAATCTCTCCTTGCACTTCACAGATAGCTCATTCACTTACCTGCGAACGAGGCTAGCCCTGTCTCATCCAATCATGTTATAAACACATTATGCAACAATTAGTCGATTGAACGAGATAGGGATAGCCTCATTTGCAGGTGAGTGAATCAGCTAGCTGTAAAGTGCCAAATTAGCTCTCAACGGCTTTAATCAATGCTCGTGAAATTGCAGCTCTTGCAGGAGCAGGCAAGATTATTCAGTGAAGGAACTGAACAGCATTATCCTGCTTCAGGAAGAAGACATGTGTCCACTCCCAAAATGGATGTAGCTTTAATAGCAGTAACAGGGAAGAACATTTCCAAACTGCTTCTAAAATAAAAGTATATTCACAATTCCCTAGATCAGTTTAAACAGCTCTGTGATATGGAAATAATGCATAACTTCTTACATGAATGGCAGCTAAAAAGCAACATCTGACAGACGATCACATTATGTTTGCAGAGGAAAATGCCAACCATGACTGGAATACATAATACTCTCATTCTTCCACAGTAAGGGAAAGGTGGTTGTCCCTGCACAAAGGGGCCACAATACAATGTAAAATGTGTGATTCGACAATTTCATCATGTTCACATATCTGTATCGTGCAGGGGCTGGACATCAAGGGACGGTCTAGGTGTGTTGAAGCTTCATCATACATAGATCACTGCACAAGACAAGAATCCTTTTATTCCCTCGGTGAGGATAAGATATCCCGATGGAATTCCTGAATTCGAACAGGATAACCATTCTGTCCACATATGTCGAAAGGTTTTAAATTGGTTCTCAAAAGAGACGGTATAAATGATATGTTGACCTCCCTGTTCACCAGATTTGAACCCTACTGAAATGCGTGGGCTGAAGTGAAAAGGAAGGTGTTTAAATTTCCATCTAGATGCACAAAGGCTTATGAGCAGAAATTCATGAAGCCTGGGATGTTGTAGCTTCTCGTCCACATTACTCCAGGGATTTGATTTCACCTATGCCTCGAAGATTGAGGGCAGTTATATAATGCTAGGAGTTCACAGATGTTTCTTTTTAATGTATTTTGTTTTATTTTATTGTTTTAGTTATTTAAAACAATTTAAGTAGAATTATGTTTTTGTATCTGCAGACATGCCTAAAACTTCAAATGCCTAAATTGTCAATGCAATATGTTCTACACATCCAACCACAAAATTAACAAACTAACCCAAGGAACTTGTGAACACCTTAATCTCTGGGCCACCCAAACATTGTACTGTGCTTTGTTTACAGTAGGTATCTCATAAGATGACCATGGTGTTTGCAGGGACAGACCATTATATGGTTCGCACATGTGCACTGTGAGCATAGCGGTTATGGGGGTGCACAAAGACCTACAATTGGTATATGAAGCTGGGCATGCCTTTATTTTTTTATTATTTTTTTTTACGGTGGGGGAAGGGAGAGTGGCCTATATCTCTATATATTATAAAAGTATACTTTTCTGGTTACTGAGCATTAGCAGTACTTTACAGATTAGGTTATACCCAGTTTTAAAAACTGTGGTTGAACCTATCTCTCAAAAACACATTTCTCACCCTTATGATACTTGGCTGTATGCTCAAGTGTTCCAATGCATAGGTATTCCATGCATGTATACTCTGTTCATCTAGAGATTAGAGGAGACGTAAACAAAGCCACGTGCGTTTTGACCACAGCGCGCCCTCTTGACGCTTTCGCCATGTAAATAGTCCCTTGAAGAAATACTGTTACTAAGGTCTAAAATGTCACTTAATGTTTGCTAAAGCATGAACTAAGTGTACTAAGTATAGCTAAAGTGTAAGAATACGCACTTACGTGAATCTGTAACCAGCCTAATTCATTCTGCGCGCGCATTATTCAGTATGACAGTAACATGGCGGAACAAGTGAGTGCTGTAAAACATAAGAGCGGCAAAGCGTTGCGAAGTGGTGAAAAGACAATAATATTGAACGTGTTTAACAAGTTCTGCGAGAAATATCCCGAACTTGCTATCGAAGACGTGATAAAATTAACATTCGAGTTTACCAGTGTGTCAGTTGCAGGTATTTACAGTACACATAACGAAAAATCATCAGTTGGTGAAGATACCGGTAAAAAGCGACTACATGCCAGATAAATGGTGGATGTAGTTTGCAACGAATTTGTGAGTGTGAGATCTGCAATCCGTCGAAAAGTTCGTCAGTCAATGAATCCCCACCTTAAACAAAGTGCTGTTGGCAATTAACTCTGAACCCGATCTTCCAGATTTAAAACTAACCTCCCTCCACAAGCTGCTTCTGGAGATTGGTTTCGAGATTGTGAGCAGGAAATGAAAAAGTGTTATTGTGGACAGAGATGACGTAAGTAGCAGTTAATTTCCATGTGCTACATGTTATTTGAATCAAGTAAATATATCCTTTTAGTAGTGTAAAATGCATATTATATCTACGCGTATCGTTAGGTAACCGTATTGCGTCATTGTGAAAGCACGTGGCCGCGGAGTGATACAAACCGGTGCTTTGTTTATATCTCCTCTAATCTCTTGGTGAACAGAGTATACATGAGAGATTGGATACAGTGCTGACAAGTGAACAGCATTTATCACCAACTTAATGCTAGAAAGCCACCAAAGAATGTTAATAAGTAGCCAAAAAGCCTCAAAAAATGGGAATGTGTTGTGTTAAGATTTCTTTTAAATATCTATTTGCTGTCAGAGGGGATAAGGCACCATTGTCGTCTGTTCTCCTTTACATAACTTTCCTTACACTTTCTAATCTGAAGTCAAAGCCATCTCACCACTGCAGCAGCCATTGTTGATTTCAAGGAGTGAGAATATAAAACTCCAACTTTCTTCAGCACTAGTACTATTCCTAACCTATGGCTGATTAGATACCAATGCCTTACTAAGTCACACGTTAGACAGCTCCAACTTAATGCACAGCAATGCCATACTCTACCTGATGCCCATAGGTTAGGTTTGGAAATATTTAAATATTTTTGTCGTTTTAACAACGCTGTCAATTGCCAGGATCACATCAGCGTCGCTGGCGTGCCAGAATTTCGCCCCGCAGTTCTTTTACATGCCAATAAATCTACTGACATGAAGCCGTCATTTTTAAGCACGCTTAAAGACCATCGGTATAGGGATTTGAGCTCAAAACCTTGAGATCAGTAACCCCGGGACTAGCCAACTGAGCCACCCACACCATTTTAAACAACAAAATAATTTTAGATTTGGAAGTGGGCAGAATGGAAGGTCAACAAAGGTGGAAGGAAAGGCAGTGGCTGCACAGTTGTACAATTTGCAATATCACAAGGTTCAAACTTTAGCCTCTGCATGTGCTCAGGTCAATCAGAATCACATGTTAATAATGGTTCCCGTAGTGTTCCACCATACAAACTTCTTAATTAGTTCTGAGAGCATACTCAACTGGCACATTGCATAAGAAAATGGCATTAGTTTGAAACACGTTTTGAACTGTTAGTTGGAACAAGCCCTTTGCACGGTGCTAACTATTCCACACTTATAATCCTATATTGCCTGCTTTTAATTTTACACACATCAAAATTAAATACAAGTATTAACAAAACTCAAACGTGTATCACCTTACAGCTATACAACAAAACTTAACTCCCTTATTTTCTTTGAATTTTATTACAGTTCAAGTATATTCTCCTTATCATGATCATGCACTCTGTGACACTATATTTTCATAGCTTTACGCTCTTATGTTTATGAACATTACTAGGAATTGATGATCACCAGGAGGGAAATAACTGCCAAATACATACAAAGGCTCTATCTCCTTATATACACTGGGGTTTAAACTGTACCCCGCAACTCCTAGTACCTGGTCAGCAAATCTGTTTTGTAGGACTAAAATGTGCAATCATAAAAAATGTTGCAAACAACATTTGAACCAAGACTTAACAATATTGGCATGTCTTTAAAATAAGTACATTATGTGAAAACATTACTTAATGCCGCACTCCGTGATCTAGGGGTAACAAACGATCTTCTCGTTCTCGTGGTCACGGGTTCAAAACCCGGCGAAGGGCGACGGATTTTTTTCGGGAGTAAAAATCCTTAATACGGCTTCCTTTGGAAAGAGAAGTGAAGCCGGTTGTCCCCTGTCGTAGATTTACGGCAAGCAAAAGAACCTCAAACCCGTTAAGAGGCCTCTGAGCAGTCATTCACAATCAATTGTGAACCATGGTAGTTAAGTTGATAAATAAAAACTCAATTTCAAGTTTACATTACTTATTATTTGCAAGTCTTAATGCTAGGAAATAGTCAATTTCACTTTGGTGCATGGTAAGATATTTACGGTGACTACAGTTTTAAGCGCACATTAATTTTGCTTGTGGTTGAAAGATTCTTCTGTAACTTATTCGTCGAGATGTAAGCTGAAGACTCGACTGGTGAAGTACTTCAGTGCACTTTTGGATTCCTGGGTTTAAATGGATGCTCATTGAAGTTTCGAACTTCTTGAAAAATGTTTGAAAATGGACTCCCACCAACCCTAAACATCTTGGGTATGACCACCGGCGATACCACAGATATTGATTTCTTTGACAAAAGCTGTGCAGAGAAACGTCACATGGGAAAATCCTACAATATGGTGAAGCTGAAAACAGTGCTTAGGTAGTTGTTCAAGCTGTCATACCCTTGACCTAGACTAAAAGAGAACGTGGAGCATTATGTTGCATCCAAGGACACATGTCATGCTAACAGGAGAACAGGGTCATTTATAGCTTGACACAGTTTTGGGCGATTTCCGTCGTCTACCATTTTGGGCAAATACCGAATTTAAATCTGCTAAGAAAAAAACGGGATACAAGTAGTCTTTCTTTCGCCATTTAGCTGCTGCACGATATAACCTAACCTTACAGGATATCTAATTAAAACCTAAGTATCACGAAAATGAGCATAACATGACTAGTGAGACATAACAATTTAACAGTGAAATACATTGCCATTTTAAACTATACTGCTGTAAACCCCCTCTCCTGTCTGAGCCAGTAAATAGGTCAGACATGGGGAGGAGCTAATCGAAGAAATGCTGAGCGCAGGTGAGCACTTACTTGCAGCGTTTGCCGCCGAGATGATGCGGAACTGGCTCAAGGGAGGGGGTGGATGCTGCGGTGGAGGGTGAGCGCAATGAGACATGAAGCAATGCATCGTCGGTTCCTTCCGACCCCCGTACCTCGATACCATGGCAAACTTATAAGCACTTTCAATTTGTTCCTGATGCCACCTGCTTAATACAACCTAGCACCAGTTGACGTTTCGATGAAAGAGCCAGCAGAAACATTCAGCACGAATGTAGTGCTGGATAACTTGTCAAAAGCGTAACTAGTTCCCACGCATATCATTTTGATTATAATTCCACCACTAGCAGCTCGCTATTTGCAGCTTCAAGAAACTTAAACTGTACACCGTTTTGAGTTTTTAAATGTTCGCAGTTGAAAATTATACGGCTAACTATTAAAATGGAAAATGTACTAGTTTCCTCTTTCGTCATTGCAGGGGTATGAATCACTGTGTCTCACATACGCAACACACACAACGGAATGGTTCAAAGTTCAGCTGAGCACACCATGACGCACTGCAATGTTTTAATGTCCTTGCTTGGTCGAACAGCTTCCTGTGTGTGGACGCTCCAAACTCTTATGCCTTTGCATCGGTCCATTGCAGCAAAAGTATGCTGTTAGCCTTTGCTTGCATGCAGTTTTAACTAATCGATAACTTGGGCTGGGCTTAGGCCTAGTTGCTAAGAAACACTACCAAAGGCTTCTCTCACCACTGTTCTTTCGTTAGAAACGGAATGTCCTCTGTGTACAAACCATACAATTACCACTAACACTATCGTTTCTAAGCGCCGGTAACGTTTCCTTTCAGAGTTGCAATAAACTTCCTCGAGGCAGTTTTCTACAGTAACGACAGCGCCGACATGACCAACCCACGTGACGCCATGACACTACACTGACTGAGCGCTTGCTCCTCTCTTCCCCCTCCACTAGTTCTAGTCTAACCAGCCAGTTTAGGGGTCGTATACGCACGCGTGCAGTGTGCAGTACAGAGATCATACCTAAGTATACTACCCTCTTGAAACTGGAATGCTCACACGCGGAAGGGGTAGACTTAGAGAATGCCAATGCCGTTTAGAACATCACGTGCACGAGGCCATCATGCTCCTTCCATTTTCAGTGGTCTCCCATAGAGTAAGTAAAACTGCTATCATAATTTTCTTCTCCGAATATAAAAACAGAGTAATTACGCTATACTTGGCCGGAAAATGCAATAAGCACGCAATTTCGTATAAAAAACAAGTTCGTCTTCCAGTACCAGATACACCACATAATTATGCTATAAGGGAGTTCACTTTGCCCTAGATTTGTATTCCCTATTCACGAAATTCTTAATATTTTCAGGAAATGTTCTACATATATATCCAGAAAAAATATTCATATAACAATTTAATCAACGTTGCCATTTTTGTATTATAATTTCTTCGACGAACTCGACTGATGGTTCCAAACATACATACATTAGCGCCGCTTCAAATGTGCAATTTTCTGGTTTTATTAAGTAAAAATCCTGTCACAAAGAGAGAATATGGTAAATTAGATCACATTCCTTAACTGAGCAAAAATACTTTTCACAAGAGATTTTTAAATGTGAGTACATAAAATTAACCGGCATTTTGAAATGTACAAATGCCATAATCATTTTTACTGTTAGGAAATTTATTTTTGATGCCTAAGGTTAACACCTAAGGTTAACAACCACGGTTTCACTCAAAATGTTACGCTGCTCGTCGATTGTTATAAGCACGCTAAATATATTTACCACTATTTCAGAAAATTGTTAGTTATTGCTTTCTTATGAAATATACCACATGGTGTAAAAGTTTGGGGCTTTATACATTGAAATATTAACATTACTTTTTGCACTGTCTTAAAAAAACTCGCCAATTTTTTCACGTTTCTTATAAATCGAGAAAGAGACGTGCACTTAAAATCGTGAGAAAAAAGTGATCCACACATGCTTGAAGTGGGAAGAAAACTGCATAGACTACATGTAACAAAAATTAAGAACTGTAAAGACATTCTTCAAATGTATGATGGTGTTCAAAATTCTTTGCTATACATAACTGTATTCGAAAGGTAGAATCAAGACTGAAAAATTGCAATGCCATAGCCGGGATCTGAACCACGGATCTTCCCATTTCTATTAGATTGCTCTAATCTGAGCTACCATGGCAATATACCGGCAAAATTAAATTCCCCCACTTGCTCGCATTTTTTTCTAGGTAAACCACAGAGACTTCAAATCACATAGGATAACATACCCTAATGGCGATTTAAAAGGATTAAATACGTTAAGACCCGGGTTTCATAGCTTAACCAACTATGAGGTCAATCAATGAAGTAAATTGTTCTTTAACACTTGCCATGTGTGGAACAAAGATTGGACTGTGTCACTAAAGTAAGAAAATAGTTTATTTCTAAGCATCAAAACAAATGGTTGTTTCAGCTCTTGGTAAAATTGCTTCCTTTTCCATTTTACGGGATGTTTTAATAGAAGCGTTGTCTGCAATGCCGAAGACCAATGTCACGGCAAATGGGTGAAGGAGAGGGGATGGTGTCCTACTTTTGCTCTGGTGCTGCTTACGTTGCGTATTAGTATGATAAAGGCTTTGCTCTTGACGCAGTTCCCTCTTCTGAGCGAAACAAGGCCAATATCCCTGACATAGTATCGTTACGGAAGCAACGCAATATGAAGACTCAATTCCAGCAAATGTTCCCATTAAATTTATCTACACGTTACTTTAACTTGCGATGTCACGTTCTTTCAAATAAGGTTTAATTGTAAAGATACCTAACCAAACTTGCTTGTTTCGTGATCCAAAAGTTTATTAAATACAGCCTATCAAATAATTGCTTGTACTGTCGCGCGTTCTATATGTATTGAAAGGGTGGGCTAGGATAATCTCTAGCCAAGGGCGTATTTAAAGGGACTGGGGCTGAAGGCCCCCCACCCCGAAATTTAATTTCGCCTTATATAAGAAACTTCACAGTAGTGTTGTGAAGCTCTTAAATAAATATGTCACAACTTTTAGGTAAATCAAATAATATAAAGCAGTCACGCTTCCTTTTCTAATCATTGGTAACTAAAGTTTTGATGGAAGAGCCGCATAAGGCAGTGAATAGGGATGCCATTTGCTCTAAAAGTTGCTGCATTTTGTGTTACCAATGTGTGAACACCATTACGAAACTTTTCTTTATGGCCAAGATGTTTTATAGGTAGGTAAAAATGCCTTTCAACAAATAGCATTTACTTAATGAGCTTAACAATCGGAAGATCTCTACTCATTGTCGCATCACCGCGACAATATACTGGTGGCATAAGCAATTTCAGTAATAATACAAAATCTTTAACTGATTACCCTCCCGTTATGTAGGACTTACAAGCCAGTGCCTAGGGTCAAACGCCTGTCGGGGAGCACAGGAACCTATGGACCAGGCACACTGAAGGCCTGGAAGCAGGTGGTCAGCCAAGCACCAGGTATGAGAGTGAGAAAGAGAATATGAAATGTAGGCGAAATGGATGATTGCAAAGGTAGCGATGGAGCAGTTTGTGGAATGAATGGCGGGGGAAACCGGAGAACCTGGAGAAAAACCACCCAGACGCCGATTCGTCTACCACGAATAGCACATGCGGGTCCCTGGGATAATACAAAATCGATGTGACAGTGTTATTTACATATTTATGCAACAAATAGCGTTTATCTAAGGGTGTAACAATCGAAGGTCCTATCTGCTCACTGCCGGCATTACAGCGACAGTCAAGTGAGACAACAATTTTAGTAATAATACAACAGGGATGTAACAATGTGTGTCGAGGTACCCTACTGCTTCAACGGGGCCGGCGCGATCATGCGTATGGAGTGTTCTGCCATTGTTGTTCGACCAAGCAGTGATGCAGGTTAGGAAACCTAGGAATAAATTACATTTCGGTTTTTGAATTACATCATATAAATATCCTATAGACACCTGTCAATCATTTCGGGCATACGTTTTTCCCAACCCGCCATTTTTAAAAGTCCAGCTATATGTTTAGGCCACCGTGCGGTTCATTTTAATCACATTGTAAAGCACCATGATGGCGCAGTTTTGCATTCTGTATGAAATTTATTCCTTACATTTCACTTTTGTATGTAAATTCGCATACATAATCTCAAACGTGTTATCTTAAGATTAAAATATGCATTTGATGTTTCCTTTATTCATTGGCTCACAAGGAAATTATTCATGTTGAAAGGAAAAGGAACATCAACTTCATAAAATCAAAATTTTATTTCTCTTAAAGTAATATCAACTTCAATCGCATGCTTCAAGTATCAGAAAATGCCACAGTACACGTCTCTGAAAAATGAAGGTAATTTTAAAATGCATTTTTTTCGCTAATAAAAGGTGTCTGTGTTGTCTGAGAAAATATTTTACCTAGAACACTGAGCTTTTGCACAGTCATTTCTTTCTTTCTTTTTTTTTTTAGTTCACATTAAGTGTGCTAATTTTCAAGTCAACAGATGTAAAATTGAAAAGCTTAGAAAATTCAATCCCAGCGTCCATTAACTGTAGCTGATACATGTATGGAAATATAGCCGAAGTGTAACGGGGAGAATTATGGATCTGTCTGAAACCAATTTGTCATTTGAGGACACTGGCCAAGGTTAAATACTCATTTATGTGAACAATATACAAGTGTGCATGTAAAACAAACCGCTGCTTGCGGGAACACGCAAACCTATACACACCTCCCTTTTTCTGCACATACGCTATCTGTAAAGGTCAGTAGAATGCCTCCCAAAGCTGCATAAATGGAAATGAATGTATATGCAACTGGAAGAAAACCTTGAACGAAAAAAATAAGCCTTAACATATTGCACTTGCTTTAAGTATGAATACCACGGTTTTAAAAGCACATGTATCATAGACAAAATTTCATAAAAACCAATTGTAATATTTTAATTATTTTTACCGATCCATCTGAGTTGCACCCATGGAAATGGTTTTCTGAACACATGCTTGTTTCTAGTTATCTTCCAGAATTTTTATCCAAAGTTCCTCAAACTTGTAATGCATTTCCAACGCTATGATTAACCTTTCACCTTGACTTACGTCTACCTTAAGTTTGTTGTATTAACTTAGTTATTTTTGGGAAATGCAACAGATATACTGCCTTGCGTGAAGGAATGGGATCATTTTTATCTCTCACAATTTTCATCCAAAATTCCTTAAATTGTTTCATTTATATTCCGCCTTTAACTGCGGTCACACGGGCGGCCTTTCCAGTGAAACATTTTGGCTATAGGCAATGGTGGTACTCATTTAACAGTGGATTCTTTGGGATCTTTAAACATATTCAAACTCTAGGAAGGATAAGGAATAATCTTGGCTGAAGAAAAATTCCTACCCTCCCCTGCACTGCCGGGAATCAAACCCGGAACCCCTTGCACATACAGACAGATGCTCTACCGACTGAGCTATGGGGCCAGCCTCCTTAAATTTGTATTATATTCTTCAAGCTATCATAATCACTGGATCTTTTACCTTGAATCGTTCCTAAATGCCACTTTAATACAATGTTCAGAATGACAACTCTGAGAAAGTAATGCAGTAGTTTCCATTAATGTGCACCTAAACCTGACCAGCGATGAAACAGTTTGCTCATTTCAGAAAATGTAGTAGGTGTAACGCAACTGAAGTTTGCCAATGAGAGCTGCTCTAAACTTAGGTACTACTCGGATAAAGTCGGGTTACCTCGCTCGATTGAAGGCCACATGGCATTTCCATTCCCCGCCTTGTATTTGCCAGTCCCATTGTCTACTGTCCATTCATTCACTGCGGTATGCACTCCTCGAGACGTTGTTAGATACTGGAACCCATAATCGGGATACTGTCGCCCTGCAACAGGCGTAACGGTACGGCACGGTACATTACGAAAATAGTCTTCTGCGCATCCTGCAGATTAGCAAGCTTTAGTTGCGCCAGCTCTAGCAGTAGCAAAAACGGTTTTAAAGATCATTACACACTCAATATATTGCAAATTTAAAAATCTTAGGGACAAAAACCAATAAGCATATGATTTTTTTTCACCCTTCCCTTCCACTTCTTTTTTTAAATGTCCTAACCTGAAAGCAACCCTGTTCTGAAGTTACCAATTTTGGAAATTTTGAAGTTACTGAGGTATTAACAAGTAACAGCTCTGTCAACTGTACAGAAGATCGCGTGAATAACCAGTTCCCAAGATAACTATGGGCAAATACTACTGACTATGCATGCGGTGTGTGTTACATGAGAGGTTTCTGATGATCAAAGGTAAAGCGCATGTTAACCATTAGAGTAGCACAATAATAAATGCATATTATTACTATAAGTGTCATTTGCAAACAGAATTAAATGTTTACAAACTGTGCAGTTAAATACCCTGAGTTAGCAATAATGATGTAATATAAAGCTTCCATGTGTTTTATATTATGCTGTAACTAGTCATTCTGTTATATATTCATGTAATCACTGTATCGATGGAGAGTTAGTCCATCTATTGGTTCTGTATTAATAATTTTTGATGTAAAAATAAAGGATTATTTTCATTAATGTTTATCTCTTCCTTAATACACACTATCGTAACGCAATATTCAGAGGATGTGTGTAATCATATTCATAATGACATACTCTCTATCATGTAATAAAATAACTCTTTCCATGGTGATATTATGGAATACGTGCCATAAAATATTGCAACATGAACGATTTTTAATGTGCTTGAATGTCGTTATCATTCGAAGTGGAGTAGTAATTCTTATTCTGCACTTCTCTTCAACTCAATTTACTTACATAGTATACGAGTATGTACACGTATCATTGATGACAATAACTGAGCCTTAGATTCAAAAATCTCATTTTGAAATTTGGCAGTAATTGGTGAACCGCTTTTGAATGGACTGAAGTGAACTGTAAATAGCAAGTGCCAAGCAGAAGAAAGAAAGTCTCTCGAGCTTAGACCACAGCCGGACCAAAACCCCCTCCCACTAACTCAGCCTTCAGTTGTTAAACAGTTGAAGGATACAATAGATTGTGGGGGAGTGGTTTCCAGCGACGTATAATAATGCTAACACGCCTGAGAGATTTAATTTTTAAGCACACTGAATCCTCCGAAGAAACATATAGTAAAATATTGCGTATGTGGTATTTCAAACTGTTGTGAAATTGAATGATCGGTAAGTAATATTTTCGGTCTTCAAGAATACGTAGGTTCCTTCTGATGACCGACTTCTGTGGATTCTCGGTCTAAGCAGAATACGGGAGTGGCGAAGGCGAGGGCTTCAGTAAAAGGGGGCAACATGTTCAAAATGCTTTTTCAAAGCGACAATGAGTAACCCATTTTCCATCAATTGGACCGCACAAAACAGAGATCCTAGATTCACACTGGCTTAGGCAGTACAAGATATTCTACATGTTGGTCCTGCTGCAGGATATAATACAGGATGAATATAAAGTCTCGATCCATTTCCGTAAGAACGGCTGAATATGTGTTTCTTTTACAGGTGATCAGAAGGATGCTATCCGTTGAACAAGGAATAGCTGTTGTTTCGGCGGGCATGAGGCAGGCAGGTTCAGCCGAACTTGGTAAGAAAATTTCACAAAACCGCTCACACTGGGGCTAACATCATCACGGTACTGCTTCAAAGATTTAAACAGAACAGCCACACTTACATTCAACAAATAGACAATTACATGCAAAAAAAAAAAAAAAAAAAAAAAACAGCAAAATACTTAGGAGTACACATACACAACTACTCAATAAAGCGCGCCCCATACACGCAACACTAAACTATCTCGCCAGACTCAACAAAAGGGGACTCACACCACAAATATTACACAAACTCTACATCACATTAGTCCGGCCACAACTCACATACGCAGCCGTAGCCACAATACCCCTAATCACAACAACTATGATGAACAAAATAAAAGCATATGAGAGGAAATGCCTACGGACTGCTCACAAACTTTCACCATCATTCAAATCCAACACTGTACATCAATACACAAACACAATACCCATTGACACACACATAGCAAAACAATTCATAAAATACATACACAACGCAAACACAAGAAGCTACAGAAGAACACTCATAAACACGGCACAAAAGATGAAGACTATACAAGAAACACCAACCGACAAAAACCCTCCCCTTATCACACTCATACATGTATACGATAAATGTCAAGAACAAGAAGAACAGAAAATACGAGACCATCTACAGCACTTTCAAAACATTTAAGACACAAAATAGACACAACCACACACTAAAACCTCTAACACACAAAAACACACTAAACATACAAAAAACACCTATGAGCCAAGCAGCAACATTAAAATAAAAACAAAAACGAGCAACAAAACCTAAGATCTTCTTTGGGCAGAAGCACATGAATGGAGCCATGGATGTGGAACACGGGAACTGACACACAGATACACAAATCACAACACACTACACTACACAATGTCAACAAAAACACAAATAACACAAATACGCACCTAAGCCGAGGGAAATCCCAACACGTAAACGAAAGAAATACCACACTAGGCTGAAGAGGGGTTTCCCTAAACAGCCCGGGCATGCTGTAAGCATGCCCAAATAAACATTTTTTCATTTCATTTTTTTGCAGGATGACAAAAGTTCCCTCAAACTGTGCAGCAGATAGAGGATGCAATAACCAGAAGCTCAAAAGCGTCAACCAGGTTAAGTCGGGAGTTGGGTGTACTACAATTTAAAATACGGCCATACCACCTCCAAATCCATCATAAGCTGGAAAAGGAAGAAGCAATGTGTTGCGATATGTTGCTGGCCGTCGAAGAGGATAATTTGTTGCATGTGCCTTTCAGCGACGAAGCGGTATGGTCAACCGATGCAACCCACTGCCAGTGGGCACCAAACACCCCTCAAGTCAATGTGTGGTTGGGACCGTTCTTATACACATAACCCAACATGGAGCACTTGGCTGTTCGTGAATATCTGCAAAACGCATTTCCATGTAGGTAGCGATTCACAACCATCTATTTGGGAATTGCAAATAAAGCGACTAAGAATCGCCTGAGATTAGAGGAATGAAGTTAGAATCGATACATTACACAAGATAACACTGATGAGGTAAAATCAATATTAGCACAGACAATCGCAATTATTACACTGATTGCTATCGTAATGAGATAATCGCTTTTTCAGAACATGGCTGGCTTGTTTGCACCAAAGAATAAGTCTATACCCTCCGATTTACACCGGTGCACGAGAAGTACAGAAATGACCGAAAGAAAGTACCAGAGAAAGAAAAAGTATATTTGCAAATATTCAGATGATGCGAAAACCGAAATATTCTTGTAAACGCGACTTTATTTGCTCACTTTTAGATACTGTTGATAAATTGCTTTAAAACTGTTTAGCCCAAATTAGCACATATTAAAGTATGTCAGAATGTCTGAAAACCGCAATAATTCTGGCCAACAATATTGTTGGGAGGGCCTGGCCTTCTGAAGTTCTCAGCCTGTCTCGAGGTATCTTGAAGATTAATGACCAGACTACTATGGAAGTTGCTAGTATAATCCTTCAAGAGGCCCACTGTAGAGCTTCAGACACTAAAGTCATTTGTTTGTGATGGTTGTGTGAATGAACACATGTTGACATTCTCTGCAAAATGGACGACTGGGATACGAACTGTGATTATATACCCCAACAGAAATACGTAAGGGGTTAGATTCAGCATTTCATCTTCGACAGTTAAAACGTGGGCTGCTGAATTTAAATGTGGTTCGTTCATCCATTCAAGTTGAACGCCCAAGGCGACCAAAATCGCTATGACCGATGATATTGTGATGCACTCGTAATGTTGTACCCAATCGTCCAGGTACGCGAGTTGACAGGCATCACAGGCACTTCAATAGGGCGTGTCCACTACATTTTACACGAAGGTTTCCGGTCAATGGGTGCTGCGTTTCTCAACAATATACCAAAAGCGCACTCAAATGCACTTCTCTGCACAGGAGGGTTAACAATGTTTAAAAGTAAAATTAGTGGTACCGGCCACTAAAAATTATGGATTTGTATTCAAAAGTATCGTACATCATAAACCAAATGCTACAACAATAAATGTATCAGCATAACACTTAGGAAAATGTAGTAGTAGTATTGATGTTTATGGTATCCACTTACAACATTGATGACCTCAATCAGTATTACAACTTTAGCACTTATGTTTCTCGCACTATTCATCTTACGTTCATCTTCCTCAACTGTTGCAGCATTATAGAAATTTGTTGTTGAGATAAACTTTAACATCTTCTCGGTGACTTGCAGATTTTCGGACCCACCATATTCTTTCATAAGCTGGGACGACCGAATAAGTCCACTTACCATATCTAACGCCAATTTGTTTCTAATGTTGGTTTTTATTAAACTTAGTTTGGAAAAAACTCTTTCACAAGAAGTGTTTCTGTGGGGCAATGAGATCACTGACAATGCAAACTCCGCCAGTTGTTTAACAGCACTCCAGAAATTGACAGGTTCATGCATGTTCTTTATTCCACACGGAATATCACGTATTCCGAGTTTTCTCCATTGATCATCAATTTTCTGAACAGTGTCTTCTTCATTGAGATTACCAGATCTGGGCACATTGGCAATAAGAGGTTAAGGGTAGAAGGATTAGTAGGATATGAAATGGTTGCCTTAGAGGTCTGGCGACAGGCCATGAGGGCAAAAGTGGTGTCGCTATTTGTAATTAATTTCATTTCGCTCTTATCACAAACAAGTGAAAGAGATATTTCGCTGGTATCGAAATTATCGTACACCCCCATAATTATCGTACAGGTTGACAACCATGAGTACAAGCATTCAAATTATCGTATGCCCCCATAATTATAGTACGGGTTGGCAATCCTGCTGCACAGCGTTAATTCCTGTTAAAATGCAATTCCAGCGAATTCTTCCGACGTATCACAACAGTAGATGAAACATGGATTCATCACTAGACAGAGACGAAGGATCCAAACAGGAATGGCAACAGATGGACATGCTCATACTAGCTCTAGCAGGGTAGCAACATCACTGGGGTATTATCCTTCACTACTGGAAAATGCTATTCAGGCTAAACTTCCCCAATTTGCGAGAAGGAAAGTTCTTTTTCCTACGATAATGCCTCATTATACACGCGTTGGATCGTTGCTACAAAACTGTATAACCTCCACTTCCAAATGTTTCCACTGCGGCTGTATTCTCTGGATTTGGCTTCCAGGGATTAACTTTGGTTCCCAAATCTGAATAAATGGCTAAATGGACGAAGAAGATTCACTTCAGCGTTGAAGCTGAGACGACACTTATTCTACGAGGTCAGTCTCCTAAAAAGTTGGACAATATTGGGCTACGTGTAAGGGTGACCACGTTGAGAAATAAATTAAAAAAAAAAAAAAAGACGTGTTGCACTCACATGACTTTCTCTACTTTTGTACTAACCATTCTTACAATCTCTTATTCCTCTACCTTTATCGCGTTAGTTGACAAACATTTGCAGAAATTATCTTATTGCTTATTTCCATGTAGGTGCAATGGAAATATGGGAATACAGTAGGCTTTGAGCGATAATCAAATCCTTTAAAGCTTTGAGATTTCGGTCTCTTCGCTCGGTTAACATATAAAAAATTAATAGTGATGTTCCATTTGGTAGAAGTATAAGTTCTCCAAAACTTACGTCGGTCTAGGTGGCGTTAGACGCTGACCTACTGATTATGAGGTCTCGGGTTCAAACCCGACCCAGACCGATGGTTTTTAAAGTGTGCTTAAAAATGACAGCTCCAAATTCCGGCACACCGGCGACGCTGATGTGATCCTCGCAATTGACAGCGTCGTTAAACAACAACATATTTGCAAAACTTACACAAATAACAAGGAATATCTCCGAAATGGTTCAATCTACAAAAAATTTAGACATAAATTGTGTGTTTTGGCAAGATCTACATTTTCTGTGCAGTAAGATTTGGTCTATCTCTTACGGTTTACCAGTTATGCAAAGTAAATGGGACTTCATGTGCTATAGCCAGAAAATTCAGGATATACATTTCATTTATCATAAAAATATCTCAAACATATGACATTTTAATCAATATCGTTAGAGCCATTTTCAAGAAAAACAAAACTTTCCATATGGGTAGTTTAGGGTGGGCAAATTTTCTTCAAAATTTTCCGTGTCACATCCTTGAAAGACATTAAGCTTAATTACCAACTTCGGTTTTTCACCGACTTTTCGTTTTTGAGTTATGCTGTCAACAGACTGACAGACACACGGATTGTTTTCTGAAATTGCTTTTTTTATTCAGGGGGCCTCGAAATATATATTTCCGGTGAAATCTCGAAATCGATTTTTTGGGTAGAATACAATACTTCATCTACTTTACTAAGAGTAGTAGAGAAAGTAATAATTATTTCCCTTAAACCTTGTTTTGGCTGTCCTCTCGGTGTCGCCAATGATTACTAGAGTCATAATTCTTAGTCACCTTACCGTGTGCATGGGACTGTTTCGTGCCTCTCGGTCTGGGCGAACACACTCACGGTATAACTGACACTCCTACACACGATGCGGTACTAAAAATTGTGCCTTTAATGATTACTATGAGTAATGCACCTAGGTATCCTAACACATTTCCTTATAATATATAATATTTATATTTGTTATATTTACCTAGTATTATTATATTTATATTATTATTATATTTTTATTATTTATAGTTCTTTTTTATTTTATTTTATTTTTTATTTTTTTTTTTTTTCCCCGAATGGAGGAAAAATTCATTTACAGAGCCCTATGCACTGGGATTTTATATCACATAGTATTCGAGTTCTCAGCAGGCCCTCGTCGTAAAGAAATTGCATGCATTCCTCTTCATTATCGGCATATCGTTTTGTTTCTGCAATAGATTAATACGGCTTGTTGAAAAGTTGTGTTTACAGCCTCTATTGTTTGTTTCTGTGGCAGATGTTTGTAGCAAAAAGCGACTTTAACTTAAATCCTGGCCCATTCATTCGTGGTCGCTACATCCCTACAAAACCCCAATAAGGTGTGATGCTTGGGCAAGCTAATACTGCAGTCAATCCGAAAAGAATCTATGCGCATCAAAACCACTAGGATAGGCATATATTCGATTATCGATTGGCTCCGAGTGCGTTCAACTAGAACAGGCAAATACGCTGATCGCAGTAAGTGGTTTCTCCTTTATTTGCCCCGCAACCCCCATTCTCCGCCCACAGGATATTATCAGCAGATCATTACCGCTCACATTTCTGGGAATGTTTGGGATCAGGGGTATCTTAGGGACAAGATGAATGATGGTAGGGATAGGTCCATGAACGGGCACTGCCCATACATGCTGATCGGCTGGTTAGTCAATCAGGTGACGCGCTAATCTCCTCCTGGTTCTGGCCGTCAGTCACACACTGAGAGGTGATCTGAGTTAGGCGATTTACTCTGTTAAAACACCTATTGACTTTGCTGGAGAAACTCGGTTCCAGCGAGAGAGACATGGGCGAGCGCGAGTTGCTGCTTCCTTTATGCACGTGGTCGAAACAGGGGTGGAGAAGTGAGGCAATGACCCCGCATCTGCTGCAATATGCTACCGCATCCATATCAACATGGCTCCTCGGACAACCGAGACGTCTGCGCCAGCCTTCCTCAACCCATACGCACGTGACAACACTGGTCACGAGACTCGCATAAAAATCCCAATAGTGTCAGGCGCCGCCCTAATACTGTCTCATTTATATACAATTAAAGCAGGTAAATGCTACCGAAATTAACTTATGTTTTAGAGCTATCGCTACGTTTGGAATATCTTATTGCTCTCTCTGCTACGTATCGTAAGCAAAGGAAGTGTTGTATTCCACCCGAAAATTCCATGTCGAGATTTCAGCTGAAATAAATGTTTTGAAGCTCCCTGAATAAAAAGAACATCCGCGCGCGCGCGCGCGCGACACGAAGCTTTTGAAGAAAATTCCTCCACCCTAAACTACCCTTTACATGGAAAATGTTTCGAAAATTACGATTTTTATTAAAATGTCGCATATTAGATATTTTATAGCAAATGAAACATATATATTGAATTTTCTGGCTTTACCCCACGTAGTCCTGTTTACTCTTTATAACTTTTGCATATCTGGTAAACCGTAAGAGGCAAACCATATCTTACTAAACTAAAATGTAATCTCGTTAACACACAAAATTTATGTCCAAATGAATTTGTTTGTGGAGTGAACCATTTCGGAGATATTACTTGTTATTTGAGAGAGTTTTGCAATACCTATACTTTTCTCAAATGGAAGGTTGTTATTCATTTGTTTATCTCTTAGCTGTGCAAAGAGAATGGAATTTCAAAGCTTCAAAACATCTGACTATCGGTAAAAGCCTACTGTATTCCCATATTCCCCTTGCACCTATAAGAAAATGAGCAATAAGATAACTTATGCAAATGCTTATCTCGACCAACATGAAGAGTTCGCAAGAATAGTTGGTACAAGAGTAGAAAAAGTCATGTGAGTGCAACACATCTGATTTCTGGAATAAGAACTTATCCTTACATTCTCTACTCCTTACATTACAGTAAGTGGAAGTGTCGCATTCCATTCAAACCATTCGATACCATAGACGTTTTGAGACACTCTGAATCCAACGCAAATACATTTTAGAAAAAGGCATGTGAATAGCAGAACTCGAAAATGCGGATTAACATGCAGTGGATAGAATCATAAACTTTTGTAAGAAGAGCTAGTCGAGGAAGCCGTGTTAACGAAACACCATATGTTATTTATCTTTATATTACTGCCAATGGTACCCGGTAAACCTGTGTTCCAGCTCGATGAATATTTCGTTTGCTGCGTCACTCAGTATGGAGTACTCCAGGAAACGTTGACCTGGAGAAGAATTTCACATCAAGACAAAGGTAACCACCAACAAAACTACAGTTAAGAGCAATAAGAGTTCACAAGAGTTTATTTTAATCTTTGTTCTGTTTCTTGCTTTTGTAACAGCAGCTAAAATTATTCTTCTTTACTTGATTACCCTCCCCTTATGTAGGACTTACAGGCCAGTGCCTAGTGTCAGACGCCTGTCGGGGAACAGACGAACCTATGGACCGGGCAGAGTGAAGACCTGGAAGCGGGTGGTCAGCCAAGCACCAGGTATGACAGTGAGGAAGAGGATATGAAATGCAGGCAAAATCGATGGACAGAAAGGTGATGATGGAGCTATTGGCGGAATGAGTGGCGGGGGAAACCGGAGAACCCGCCCAGACCCGCTTCGTCCACCACGAATGCCACATGCGGGTCCCTGGGATCGAACCCCGCCTAGGTGATAGGCGAGCGGTCTAACCACTCGGCCACGGTAACGCCAACTAAAATTACTTCCTAATTAAACTGAACTAAAACATTTATAGAAGGCATGTTTGAAGGACGGGAATAAGGAACCAGACAAATTTCTTAGTACACCAATGTTTTACTGTGCTTTTCAAATGGGAAGGAGTTTGTCCTTGAGCACCTCCAGGCCGGCAACCAATCGGAGTCCTGCTGTGTTGTCATATTGCTTTCCCCTTAAGTGGAGCTTGGCGCGCGCCAAGAAATATGAAAATAGTGGGGGTAATGAGCTTGCAACGCTGTGCACGTAAATGTATCTCATTGGCTGCAGATCAAAACTTCCCATTTGAAAAGCACTATAAATACCCACATCCGCCAATTTTGTTTAATTCACATTACTTTACATTACTTTAATTCCCTATCTGGATTAATAACACAAACAAAAGCTACAGATTATTACAAAAGAAGTAGACAACTTTGAAGTCCTAAGAAACAAACGCTAAACGTGATATCAACATAAATGATGCGGTGTTATGTTGGGAAACTCGAAGGTTTGTGTTGGTGTTGTAATTGGTAATCATGTGTTGTTGCAAATGCAGAAATGGCGAACCCTGTGGAAAATGCATATTGTATGCTAGAACTTGGTAAAACCGAATGTTGCAATTAATCGTTCTTCCACACAATAGCTAGGTGTAGCCGCAGCCGGGATTTGAACCACGGATCTGCCGTTTATCGTCCGGCTGCTCTACGACTAAGCTACCGTGGCCAATTTTTTAGTCTAATTCTGCTCTTTCTGTAAATGTCCAATGGAGTTCAGAAGTTTCCGGGAACCACCATAGACTAGACAATCGATCTATGAATGCACAGAAAATTTGAAACAAGACACGAAGGAATGTAACAGAAAAGCCGTGGCAAGTGTGCAGATGTCACATCGAGTTTGGAATGAACTTGATTATCTATTGATTTGTGTCGTGTGGCCAAGCGATCATATATTGAACTTTTGTGACTTCACAAACAAAACTTCGACTTCCTCTGTTAGATAGCACCAACAAATTCATTATATCATTAATCGTTATGGTTTTATAACAAAATAAAGATGTCTTTTTCTTTTGTAATAACCCTGTATTTTAATTATTCGTTTACATTTCTAATACAGAAACTGCCGCAACACAACGGAAGTTATTACAATAACCCTAATACTAATATTACTTATTAGTAAAGTCTGCAGCTTTGCTCGGGTTACTGCGTTAAACACTGTCGCTTTCTCTCACTTCTTCTGTCTCAGAACTCTCCCTTTATTTCGCCGCACTCACTCTCATCTCTTTCCTTCTCTCTCAACAACTTCCTGATAGCTTTGTTTTGACTGGTAATAAAACTGCTTTTTCTGTGCGTCTGCACTTATTAAAATATGATGTACTGTTTTCATTTGCAGATGCCTGTTTTGTAGCTGCTTCTTATAAATGCAATGTGTATGTATGGGGTCTTCACTAAATACGGTAACCCGTTCCGCGGGCTCTAAACACTGCGCGAAAGAATCGAGAGTCGCCGGGCCACTTGTGCCGTCAGTGGCGCACTAAAATCCTTAAAAATGTTGACCTGCTGCTCTCAAACTGGCAGCATATTTAGTAAACAAAACATTGGCGGAACGGCTGATCACCCCCCCCCCCCCCCCCAAGTCTCCAAGCTCTGTACATGCCTATTATTATCCCTTGGAGGTGAAAAAAACGTCGGTCGCAATAGTCGAGCAGATTTTTTTAGATGTTCACCGGCGACATTTTAAACTGTTGTATCTCTGGGTCTGTCATATAGATAAGTTAGCTTGTAAATTGAGTAAAGTCACTTTTATAATAAGAAAATTAAGAAAAAGTTGTCAATTTAGATGTACTCAAAATTGTACATTTTGCACATATTCACAGTCATTTGTCTTATGGTACAATAATGTGGGGTTCTCAAATTTATAGTGTAAAACTTTTTATGATACAGAAGAAAGTGAAAGTGATAAGATTGATGTGAGGGGTCACTGTAGGGAAAGGTTGAGGTCCCTGAGAATAATTCTTATGACTGTCCCAGCACTGTTTGTTTATAATTATGTAAAAGAAAATTATGGTATTTGTTGAACATATGTGTCAGACTTATAATACTAGAGGTAATAGTAATCAAAAGTAGTTATTGCTACGCTAGGACTCAAGACTTTTATCTGTTTATAAAGCTGTGTAACTCTTTTTCCCACAAATTAAAAATGTCTTGATTCCAAGAGCTTTAAGAACAAACTAAAAGCTTTTTTTGACTGATAATTTAATTTACAACTAAATTTTTTATGATATTGTACACATTTTAGTTCAATGGTGATGTGATTGTTATATTTATTGCATTGCTTTAGTATAGAATTAAATTAGTGTTAAGGTAGACTAAGTGACTTGATGCTTGTAATGCCTCTGATGTACTCAGAAGTTTCTGCAATAAATAAATTATTACTATGATTATGGTATATTTATAAAACAGAGGTGAAGCTGGTGAATATGAAGATTTCCTGCTTCCAAGCCATCAAGTTAAGGGACAGAGCCTGCTACCATCGAATTGACTCTGAATTGACAATTCTAATTATATTTTGATACAGCTGGACACAACTTTCTCTCTTTAAACTATTACTTTGCATGCCCTAATGATCTTGATTGTTATATACAAGAGTAACAGATATTTTAGGACCATTAGAATATGTTGGCATTAATATAGTCACGAATAGTAACACATGCTATTTTCTATTCCATGTCAAAACCTTTGCAAGCATGTTCTTTTATGACTCAAATATGCTCATAGTCTTTGTAAAAACCTTCAACAATTCATTCAAATAAACACGCGTGTAAAATAACATTTTATTACGCAAAGGTATAAATTAGTACTAAGTAATATATATATATACAAAAACAGTATAGCGGCAATTTGTTAACACACTATTTGGTGGTACAAAATTAAACCCAGTTCATAGAGACACGGCTAATTTGGCAGTATTTCAAAGAATTATTTCTAACTTGAACTAAGCGTTTTCACTTAGTCTACGTATTCGTCACGAGATGTCAGGTCCTCTAAAATACACGCGATTTTTTCTCGAAAACTGGGTGCTTCCTTACGGAACTTTCACGAATTAATTCGAGGTCTGTCAAATTAGCTGTGTTCCTATTGGGGCTATTTTATTTCCCAATGATGAATTCAAACAATCCTACCGCATCACAACAGGTAATTTACGATTACGGAGATATGTAAACATTTTACAAGGTCCATGAAACTGTCTCTTTAAAATACCCACCTCATTAAATCGCAATACCTGCCTGGATAACTTATTGGCAGTTTTAATGGCAATATTAATACGTCATTATGGCTGCTTTTGGTTGCCGAAAAGCTTAGCTCGTTTGTACTCATGGAACTCATGAACGGAATTCAAGTTTTAAATACAGATTAGAAAAATGCTGCATTTTTCATAACGTTACCATCCTACCTCTCAGACACGTTATTTCTGTTAAATATGGAAGCGAGTATTCAGACTTCAAGAAAATAGTGCAGCAGTACTACAAGGAAGTGTTATAGGATCAATATTGTATCTGTTGTACACAAAAGACAACGCAAAATCAGGAAACAATTACCACTTTTGCTGATGATACCGCCATTATGGCTGTTGGGGAAATCGAAGAAGTAGCAACCAGTAAACTTCAAACTGCAGTAAATGGAGTTAATGACACAAAATCAATTCATGTAAATTTCACAAATAGAAAAGTCAAGAAGTTACCTATATTTATGCAAACGACGCCATGACACTAGATGCTAAGTTAAAATGGAAGGCTCGTGTTAAAAAGAAAAAATAGAAAATCTATTGGTTTTATTAGGAAGACCTAAACTCACTATACATAATAAATTCATTTTATATAAGCAGTTACTAAAACGTATTCGGATGTATGGTTTGCGGATTTGGGGCTGCACCAAGAAATCTAAGATTCAAATTATACAAACTTTTCAAATGTACTGCATGGTATCGTTAATGCACATCGGGAAAGACATTCCACAGGGATTTAAAAACTCATACCGTCAGTGAAGAAATAAGAACAATGGCAATGTGGCACGAAAAGCGACTTCACAGCCATTCAAACCCCGTCGTGCTTCAACTATTGGATACCAATGTTATGTCAAAAAGATTAAAAATCTGTTATGTTGCAATCATGACTTTCTCTACTCTTGTACAACCATTCTTACTTATTGCTTATTTCCTTGTAGGTGCAAGGGAAATATTAGAATACAGTAGGCTTTTAGCGATAGTCAAATATTTTAAAGCTTTAAGATTCCGTTCTCTTTGCCCGGGTAACTTAAAAAAATGAATAACGATCTTCCATTTGACGAACGTTTAAGTATTCCAAAACACAAATGACAAGGAATATGTCCGAAATGCTTCACTCCACAAAAATTCATTTGGGCATAAATGGTGTTTTAACGAGATCATTTTTTGTATGGTAAGATTTGGTCTATCCCTTACGATTTACGAGTTATTCCAAAGTCAAGAATAAACAAGACTACATAGGCTATAGCCAGAACATTCAAAATATACATTTCATTTGTCGTAAAAATATCTTACATGTATATTTTAATCAAAAATATTACATATTTTCGAGAAAATCAAAATTTTCTATGTAAAGGGTATTTACGGGTGGAGGAATTTTCTTCAAAATCATCAAATAGCATTCTTAAAAGATATTAAACTTAAATACCAACTTTGGTTTTTAACGGACTTCTCATTTTTATGTTATGCTGTCCATAGGCCGACAGAGACAAGCGCGCGGACCTTTTTCTAAAAATGCTTTTATGGGATTCAGGGGGCTTCAAAACATACACTTCCGGTGAAACCTCGACGTCGAATTTTGGGATACAATACTATACTCCCTTTGCAGTGATCGTGTTTTTGCATGAAAAAAGGCAAGTGGCAGAATATATTCATTGAAATAAATTACTGCCAAACAGTGACTAATTATGATAGTGGAGCTGCTAGATAAGTCTTATTAGCATACCTACTTAAAAAAAGAGCTTTCATAACGTTTCGACTACAGCAAGTCTGCACTCTGCACCCTGACAGCATAGGATTCCAAGCATTCTTAACGTCAATCATTTTAAAAAATTCCAAACCGCTATTTTAACGCCCCAGTTAGGCGCGGATCTAGAAATATTCGTTGGGGGGGGGGCGGTTCCGGTCTACTACCACCTCAGATAGTTACATCGCAATGTTACCGTACCCGCATAGCGGTAAAGAAAAATTGCAATAACTCGTTAAATACTCATCCAATCGAAATGTTGCTTATTGCAAAACTTAACATTGTGTTTAAAAACATTTGCTGAGGAACATTTTTGCAAAAACTCCCCAAAAAGGCAGGTTATTTTGATGTATTCAATTTGGGCCCGATTAGAAACCTTCCACCTCAATGGTCTATTCTTTAAGTGAGACCAACTATTAAAGGTAGTACATATACCAATTTTCATAGAAATCAGTTTGGTCATTTTTGTGTGATAATGAGGTAACACACATATAGCATTTATAGCAATAAAGTAGGATATGACGGGCCCCCTGGCACCCCACCTGTATCCGCGCCTGGCCCCAGTCCATTTGGATAAGCACATTTTCAACTCCATTTTACTTCCCTATTGTAAGTAAAGAAGTAATGCATTCCACCCTAAAGTTCGAGATTTCATTGGAAACACGTCTTTTGAGAAATTTCATTGAGTTTATTTATGGACACACTATAATTGCTATGGTTCTAAGCGTCACAATCCGTGATAGATCGCTTAATTTTAATCAGTCCTCTTTATAAAGCATTTTATGTGGCGTAAATCTATAACAGGGACCATCGGCTTTGTTTCCCTTCCGAAGATAGCGATGCTAGGGATTTCTACGCCCGAAAATGTCCATTGAGCCTGCGCCTGAACAAGAGGCCAGCATGTTTCCTGTACACCACCGAGCTCCGCGGTAACGTGTGAGGCTTGCATTCGGGAGGTCATGGGTTCGATTTCCTTGACTGGCCTTTCTGATCCATGGCGAATGCTGGAAAGAATAATCACATCTCCCGAATTTCCTAGGTCCTTTCAGGATCGCAAGTGTCGGCTTGTCAGTGGGATCCGGATAGGGGGCGGCATATGGGGGCGATGCACCCCGGCGGGGTCTCCCTGGAAGGCCCCTTTAAGACCTAAAGACATCGAGATGTCAAACTTGGTAAACCTTAGAGACCTCTGCCAGTGTCTGTACCGCTAGTCTTGGATCAGGCCGCCCGGTGTCTCCTCTCACCTCATCGTTCCTCCCGGGGGTGCCCCCTTGGTGCCATAGGTACAATAAGCCCAGCTTCAGTGCCGAATCCCCTCCTGATCGCTTCTTTCCTGCCCCAGGAAGAACGATGTATGAGATTCCCTGAATGCCCAAGAAATATTACTTTTAGAAAAGGGTCCGCGCACTCGTGTGTGTTTGTGTGGCATAACTAAAAAAGAACAGCCGCTTAAATGTCAACTTGGTATTTAAATTCAGCATTTTACAACGAAGGGACACGAAGATCTTCAAGAAAAGCTCCCATCCCAAACTAGTGTTTACATGGGGAAAAAACAATTTTCTGTTTTCTCAAAAATGGTTCTAACGGTCTTTATTGTTGAGTTGCCTGACAATAAAACGTTTACCTCGTATTTTCTGGGAATACCCCGTGAGTTTTTCTAACGGTCTTTATTGTTGAGTTGCCTGACAATAAAATGTTTACCTCGTATTTTCTGGGAATAGCCCGTGAGTTTCTGTTCATTCCGCATGAATTTTGTATAAACCGTAAGAGATATGTAAACAAAAAGGTAATACAAAGCATTTGGATCTTAAAAATAGTTTCTCTATAGACATTAAAGATTTCCAAGATTTTTTTTAATTAATCTGAATTGTCAAATGCTTCAAATACTTTTAAAATACCAAGTCTCTGCAAGTATTTTTTCTTACAATCATTCAAAGAGAACGGAATTTCAAATTTTGAAAATACAGGAAACATTCTAAACTTTCGTTGAGTAACAGTAAAACAATGAATAATAAATTATTTCGACGCGCACAGTTTAACGGCATTTGTAGAATAGAAGTTAAAATTAAGGGCTTTATGACATGTGCATTGCACAGAGAGAGAAAACGAAGGAGAAAGAGATGCCTGGGGAGTGGGAAGATGGAAAGGCAGTGAGCGGAAAAAAAAAAAAAAAACGAAAAAGGTATGAGAGGGAAGGACAATAGAAATTACCAATAACGCGAGCAGAGCTCTGGGCTCTGCTAGTAAAATAATAAATGGAGACTAGGCCATCACAGTTTCTCTCCGAGTTTGCGTGTCACAGCTCATCTGTGTTACAAGGCCATGCAACTAACGTGGCTGTTTGCCAAACATTTATAAAAAATAGCTGCACTTAATCAGCTGCGTCCACGTGCATTTAAAGTTTACGCTTCTAAATTCCCGAGGAAACGTTTCAATGACTGGCAGTTTCTCTTGGAATTTTCCGCATGTGTCGTTAAGAACATTATTGTGATACATTAACTTGATAACTGGACACGGAATATGGGCGCATTTTGAAGTAACGAAATGTTTTCATTCCATAAAGGGCCCCGAATATTCTGCACGAACAGCAAGTAATCGGACTCCGCCGTTTGTGCTAACATACAGTAAGTTCCCCAAACATTATTGGTAATGTTTTCATGAGAGAAGGTTTTATTCCTGGGTTTAAGTTACAGTCCTTATGCTGCTTTTTGCTACTCGAGGTCGAAGAATGCGACAGCAATCTGTCACAGAAACAAACGAAATGCCGCTTTCCTCCCTTCTCGTACTCTTTGTATGTGTGTGCTTTTTAAGAAGTAATAGATAAATTTGTTTTAAGGAAGTAGTGTATGTAGATATAGAATATGTGGATCTAGCGAGTGGAAGGTACTGCTTGAAACCGAAATTATGTCAATATATTTGATAATGAAAAGAAACAAAAGGAGATTCTAGTCAATAGTTAAGGGGAAGACGTAATAAAGCTGAATATGTTAAAGTCTCAAGAATGGAAGCCTAGGCAGATTTAAATTAGTGATAAGGTTACAATTGTTGTTTGTACTCAGCCTTAGTGATTCAGCGGGCTGATTCCTATCTTACCATGACGTGCTCTAAAGTTAGCCAATGGAAATCGCTTCCTTCGTGTTGCTCACGCAAAAACAAATGCAACGCAAGACACACTCGTCTTGAATCGAGTCGAGATAACGCACGTGCAACTTGGGAGTTGTACGTAAGCTAGCGCGTATACATAATTCGGCGGTTGCTAAAGGGTGACGAAGTTAAAGTGTTATAACGTTGTAGTTGAAGTTACAAAGTTACATTCTACTTAAATATCGTCGGCAGTTCTCTACAAATCTGGAAATTTACAAATAAAGTGATATGTTGGTTAATTCTTCGTTTGGTTCCATTCCTACTATAACTCACGCATACCCTGCAGATTAGGACCTCTTGCTAGAGCTAGTCCGGACACCAAATACGAGATCTTATAGGTCTTAAAGGCGACGTCTACGACGGAGAGGAGAATTTGCGTCATGCTTCGGCCATGCGTTAACCAGGGGTTTTACATGATGAATCTAACAAATATATCCAATACAATTATTGTCAACAAAGAACCGTTTCGCCGAAAAATATAATTTGTCAAATATTTGGAGCCATCTAGCTTCTTGAGGAATGGATATAAATGGTTTGTTATTTCAAGAACTGTGGCACTGTGATCAATGCTGTAATGCATTTCTACCTTAATTCGAATGAATGCAGACAATGTTTACAGCATTATCCACACAATGTTTGCACGACAGTTAGTGAAATAAACCATTCATCAATAAGCTATATGGCTCCAAATACTTGACACAACTTTTTTTTCGGCGAACGACTCTTTATTGACACTAAGTATATTGGGGCAGATTTGTTACACACATCATGTAGAATCCCTAGTTAACGTATGGCCTTCCATCGGGTACCTACATGTGTAAAAGTTAATTTACAAAAATATTTCATTTACCAGATTACTGTTGGCTTTAATTCAGTTTACACATATTTCAGTTTCAAAACCCTCATTGATAGGAAATTTATAAAAGTTTGAACAAATGTTAATTTTGATTGGTTTATTTTTGCGACACTGTTTTATTTTCCAGCTTAAACCCTGGTTTTTCTCCATCCTCCTTAAAGTCTCGAAGAGCGAGTGAGAGTATACCCGCACGTTGTGTATTTAATGTTATAAATTATTTTTTTTTCCTTAACGACGCTGTCAATTGCCAGGATCACATCAGCGTCACTGGTGTGCTGCAATTTCGTCCCGCAGGCGTTCTTTCACATGCCAGTAAATCTAGTGACATGGAGCTGTCGTTTTTAAGCACACTTAAAAACCATTGGTCTGGGCCGGATTTGAACCCGCGATCTTGGGATCAGTAGGCCTGCATCTAACCAACTGAGCCACCCAGACCGTACGAAAAAAAAGTTAAAGAAAACTAATATAAGCAAATCCAAACATTAACACAATATTAAAGGAGAGAACATCCCGGTAGGTCATATCGGACGGTGAATAATGTGTGAAATGATGCTCAAATGAGCCCGGGGTCCATAGAGCTTAGAATTAACCGACATTTGTCCTCTCAGGATAACGGAAACTCTTTCACCTTACCCGGATAATTCACCCTGAGATTCGAACTCGGGTCTTACTGAATGTGAGGCAGGCGCACTACCCCTCCGTCACAGAGGTGGGCTGAATATCATTGCCGATGAGCAAAGCAGCCTATATGACTTTAGATTTTATAGATGGAGGGGACAAATCTAAGAAAACAATGAAAATGTTCAATTTCTTACTCGAGATCCAATACCTCGTCTTTTATATCGAGGAAGGCATGCGAATAAAGGATCAAATCACATCTCCAACAGCAGGTAATCTAAGCCATTTATTAACCATGATTTGATTTTTGCTAGTGATGATTTTCATTCATCGGTAGCCTTTAATGAGTAAGCAGGAGTTATCTACACACAAATAATGTTTTTGTACCAAAACTCTTCCTTTACATTGGATTTCATTGTAACTGAACTAGCTATTCTTTCGCGCTTACTCGCTCTCAACATGGCGATCAGCGCTGCGCCTAGGCTTCATGTGATCAAATTATGTCCATTATGTTCGCTCTTTATTAGGCGACAAACAGTGCAGCCAACGCACTAAAAGAACGGACACTAAGACCTTCGCAATTTTCGTGGAAATGTATTTAGTTTAAAGGAACTAACTTAAGCATTAAGAGATAATTAAATACTGAATGAGATAAAACAATTTACTACGTTTAGTATGCAAGGCGAATTGCTGTTTCACCTCTGATAGGAGTTTGACGTCATTGCTGCACGAGTACTTAAGACGATAAGTTGAAGGAAGCCAATAGCGGTTATCAAGTGCATAAATTAAGTACTTTAAAAGAAGCATTTACATTCAGATAGTTATGTGGTAACCACAGCTAAAATGGCGGAGACGTTTCAAGTAAATCATTCTGTATAGAAACAAGTTTTATATAGTTACAAACAATAATGTATTTTATTAATGGGTGCTGAAAACGATGCATTTTCCAAGAATTAATAATATAATTAGACGTGTTAATTACTGTGTTGATGGACACATGGAGAAAGGGAGAGGGGGTGTATTCGACCATAACCCCCCAACTGAAGGGATACAAAACATACATATTTTACAAGAATCCTCTATGTGCTGGGTTTAGCTGTCCTGATGTTAACGAAATTAGCTATACTGTGCGGAATGGAAAGGAGACCGCCTGTCGCCAAGGAAAACGCGTCAGCTACAGCTCTCGATTAATACTGTGTATTCTCTCACTAAAAGAACATTTGAAAATGAAAATTCAAACTTTACTTTATCTATGGTAGACACATTAAACATGTCTTCCACCTAAACTTTTGCTATCGAGACATCGGAAACGTACGTTTTGAGGTCTCTAAATACTAAAACGAGCCCTTTTAAAAGTATTTGCGTGCGTAACATAACTCAAAAACGAAAGGTCATAAAAACCAAACTTGGCATTGAAGTTGAGCAAATTCCAAAGATGCCACATTAAGACTCGAACAAAATCTCAACAGTCTCAAACAATGGCAAACAATTTTGAATTTTCTGTGAATATCCTGAGGTCTTCTTACTCTGAATGTAGGTATTTATAATTGTTTAGACACTACCTTTATATAGCTCCTTTAAGATGTAACATAAGCGCAATCAGAAGCGTGAGTCCAACTTCAGATATCGCTGAAGATATACCTAGAATCATTTATTGATGTTGCATACAACAACGGAGCATTTTAAATCCTGAGGCATTTCTAAAATATTACTACTGAGAAAAACGTAGTAGATAATTCGTTCACATTAACTGTCCTAAAATTCTGCTTATAAGAGTCCACATTTTACCTATAATCGCTCCACCGTTAGATCCGCACTTGATGTAAACACAAGCCATCAACAACGAACTCGCAATACGGCGAAACCAAAGCACACCATAAAATATAGTACCTTAAATATCGACTGTGAGTTTTCAAGATGTACGATAACCCTGGTAAAGAATACTTAAATGTAACGTGATATTTCTGAAATTCCTGAGTAAATATTGTTCTGTTGCAACATAGATACGAGGTATAATTCCACGTGGTGTTTGTTTTATGTTAGTAGCAAGTCATAACATCAGGTTATCGCAGAATGATACAAGGGGCGGATCTAAGGCTGGATGGAGTATAAAGCGTATAATTTAGAAACTGATGTGCACCAAATTTGGGGAAAAAATTAGAAATATCGCAAGCCTCAAATACCCTACAAGCCCCTTCGCTCAGGGTAAATAAATTGTGATATCTTTATTTTCACTCCGATAAAGATATTTGCACGAAACGCCCAAGAGAATCGGGTTTAAGTTGAAAAAAAGTAAGTTGTAATTTTTTACCACTGCCGATCGGTCTCCTTATGCATTTATTTCTAGGAAGAAACCAGGATTTCTTTTTTTCTAAAAACGGTAGTAATGAATCAGCGTTGACTCCACGGGGCGTCTAAACCGTCCCCAAGGTCAGGAGCGCGAATGCTATTTTTAGCTCACTACAATAGAATAGGGTGGAAGGCAGAGGAGGGATTAAAAAGACTGCTTTCGTCTACTGCCGCTGCCGACTGACTTTTTTCCGCCCCTGTCGGGCCTTGCATGGTTAAGGAATGTTCGATGACATCTTTATAACTTAATCATACACATTCAACTTCTTGGAACAATATTCCCAAAATAAGCGCACATGAACATCAATAGAATGAAATGGTAAAACATTTCGTCGGGCTTGGCACTGCAAAGACATTCTAGAATGTTTTATTAAAATTATGCCACTAGATAAGAGAAAATAAATGTTCAATGTCACACTGTTTTGCTTTCTCCGTAACTTAGAGTAAGGAGAGGAATTGTATATCACCCAAAAATTCTATATCGAGATTCCACCGGAAATCTGTTTTGAGGCCCTTTGAACATAACTCAAAAACGAAAAGTCAACTCAATACTTAACTTGGTATTTAAATTTTCCATCTTCCAAGGATTTTCAAGATTTTAAGCCCGTCTGTGTGGTGTGGGGGTAGCTAGTTTGCCTCACATTTAAGAGGTTCCGAGATCGAATCACGGTTAGAGTTACACGCATGAGCTTTTTCCCCAGCTTTTCCCTTATCCCTTAAACACTTCAAGCTCTATGGAATCATTATTGCACCACTTCAACCATTTTCATTCAACATCTGATATGACCTATCACGTTGAAGGACGTTAAACTTTATATAAAAAAGAAAAGATTTCAAAGTACACAGCAATTTTCAAGAATACCAATTACCCGTCAAAAATTTTGAATTTACAAAAAATGGCTGTTAAAAATTCGAATTAAAAAGCTATTTTCAAGACAAATGTATATCTTGAATAGCCATGATCGTTAAGGCGACACGTATTGCACTGGCTCTGCATTCAAAGCCTGAGGTCGTGGGTTCGAGTCAAATGTGCCTGTGGTAAAGGGCGGGGAGGGCCCACGTAAAATAATCGGTGTGATGGCACGCGTGGATAATGACGGGGTATCATTTAACTGCGGTTGCATGGATTTTGCTTTTCTTAAAAAAAACATTACAATGTAAATTGTAAAAAAAAAAAAACACCATAATCTTGTATAATTCAGGACATCTCAAATACTTGTTTAATTATGGCGACGGGCAGTATAACAAGAATATAGTAGAAAAAACGTTAAAAGCATTACAAATAGGAAAAAATGCCGATGTACATTATAATGGACGCCGTGACGGAAACGGTTAAAGCATTTTTTTTTTTTTTTTTTTTTTTTTTGACGGTAGAGTTAAGCATTTCCGAGACATTCCTTGTTATTGGTTTGGATTTCCCTGTGTTTACTTTTCTCAAATGGGCTTTTTTAAAACTTTTCTTCTCTTTCTTTCTCTCTCTCTCTTTCTTCTGGTCACACAAAGAGAATGTAGTTTAAAAAGACATGAACTTTACTTCTTGGCAATTTTTCTACCGTTTTACACAGATGGGTATCCGAAAGATACCCAAATGCTTATTTCGAACATCTTAAAATGATTTCCAGTCTCATGAAAATGATAAAACTTAATTATATAGACGAGTCTTTCATTTCACTTGACACATATTGGTTTAGAAGCGTGTGTGGAAAGAAAACCACAAGAAAAAGAGGTTTCGAAGAAATGTGCCATGTGGCCAGTTTTCTTCCCCGTAATCTCAGGTTGTTTTCAAACACTCCTCATCCCATTGTTTGTTCCAACTCTACAATTTTAACTTTGCTGTTACTGTATGCCCACGACAAGAAGGCTAGAGGGGAATGAAGGGCAGAGGGGGCTTGAACTGCGTATCTACTCCGGTAGCGGACCTGTTTACCAGGAAATGAGTTTATGAGAGTGCATATTTCTAGCTATGGGTGAGTAATGTGACAACATTGTGTATTTTAAACGAGCCTAGCATTCTTGTCATACTCGGAAACTAGGCATAAACACCGCGCTGGAAGCACAAAATGATTACGCTACACATTCCTAAGACTTGCCTTCTTGTCCTGGGCGTACAGTACTGTCTTCTGCATCACTTTCTGTGATCTTTAAACTCTGAGAAATCGCTCTGTACGCTTGTGCTAACAGCATGGATAACACCAAATGAAAAGCGCAGTCGTGACTTATATTAAAGTAAAAAATCTGATGTGTTGCACTCACATGACTTTCTCTACTCTTGTACTAACCATTCTTACAAACTCTTATTCCTATATCTTCTTTCTTGTTAGCTAAGACAAACATTTGTACAAATTATCTTATTGCTTATTTCCTTGTTGGTGCAAAGCGAATGTTAGAATATAGTAGGCTTTGTGCGATAGATTCTGTTGTCTTTGCACACTTGACATATAAAAAAATGAACAGTGATGATCCATTTCACGAAAGTTCTAAGTTTTCCGAAACTCACACACATAACAAGGAATATCTCCGAAATGGTGCACCCTACAAGAAAATGTATTGAGACATAAATTGTGTATTTTAGCAAGATCTGCATTTTTGTATAGTATAATTTGGTCTATCTCCAACGGTTTACCAGTTATGCAAAAGTCGCCCAGAGTAAATACGATAGCCAGAAAATTCAAGATATACATTTAATTTGTCATAAAAATATCTCAAACATATGACATTTTAATCAAAATCGTTAGAGCCATTTTCAAGAAAATCAAAATTTTCGGAAAATTTTCCATGTAAAGGGTAGTTTAGCGTGGGGCTATTTTCTTCAAAATCTTCGTGTCACATCCTTGAAAGACATTAAACTTAAATACCAACTTTGGTTTTTAACCGACTTTTCGTTTTTGAGTTATGCTGTCCACAGACTGACAGACTAACACACACGGACCTTTTTCTAAAAATGTTTTTTTTTTTTATTCAGGGGGCCTCAAAACATACATTTCCGGTGAAATCTCGACATCGAATTTTTGGGTGGAACACAATACTTCCCCTACTTACCAGTAGAGAAAGTAAAATGTATTTCAGATCAAGTTAAAAAAATTAATAACGGCATGGATTACGGTGACCATGTTATATATACTACGTTTCCATGTTGAATTCAATCCGGAAATGAGATCGAACATTCATGCAACGAGATTTCGATCCATCCCACTAAATAAGCGGATCGGGTCCAGTGGTCGAACTTCGTTTCAATCCGCGTTTCCATGCGGTATTCAATCCTGAAAAAGAACTCCATGGAAACGTACTAGTAATAATAATAATCAAGATTGACTATCAATGAATTCTTTCCTCAAAACTTTATTAAGGCAATCTTCTTTAACGGCCATGAATTAAAAACACTGCCTGAAATTTCTTTTTTTCGCTATTGATCTTTATATGCATGTGCAACTTTGTTTCTGAATATACCATATTGTATTGTCATACTGCGGTCAAAATTTGCTGTTTGTACACAAAAATTGCATTCTAAGAGAGTGATTCTTCATCAGTTCCTCCAAGTTCTAAATCGTATTTACTTATGATATATGAAGCTTGTGGCGCCTTTTACTCGTAATTCACTTATACTCAAAAACTAACGAGCTCTTGTGGTCTGATTTAGAAATTTATTGGTTGATGCCACAAAATCATACTGTATAGGATAAATAAATAAAATAAAAATAATGCAAGTTAAAGTTTGTAATTTGTGCTACATACCTTGTAGAAAGGTTTTTCCATTTTAAAATGCATATTATGGTATGCGAAACGTACTAATACTGACGTTGAGTATTTGCTTATAGATCCCGAGGGGAAAGGTTCGTTAATTAAAATTAACATGGGATATAATTTTCCACAAATTGCATTTTAGATAGTTTGTACTAGATTAATACAATCCTGTGTACCATGATGTGTCAAGATCTTCATCTTCTCGATGGACCCGTTTATTTTCCTCTACAGTCTGCCGCTTGTTGGAGATCTTAACCATTTTCCCAGTTTTCTTTAGTGGCACCTCATCCAAAGATAATCAACTTAGTTACGTATGGAAGGCACGAAGGTGATTGGTTTGGCATCACACTTTTGTTTGTTTTCTTTAACTTTTTCACATCCACACGTTTCTTTATTTATTATCCCCTTGCTTTTTGAACACTAAATAGACCTTACCCAATTTTAACAGGAAAAATAAAAGTTAGTAGCTATGCTGCACATATAGTACGTAAACAGGTATTCTTCTTGATTTTAAACACAATCCCATAAAGGATATCATTACGAGTGGAGTTGCGCTAACATATAGACTTCTTTGACCATTGTTTCAACTACAGACGTGGACAAATTATTAGACTAAAGAGAATTTTTGGCTTTGTATAGGTATTTATTTACTTTTAAGCTGTCTTACAGTAATTATATCACTACATATGACAACATTGTTTGTGTTAGTACTTAGTATGCATCCCTTTTGCCTTGATAACAGCTTGAATCCTCTTTGGTATATTGTGTACAAGGGTTTTGCAAGATTCCCGAATTTCAGGGTATCTGTGCCAAATATGAATCAGTGACTCTATCAGCCCCACTTTTGTAGTAATGTTAATTTTCTTTAGTCTTTTCTTAATAATTGCCCAAAGATTCTCAATGGGATCTAAATCAGGACTGTTTCCAGGCTGTTTTTCACCGTACCTTAATTTTCAGTCTTGTTGCAAGTCACTGATAAACAGCCAGGATTACCAACATCAAACTGTGAAATTTCAAAATAAGTGGATGCAAGGTAATTAAAAACCATTGCAGAATATTATTGCAAATTATAGTGAGGCTACATGTTCTCCTAAAGTGTTATTAAGTAAAAAATTAACAAAAACCTGCATCAATCAGACGTAGTCTAATAATTTGTCCACGTCTGTACATACCAGTAGTCTCGCGAATCCGAAGATCAGCCTAATCCGAACAGGGCTAGGAAAAAATACGCACCAAATTTGTTTTGAATTTTAAAACAGGAAAAAGTAAAGATCACGTTTAAACTAGCTTTTCCAAGTGAACCGTAAATGTATTAGCACAGAAAAAGATGAAATAAATGCTACAGGGGTAAACAGTGAATCTCACAGCTACACAGCAACAGTGCTTATAAAAACATTACAGCTGCACTTCTCAAGCAATATTAAAATTACATGAAAATCATCAGTTTTTACACGTTTGAATTAAGTCTAACTGACCATTTTGGTCGAAGCGCTTCGAGCGAGAAAGCAGTTCTTCAAACAGCTGCTGCAATTGTCCACATCCTGTTTACAATGGCCTGAACATTCACGTGCATATGTTCATGCCTTATAAGATAACTTTATATAAAATGTAACATTGCTGATAGGCCTTTACAATGTCGATAAAGCAGTGTGCGAGAGTTGAAGCTCGAGCAGCTGCTTTGCCTCTGCCAACACGTGATGTCAGCTATTATCAGCTGGCTCGCCAGCAGGTCTTATGACGACATGCCATGCGTCACAGTAGTTCCATCCTTGCTCCTTTCATGCTACCCGTAATTACGGTCTATGCCTGGGAATAACCCATGCAACTTCAGCTGTTTGTGCACGTCAAGCGTTGTGCACATTCCCCAATCAGCATTTACAAATTTCAGTTTCGTGATCGTTGAGTTTGTTTTTATCAACTGGAATACCACTAGATTTCGCCATGGCTTTCATACAGTATGATAGATATTAGCAATAGACTCAGTGACAAAACCAGAAGGCATTCATTACTTTCGGGGATTATAATTTCTATTGTTCTGTACCTACAAATAATTCTTAGCTCAAATAAATATTAAATACAGCATAAACTAATTTTAATTTGACTAACCGTAACAAAATAGATACATCACAAGCTTTGCGTTTATGATCTTCACATTATTTTAGTTTTTATCTAGTATGATCATCTTTATCATTCGATTGGATATTATCTACGTTAGACTGTAACTAATAAAGTAATTTAATGTACACCCGATACGTTAGTCACAAATACTTCCCATTATTATTTAAGTGCGGGAGAAATTACTTTGTGATTGACAACCGTTTCGCTTCAACAGCTACTGGGGGGTCCAAATACAGAACCAATCATTGCTAATCTTGGATTTGTTTTATCTCTAAAATGATCGGTCCTAGAGATAGCAAGCACCTCCACTGGCTAACTCACAGTGTGTCAAGCATAAGGTAATTCCTCATAAACTTAGATATATAGGCCTCATCCGCCTTTGCAGAAATTGAAACTAAGATTACAACAGAAATCTGAAGAATGTAGACCCAAAAGATAATTGTTTTAAAGAAAATTTCAACTCTCGCAGCAGGAGCTAAAACTGTGGAAGTTCAAGTGCTTCTGGTGAGGAAAATATTTGCCGTGCTTATTCAACGGTATGTTTAGCACAAGTGACGTCAACGAAACATAGAGAGGTACTACTGAGGACATATCTTTAGCGTTGTTGACGTTGTGTAAAGGCTCCTTGAATGGAATTACGATAAGTGCTATTCCTAATGACCCGAGTAATAGTTTACACCATTTATACGCACACATCATGGACAACTTCTAAAGACACTGCAATATCCTGCAACAACCTAACCGTGCACAAGATTAACAACTATCAATAAAGCTGTTTCGAGATATTCAGGGATGTTCCAGAAGAAATGTACTACAGCTTAGAATAAAAGATGGCTGAAGTAAAGCAACAAAGGTGTCGACATTATTTTTAAAATTGCTGCCATTAAAATGATTACAACAGGCTCATTTTTAAAACAATCCCAATTACAACTCCTTAGTATGCTTCTACCAGATTTACGCAGAAACGAGTATGTTCATTTGTCTCCAAACAGCAGGGATGTAATAAATCATTTTTCTCGCTTAATATTTTGCAGAACAGCACGAGGGAACTTACCAAATACAGTAACACAGCTCTTTTCTCTCAGTTTAATTCTGGGAAATCGCATTTAAAACTAAATTAAGGGATCATCCCACTGTCACTTGCTGCATTACACGTGGGACGTGGCATGAACTACTTGACAAACGGAGTATGACATCCTTTCATAAGCCTCCTCCACAGTATATGTCTGCATTGTCAATCCACCCTTCAGAATCGTCCAGATTCATAACACTTCTGAGAGAAAAAAACAAATGCGTTTCGAATCACCAAGTGTGACTCGTCTCGTCAACACGTGGACAGCCTCGCTCACACACAGGTACTGTCACAGCTTCTGAAATGTAGTCATTTCTTATTTGATGTTTACCAACAGTGGATTATAATTTCTTCTGCCATGGGGTTAGATCTCCGTAACCCTCTTTCGACTCTGACGCGATGATGTCATCATGGGCTTTCCCTGCTTCTTCCAGCTGAGGCTATGATTTAACACTTGCTTTAAATATTTGCAGCGTCATTTAATTTACTTGACAGATGCAGACTTTTGTGTCCCCCTCATGTGAATGTGCGTGTCTTTAAAGTCCGCTTTAATTGTTATTACACAGAGGCGACGAATAGGATGAAGATTAATCGCGGTAAATGAAACCGGAGTCCTTGGAGCACAAAGTTACCAGACAATTTTATTGTTCTTCCAAAGTATCGTATCACAACAGTCTGCGCTTTGGAAAGATAGCCCCTTACTCCCACTTCACCGCGCGGACTAATTTTTTTCTTTTCTTGATCCCGAGGTCGCGGGTTCATGTGGACGATTTTTAAGTGTGTTTATAAAACGACAGCCCCACGTCAGTAACGTGCATAATAGCTGGATTTAGCCTTTGCTACAATAGCAAAGATTTTGAGTTCTTTCTGTACCTGGTGATGTATCTCTTACACGAGCACATTCAACTTTCGCTGATGTCAGCAGATTTACCGACATCTAAAAGAACTTATAGGGGACGAAATTCAGGCACACCGGCGGCGGTAATGTGTGATCCTGGAGATTGATAGTGTCGTTAACAAACAAAAATAATTTTAAAATAACTTGCTACGGAAGGGATATGTGTTGTCATACTTAAGATTTCACTTATACATGCAATTTCGTATCACACGACAAGGAATGATGCGACGCCATAATTTTAGTTGTCTATGCCTACAAGTGTTGCACTCTTTATTGCTGAGAATTCATATGGGTGGCTGTGTGTTGTACGATTGCTGAAAACTCTAAAAACAGACGAAAACGGCGTTGGAGTTACAATACACGGTTCTTGGATAGGGCGTTTAAGAACCTCTTTGGGAAATTGCTTCTTCTTGGCACGATCCTACTCGTTTTCCGAGGCAACATCCCAACAAATGTTCCATATGTGATGAATCTCTGAATGGCAAACATCGCGTCACTTTCGCAACATGTGAAAACACAAACAGTGAAAAATCAAAATTACAGCTGTTTCCCAATGTGGCAGCACTGACTTTCTTGCTTACAAAGCGAGATGCATAAATAGGCCCATTTGAGGTTATGCCAACTAAAAAACCATGCGACTTGTTTTTGAGGTCGTACGACACGGAATATTGTATGACTGTCACGTCATATGGGTTTCCATTTAACTCAATGCCTCAGCATGTTATAAGAAAACCTGTCAATAACACTAGGATTTCAGTTGGACCAGTGCTCACCGGTACTACAGAGTTATTGTTCAAAGTGAGCACCGGAAGTTCTGAAAAAGACCATCGGTGTTTACTTGTTTGGACAAAATTCTAACAATTTACTGACCAGAAGACAACTTTATAATACCTAGTGGAGGGGAGACGAAATATTCAACAATTTGTTTTTGCCACATCCTGTATGAAAAAGAATGAGTGAGGGATGTTTAAGGGCCCGTCGACAACTAGGTCATTTGGACCCCGAAAAAGAATGAAAGAGAGTTAATGTTACCCAATTACTGTGGACCGCTTGAGCAAACCAAGTTAAGTGTAAATTTTAATGTCGAAGAATACTCAAGATAATATCTCACGCATTTGTCATGTTACGGTGCCTCAGCAATAGTAGACAGAGTGCCAATTTTTACGTCTATCATAATCTGGGATTATGGTTCACAATTGCTTGCTGTGAATTATTCCATGTAATAAATAAATTTCTCAGATATTCTTATAAAACTATATGAACTTTACCACCAGTCTCCAGAAGGTTTTTGGTCAACCTATTGATCTAACCGGTTCTCCTCTTTCTGAATTTGATCCATTGCCATATTATGTGCCATTTTGGCTCTCAACTGTCATGCGATGCGCAAATGGAATCTCCTGGCGTAAAAGAAGAGTGAAATAGTTGAGTACATAGCGGTATAACAGTTCTAATGTTCCAACCAAGACCCTATAAACACCTTACTAAGGTGAATAGGCCCGACTTCACGCCGCTTCACTCCTCTGGTTAGGGGCATGTGAAGAATGCCGTGTATGCCACTCCAGTTGACACCAGAGAAGAATTGATCATGCGCATACTCACTGCGTTTGACCACATTCGTCAGAGATCGCACATGTTGGAGAGAGTTCTACAGGTCATTGAACGAGGATGTGAATGAATTGGGACCGACGGTGGACACTTCAAATCGAGATAAAAATCTGTAGAAACTGCTTTATTACATATCTCCTTATGAGTACAATATAGAGAATACAGTAGACTTAAGCCATAGTAAGAGCTGGGCGCTATGTGATGGCTTTTGACATTCCATTCTCTTTGCATGGTCAGCACATAACATGACGAATAACGACTTCCAATTTGATACAGTATTTCAAAATTCAAAGCAATAACAAAGGAAAATGGTTCCTCCACAAAAAGTTTTTGGTTTACCAGCTATGCAAAACTCATTCAGAATGAAAAAGACTTCAGAGGCTATGCCCAGAAAATTCAAGATATCCATCTCATTTATCTAAAAATATCTTAAACATGGTATTTTAAACAAAATCGTTTGAGGCGGTTTTGGATAAGGTCGAAGTTTTCGAACTTTTTTCATGTATAGGCTAGTTTGGGAAAGGGGGCTTTTTTCTTAAAAATCTTGGTGTTGCATCCTTGGAAATGACTTACCTGTGAGCTTACCCTCCTCCAAAGTAGACCTATGTACAACTCTGGTAATTGTTCGAACTTTCGTTTCAGATTTATGTTAACATACACACGCGGGCACCTTGGTAAGATAATGAGGAAGAGGATATGAAATGCTGGCGAAATGAACGATTGGAAAGGTGATGATGGAGCAATTGGTAAATGAGTGGCAAGGGAAACCGGAGAACCCCCGCCTAGATGCCGCTTCGTCCACCACAAATGCCACATGCAAATCCCTGGGGTCGAACCCGAGCTGCCTAGGTGGTAAGCAAACGATCTAACCGCTCGGCTATGGCGCCGCCATATATTATAGTACATAATGTATTTATGTCAATTTACCACTGGCAGAGATGCCACGTGCATGTACCACATCGGATACATTGTTTATAAAACAGCTGACAATGGCACCTACGTATAATTTAAACTAATGAAGAAATGGCTCAGTGAAGTAACAGTTGAACGCTTACAGGTAAGTCCAGTAAAAACCTTGATAATTCTCGTTTTGGACAGATCTCAATCCATTTCACAGCAATATCAGTTATCCCAAAACAAGTGCACTGCTCTAAACGCATTTAAAGTAATTTCTTAAGAATTACTAACACACTAAAATTGAAAATGAGTGCAATGAAAACGCCAAAACGTTTAAAATGCTATATTTACAACCCTACTGCTTAAAAATAAGAATTTTCCCTGCTTTAATTTGCCTACTAGAATTGTGTTAAGTCAAGTCGAATACTATGGCTTAACTTTGTACAAAACTTAGAATTACGCACTACAAAAGGCAAGGTCAACGAACGCTGATGCTGTTTTATCGACTTGAGATGATCCGAAAACAGAAAGCTACGTTCATTCATCGAGATTGCGGAGTGAGGGCACTGACACTACATGCGTACGCACTGTAAAGTTACTGTGTTTTAAGAAGCGGCAGGTAGTTGACCTAAGACAAAGCCCGCAAGGGGAAGGAAGGCTACTTCGATCGAACACCTTTGGTACAACTGGCAGTTTGGGACATTTGATTACAGGAGAAAACGACACCAAACTTAGTGTAAAAGCTCGTCCACAGCTGACATATCAAATAACATTAAAATGACTAATTTTATAGCGTCTTCGTAGCAGCGGTATTGTATTACTTTCTCTATTGGTAAGTAGAGGAAGTATTGTATTCCACCCAAAAATTTGATGTCGAGACTTCACCGGAAATATATGTTTTGACACCCCCTGGATAAAAAAAAAAAAAAAAAAAAAAAAAAAAAAAGAGCATTTTTAGAAAAAGGTCCGCGCGCGCGCGCGCGTGTGTGTGTGTGTGTGTGTCAGTACGAAAGTCGGTTAAAAACCGAAGTTGGTATCTAAGTTTAATGTCTTTCAAGGGTGCGACACGAAGATTTTGAAGCAAATATCACCCTACTCTAAACTACCCTTTACATGGAAAATTTTGAATTTCTTGAAAATGGCTCTAACGATTTTGCTTAAAATGCCATATATATGAGATATTTTTATGACAAATGAAATGTATATTTTGAATTTTCTGGCTATACCCTATGTAGTCCTGGATGAGTTTTGAATAACTCGTAAACCGTAAGAGATAGACAAAATCTTACTATACAAGAAATGTAGATCCTGCTAAAATACACAATTTATGTCTCAATAAATTTTTCTTGTAGAGTGAACCATTTCCGAGATATGCCTTGTTTTGTGTGTCAGTTTCGGAAAACTTAGAACTTTCGTGCAATGGAACATCGTTGTTCATTTTTTATATGTTAAGCGTGCAAAGTGAACGGGATCTCAAAGCTTTTAAATATTTGACTATCGCTCAAAGCCTACTGTATTCTAATATTCCCCTTGCACTTACGAGAAAATAAATAATTTGTACAAACATGTATTTCAACTAACATGAAGAAATAGGAATAAGAGTTTGTAAGAATGGTTAGTACAAGAGTAGAGAAAGTCATGTGAGTGCAACACATCAGATTTTTTTTTTCATTTCCCCGAGAGGTATTAACTGATACATAACAACTTTTGTTTAAATACTTTCTCTGTCATGCACTAGTTAACACAGAAAGTAATGTATTTCACTGACAACACATGTTTTGAACCCCGCGGAATAAAAAAAAGGACTGTTTTTTAATAAGGTCCATGTATATATGTGTGAGAATGGGAGAGAGAGAGAGATGGGGGGGGGGGGGGGGGATGCGCACGAAGAATTTCAACAAAGTTCCTCTCTTCAAACTGCTCTTTTACATGGTACACTTTTCAAAACGGTCAATTTTCTCAAAAATGGCTCTAAGGATTATGTTCAAACTGCTATCTGTTTAAAATATTTAAATGACAAAATGTACATCTTAAATTTTCTGGGGATAGCTCACGAAATGCTCTTCCGACGATTTGCGAAATGGTAAATATTAAGAGATAGATAAAAACGAACTACCAAATAAGTAGAGTTCTTTAAAGCAGTTTATTTCGAATCTTTTTGTGACGAGAGATTTCCGTGATGTTATTATAGGTTTGAAATGTTCAATACTTTGACAATAAAGCGCTGTCCCTATGCAGTTGTTTCTCGCGATGTCATGGAGACAATATGGAATTTTAAGGCCAGAATATGGCGATTTTCTATAGCTTCGCTTTCTTTTATCCCTCTTGTAGTTACAACAAAATGTGTAATGCAAGTATTTCTGCAAAGGTTTATTTCGATTACAATGAACTAAACAGAAAACAAGCATTGATAAAAATAGTTCGCTGAAGCTGTATAAAAATAAGCGATAGTGGGTGGGGAAGTCATGTGGGTAACGCATCAGATTTTTCAACTGCTAAGTTCCTTTGACGCGATGAAGCGAAGCAGACGATTTCTTCTTGGAAGCACTTCCGACAGCATGCACTTGTTTTTATATGATGTGCTGGTGGATCGTCAGTCGCTAGGTAGGAATGATAAAACGTATCCGATATATCCAAGTATTCAATGCTAACGCCTTATTATAGCTGTGGTCATATCACCTCCTTGCGGTTCCGCCACCCTGAACATTTCCTTACGTTTCTGAACATCTGAAGCATCCATGCGCAGTAAAAACAATTAGCGAGCTACTAAAACTGTACTTTTTAGCCACTGTAATTTTGAGCAGACCTACCTTTAACCCTTTCATGCTTGGTGTGTATTATAAGATACATAAGCTTTTTTCCTATTTTTACTAGTTTTAACTTTTTTTCTGCTATATTCTTGTTATACTGTCTGTCACCAATTAAAAATACATATTTGAGACGTTTTGAATCGTAAAAAAAATTTTTTTTTACAATTTATAACTAAATCCGATGATGTTTTTTGCAAGAAAAGAAGCAAAATCCATGCAACCGCAGTCAAATGATACCCCGTCATCATCCACGCGTGCCATCACACCGATTATTTTACGTGGGCCCTCCCCGTCCTTTATCACAGGCACATTTGACTTGAACTCACGACTTCAGGATTTGAGTGCATGGCCAGTGCACTACGTGTTGCCTTAACGATCATGGCTAATCAAGCCAGCAGGCTGAAGGTGTCCCAGGCCGCCTAATCTAAACCGGTTTCGAATTAGAGGAAGAACGGCATAAGTAGCAAAATAATTCAGGCATGAAAGGGTTAAGGAACAGCCTACTTACACAAATTCGTTCATTTATACTCATCATATTCCTCATTTCCCTGGATTAAACGCTAAAATTATTGTTATTCTCACAGCCTACTGGATTAGTTGTAATTCCAACTGTACAAATAAACCTTAATTAAAACGCACGAAAACTGGTGGGTAATATTGCTACATATGTCGTTCTTTCTCTAATTGCTAAATCAGTTTTCATATTCCTTTCGGAGGCACCTCAGCCGAAGCTAGTCGAACAGCCGTGATCGTTAGAGCGATACATAATGGACAGGTCATCTATTTAAAGCCAAACTTCGTGAGTTCGAATCCAGGAACTGCAGTCAAATGCGCCTACGGCAAAGGAAGGGTAGGGCCCATGTAAAATAACCGGTGTAATAGCACGCTGGTAAGCTGACGGAGTTGCAGCTGCATGAATTTTACTCTTTATTCCAAGAAAAAGAAAAAAAAAACGCTGCAGTTTTATTGAGAAAAATATTTTTACAGCACAAGACAGCTGCAAATACTTGAGTTTCGTTTTAGGTTAGCAAAACAACTTAGAAAGAAAGAGCCAATTAACTCAAAACTTAGTAAATTTATGTCGCTTATAAGCCACGCTGCCAATTAAAGGGTTAAAATATTCATAGCAGGCCAATATTTGTATATCGCCGACCACCAACGTAAATTGGTAAATTGCCCTTAAAAAATTAATGGCAATAGCCAGATATAAATTTGACTTAAAGATAAAAATGCTAGCAACAAAGAAAATATACACATAAACGTAAAAAATGGTGGCAATAGCCAGATATGAAACAAGGTGATAAATATGTCAAAAAGCATAAATATCAAATTGATGCTACACTCCGCTAAAAACTTAAAAACTCTATCAACCGCTGTTTTGTCATCCGCAAAGACCTCTGCAAGTCTGACAGGCAGCTGCAGAGAATCTCGAAGGTGCGCCAGAGGAACACTCCAGCAGCATGTGACGGACTGACAAAAAGTTCTCACACAGCGGACATAGAGGAACAGGGTCTCATCTAAATAGGTGACCATGCAGTGCCCTATCCGTAAACGAGCCAAGGTAACCTCCTCGTGGCGAGGTGTGCGACAGGAAGTTACCCAGTTTATCGGAAGTTCTTTCACTTCTCTAAGCTTATTACCGCGGAGAGTTGACCACTCGTCGTGCCAGGACGACAGCACCGCTCTCCGCACTTTAAGCCGAAAGTCTTCCGAAGTAACACGTGAGATGGTAATACTGGGTTCTGCAGTTGCCGTCTTTGCTGCTAAATCCGCCATTACCAACGTAAAGTTTTCTTCTGTGACATACAAAGGATATCACCACCACAACAGAACTGAAATAGATCCATTGGATAATTCAGACTAGTTTCAGATACTTTCAATTTCTGTTATGGAATAGAAAGAAAAAAGTAGTCTTTCTCTACTATCGGAAACACCTATAGTAGGAGAAAACAACATTGAACACCCATAAACCACATGTCTGCGCGTAGTAAATGTCAAAAAAGATGTCACCAAATGCTAAAATCAGGTGATTTAAGTCCACCTCATTTCTGGTTATAATACATTTCTAAAGTACGAGTATGTTTGAGGGGAATAGTTGATTGACCATATTTTAACCTAATACAATAATCCATGCTATAATGCACGAGGTTTAACTTCGCATTTTCTGCACTATCCTTGTCTAGCATGGACTGTGGGTTTCTGGCCTTGAAATGGCCCACCCAATACCTGCGGTGGCATGAGGGTAAGTAGGCATCAGTGGTGTTGCAACTCTTGCAAGTATCAGTTGTCAATGTGGCAATGAAGAAGGATAACCCGCCACTGGTGTGTCTACCCTGCCTGGCTCGCCATAAAATGGGGGCGGCTTAGAAAGAGGTGGAGAATACCTACTTCTTTCTCTTTCTAAAAATTAGTTGCCCAGCTAAACTTCGTCCCCATAGTTTCAAGGTCTCAGCTGAATAATGCTGGTGCTGAGAAAGACTCCCTTCTTTAACAATAGTTTACATTTCGGTGGTTGTGCACTAACATCCGCTGGAAAAATGTCGTGGTTTGCAACGTTGCATAGAAAAAGAAATTCACAAATATTTTAACTTGGTTCAATATACATCTTGTTTAACCTTCCACTTCGGCCTCTTTGATTCTGGCCTTGGTGTAACTTGACACATTTATGGCATTTCTGACTCGATGTTTTCACCCGTGGTTGCATTTCTACCTCGGTATCTAAAATTCTAGCGTTGGGGTAACTTGACACATTTATGACACTGCTGCCTAACTTAAAAGCAGCATTGTTCACATGTTTCTTAAAAAAGGAAAATATAAAATATGTAGTAAACTTTCACCACAGAAGAGCAGAACCGCTCTTTCTGTGAAACTGCGTAATTCCCAGACTACAGAGATGAATGCAACAACGGCGTAAACGAGATAAATGACTCAGAAAAAGTCCAAAGGCTCATTTATAAAAAATCTTCAATTCGCATAACTTCCTCTACCTTCTATCATTTATTAATAGATTAACTATTCTATACCACGTATAAGTAGAGGAAGTACTATATTCCACCCAAAAATTCGATGTCGATATTTCACCGAAAATGTATTTAGAGGTCCCCTGAATCCAACAAAAAGCATTTTTTAGAACAAGGTCCGCGCGCGCGGGCACGTGTTTGTTAACCTGAAACGAAAAGTCGGTTGAAAACCAAAGTTGGTATTTATTTCAAGGATACGACATGAAGATTTTGAAGAAAATTCCTACAACCTAAACTAGGTACCCTTTACATGGAAAATTTTTAGTTTCTCAAAAATGGCTCTATTTTGATTAAAATGCCATAGGTTTAAGATATCTTTTACAGCAAAATGTATATTTTGAATTGTCTTGCTATAACCCATGTAGTCCTGTTTGCTCTTGATGCCTTTTGTATAACTGGTAAACCGTAAGACAAAGACCAAATCTTACTATACAAAAAATATGGATCTCGTTAAAATACACAATTTATGTCCAAATGATTTTGTGTGTGTGCGTGTGCGCGTGTGCGTGTGCGCGCGCGCGCGTGTGTGTGTGTGTGTGTGTGTGTGTGTGTGTGTGTGTGTGTGTGTGTGTGTGTGTGTGTGTGTGTGTGTGAACCATGTTGGAGATTATTTGTGTTAGTTTTGCAATGCTTTTACTTTTCACAAACGGAAGGTCTTATTCACTTTTTAATTCTTGGCCGTCCAAAGAGCGGAATTTCAAAGCTTTTATATAGCGACCAGCTGTAAAAGATTTGACTATCGCTCAAAGAGTACAGTATTCCCACATTTCTTTTGCACCTACAAGGAAATAAGCAACAAGATAATTTCTGCAAAGGTTTATCTCAACTAACAAAGATAGAGGAATCAGAGTTTGTGAGAATAGTCAGTACAAGAGTAGAGAAAGTCATGTGAGTGCAACACGTCTGATTTTTTTCCCCCTTGTGTTCACGCAAAGAGAGCAGAACTTCAAAGGCATTACAGAGCAACCGACTATCCGCTTTAACTTATTCTGTACTTCTTATGCAACAAAATGAGTAATGAAGGTTTATGTGTACTAACAAGAAGCAGATTAAGTTTTTGTACGATAATTCGTAGAAGATTCAAAGAGTGCACACATCAGTTTTTCTTACATCTAGCTTATCTTATAATTTTGAACGCATATTTTACTGCAACGGTTAGACCTTTAAGCTCAGTGTATTAATGTCTTGAAGTTTTTATTAGAAGCTAGTGAAATAATGCTCGTACAAATGTTTAAAAGGAAAGTAACATTTTTAAAACATCAGACAGTAGAACGGTTTCCATAGCGATTAACATAATCGATTCGTATCTAAAAGCTTCTTTTGTCTTGCCTGCGGAACCTGTGGGGAGTTATTAGAACGTTTCCGCATTCCGAGGGGTCTTTGGGCCTGAAGTAAAAGCTCTAAGGTCAGCACATCGCTGTGTTATACCGTGATGATTAATTTAAACGCCTGGCACCAATGACTAAATGGCTTAAATCCAAAGGTCTTGTGTCCATGGCCGACGCCACTTTTCCTGGATATACAAAATTAATCCCGCGGGATCAAAAAGCGTGCGTTCTTTCATCTTAATGTATGGCCAAGCCTAGAGTGGAGACTTAGCACCTCGACCTTTAGAAGGTATTTTACGCATATGCCCCTCCTGAGGACGAATGAAGACTTACATACACCCCTGGTGGAACCGGGACTCCGAGACCGCCCCCAATCCGAAGGACGAAGATTCACATAGAGCACCCTTTTCCCCTGCCATGCAATACCGAAATCCACCGAAAAAACTCATGGGTAAGTAAGATTGGCCACGGAAATCGAACCCATGATCTCCAGAGTGCAAGTCGCACACGTTGCCTCTGACGCCGGGTGCGGCGCAAAACAAAGGATGAGCGTCGCGAAGATGATTTAACGAGCGTCGAGTCATTGTATCGTCGGAGTTACTGTATGAGAGATGAAATACACTAAAAGGATTGAGTCAAGGTTACGAGAAGTAAATAGTTGTGAGGTGTGATAGCACGAAAGACTGTAGACTGTGTTAATGGCCAGAAGGAAACTGTATTTGTACAAAAATTTAGAAAATAAACTGGAGTAAGTGAAGGAGGAGTAAGTGAAGGAGAAGGAGAAAGTGAAGGAGGAGGAGAAGAAGAGAAGAAGAAAGAGAAGGAGGAGAAATAGGAGAAGAAGAAGAAGAAGAAGAAGAAGAAGAAAGAGGAGGAGAAATAGGAGAAGAAGAAGAAGAAGAAAGAGGAGGAGAAATAGGAGATGAAGAAGAAGAAAGAGGAGGAGGAGGAAAAATAGGAGATGAAGAAGAAGAAGAAGAAGAAGAAGAAGAAGAAGAAGAAGAAAGAGGAGAAGGAGGAGAAATAGGAGAAGAAGAAGAAGAAGAAGAAGAAGAAGAAGAAGAAGAAGAAGAAGAAGAAGAAGAAGAAGAAGAAGAAGAAGAAGAAGAAGAAGAAGAAGAAGAAGAAGAAGAAGAAGAAGAAGAAGAAGAAGAAGAAGAAGAAAGATTTACACGAAGTCCCGCGATTGCAAAACATTCTGTTTTTTAAAACTTCTCCTTTCGCAAGGAAGTAGGATTTCCAGTGAAATCTCAATATCGAAATTTTGTGTAAAGTCTACTGTTTCGTCTACCTTGGATATGTGGCAGAGAAATGAAAGCTGCATGTAAGGAACTGGAATACATACCACATCGTTAGATTTTAAATTTGGTTGATTCTGCATGCACAATAAAGAATGGTTTACTTAGTGAGATTTCTATAATCTGATTTTACTTAGAATTCTTTTTTAAAACACTATATTACTTCACCACAACGTATGTACATTGTTTTCATTCTACGCACACCTTTACCATCTTGTTTAGCACACCAACTCAAGAACACAAACTTTCTGTATTCTTAGAGAAAAAATAATTAAAATAATACGCTTAGAACAACTATGTGAAGAACAGGGCGAATGTTTCCTTTCCCACAATTGTTGACTGTAATGTGATGCTGACCTCATCGTTATCTGCCTCCGAGCAAATCCCCGCCACAGGTACAAGTTGTGAAGGCCAATGCCACCCAATGCGATAGTTATCGATACTATTAATACGACTAGCAAGGTTGGTGCCCATGTTCCATAAAACGATCTTCATAATCAATATCATTTGTAAGAACACACGCCGACAGGAACTGCGTCGAATGACTGACTGATAGCCTTGCTCCTTTGTCCTACATTATGCCATGATGAAACGTCTTCCTTCATTCATTCATATTTGCGTCTGGTGATAAAGACGCACGTCCCACCATTCTGAACACGTGACAGTATACAAAACGCCACACATTCAACTTCGAATACACAGCATCTGTACCCGGTAGTAATAAACAGGGGGCGCATTTTTGTGTGGTAAAAAGGCTAAAATATCAATTGTTAGTGCTAAAGAAGAAAATATCTCATACAAATGCTGAAATATTTTACTTACATTCACAGAAATTAGCGAAAGCTATTAATTTATTATTGTTACGGTTACTCACCACTCCTAGCATGTTACCTTAAAATTACAGAGAACAACAAAAGTGTCCTTCAAATTCTCCATCACAAATGCATGCCGGTTATTTCTATAGGGTGTCCCAAAATTAGACCGACAGACCTTGGGAGCTGATAGATAATATTATTTTAAACACTTTTGCTAAAGAAAGTTTTTTGCTGCGGTGCTTCGTTTAAGCGCTAGACGAGTTAATGTCATAGATTACTGCCTCCCACCCAGTTGAAGTATTTACGGCAAAATCAATAATGCAAATTAGTATTCCATTTATCTTAGTATGGTATACAATCTTAATCAGAACACATAAACATAACACAAACATCTCATTGTTTACTGTTAACCACAGCTATACTATTCAAAGTAAATGTTGGAACGCACGCCCATTGCGATTAACACAGGGTGCATCGACGTGTCCTATTCTGCCGTACTCTCGCAAAGAGATCAGCCATTTCTCTAGTTTAAAAGTTTATCGGTCTAATTTTGAATAGTAAAGTTGTGATTATCCAATGAGATGCTTGTGTTTTGTTTGTGTGCTCTGTGTTTGTTTCTTGGATTAAGATTATGTGCCTTACTAAGATAAATGCAATACTAATCTGCATTGTTGATTTTGGCGTAAATACTTAAAATGGGCCGAGGGCAGTAATCTATGACAAACTCGTCTAGTGCTAAAATGAAGCACCGCAGAAAAAGCTTTCCTTAACAAAAAGTGTTTAAAATAAGGTTATCTGTCATCTCCCAAAGTTTGTCGGTCTAATTTTGGGACACCCTGTATATTACGCTATATACAAGCATGGAAAATGTATTCATACACTGTTGTTTATGTAGAATAACTTTTATTACAACTAGAGATGTTATTTGGTAAAGTAACAGTATGGGATTTCCTCCCGATTCAGTGTGTGTAAAAGGAAATTAGTCTTCTGCAAAAAGTAAAATTTTTGTGCCAGCTGGCTTCACGCAATGGGGAAAAAGTATTCATACATTCAAAGAAGATGACAATTTACATAAATATAATAACAAATTCAATTCTTTGTAGCCATTCCTCCTGTATCACTTCTGTTAATCTCTTTGGCATGGAATGAATAAGTTATTTGGTAGTCTCCGAGACTGATATAATATTTTGCCGTTCTTGTTGTAGATATTGTTTCAGAGCAGTCTGACTTTGCAATTCACATTTTCTGGCCATTCATTCAGGCGTACTAAAAGGATGTTCATTTGTATTAGGGCCTGTGCTCTGTGCTGGAAACTTGAACGTGGGGAGCAATCACATAATGTTCGCTGTATGCTTAGGGTCATCTTCTTATTTATGGTAGTAATCTGGGCCTAAATGCAGGATACTAACACCTTTTTGCTGATTTCCCTTTAGTACATTTAAATACTGAAATCTATTCACCTTAGCTACAACACCAGATGTAGCCATACATCCCCATACTATAATTCCTCTGCTACCGTGCTTAACTGTGCCTTGGATGGTTTGGGCTCGAACTCAGTATTTGGTCTTCTCAATATCAAGATTCTGCTATCATTTACAATTACGTTATATTTACTTTCATTTGTGAACAGTACTTTGTCGCAGAAACTTGTATTCTTGCTTATGCGCCTTGAGTAAATTCAAGTCTCAATTTTTGTCTTCTATGTGCTTCTACGTAGCTCCATAACCTGTACTACAGAGAGATCCAAAAACATGTGAACCGCTACGCGGTGTTTTTCCATTGCGAACGCGGAAATACGATAACAGCCGCTGATGTACACAAGGCACGAGCATCACTTGTTTTTCTCTGCTCTGCTCATAATCAGTATTGAGTTGGCGCGATATCATGCGGCTGCATTATTACCAGTGTGCTTAATTGTTTTGTCCTGTACTTAGTCACAAAGTGTATTATGGCTCAGCATTTGTTTTCTACTGCACAGCGTGTATTTATTATGATTTTTTTAGAGTCAACAGTTGACGCCCGTACATATGTGAATACAATTTTGCGCAGTTTTTTTTTTTTTTTTTTTTAAATTGACAGGGAGCGTGATTTTGCCTTTTTTAACAAGATTCTGCAACAGCTCATACAGCCAATCTTCCGATGAGAACTGAACGTGTGTTTCAGGACAGAATTATTAGTAGAAAGTTGTGGCCCCCTCGGTCCCCCGACCTAACCCCCTGCGATTTCTATCTCTGGAGTGACTTAAGCATAAAGTGTACAAGACAAACCCACACACCCTGGAAGAATTAAAACAAAGTATCCGTCAGGAAATTTCCAGCATTCCTCAACGTGAACTACGGCGAGTGATGGATAGTTTCCTAAAGAGGTGTCAAAAATGTATGGACAACAACGGTGGCCAGTTTCAACATCTGCTATAATTATATTGGTAAGTAAAGCCTTTAAAAGCAGTTTTAAAAAAATATGGTTTTATCCGCGCTGTTCCATGACAGCGAGTCGGCGACGAGCGCAGAGGACTCGTACAAACAAAACACGGTGTAACCGGTTCACAGTCTTTTGGATCACCCGTTACTTAGAATATAGCAAACATCCCTTGGTGTGCTTTCCTTTCCTGATTGATCATTAACATGTACGGACAATTCAAAAGCTGTCAATTTAGGTTATATCTGACCATTCTTATAACGATTTTTTTCTCCTCTTTGCATTAGCTTGTGTTGCCTTTTTTTTTTTTTTTTTTTTTTTTATAATGACATTTCTACGTCACATTATTATGGTCTGCACAGTTGCCTGGCTTCTTCCAATAATATATGCAATTTCCCTTCTGAAATTCGGAGGTAACTATGCGCCTTTCCATTACGTTATTTTTGTGACCCATTTTTCTGTTGCTCGACATTCAACACATATCAGAACCAACACAAAAGAGGTGCAGCTTGTCACAAAAGGAGTGCCTTGCTGCAAACAGCTCGTTAGTGGTTTCCCGATACTTTTTTTTTTCCTGTCAAATGGCACCATAATTGGAGTATTGCTAATTTTCTTGACGCACGTTCATTTAATACTCAAAGCTATGTTACCATTATACGACTTATTTAATGGTGTAGTCTTCTAGACAAAATCTTGGCGCTTTTATTTAATTTAATGTGGAAATATGAGTAATAAATTTTAATTGTATCACTGTATTAATATTATTTCCTTGAACTGATGTATTGTCAAAATTATGTTTCCACATCACAGTATGTCAGAGGTGCACATTTAAACATGATTATATCTAGGGTTCGAACTTTCACAGAGCTATCGCGAAACCAGGCGACCACAAGTTATGTGCCACATGGGCAGAGCGTGACTCATTACGCGAGTACAGTGACAGCACAAAACACAACTGGGCTTACGGGCTACAGTGCATAGTGTGTCTCGAATGTGTTCAGAGTAAAATAAGTTATGCAATAACGTTATCTACAACGTTCTTGCGTCCACTGTACTGGCCTCCTCTGTGTTCTGATCATGTGACTGACAGACCCCTGCCACTTCCTGTAGTCCATACTCCGCAACCTTTTGTTTCCTGTATGAAGGTTCGTTCCCTAGTTATGTCGCGTCACTACACTCACACAGTCTAATAACCTACTTGTTTACCCGCCATGAGTTGAGCCAGTCTATAATGTGTCTCAAATATGAACGATCCTGTTGTAAACATAGGGGTGGGGAGACTGGGAGAGACAGAGAACTGTGAAACACTCGTAGGCCGTTGATTGGTAGAGAGAAATTCATGGCGTTTATACAATAGGTTCCGCCAGGAATCAGCAATCAGCGGTCAAAAGGCGTTCCGTTAGTCTCTTTCTCCCCGCGCATATGATTACAAAGTATGTTCTAGTTTGAGACAACTTATACAATTTTCGAAAAATATTGTTCTTCTCGAACAACTTTTTTAAATTTGTCTTTTGGCACTTTTAACCTTGCTAACAAATCAGCTTTCATTTTAACAGCTCATTCCCCCTTTTTCAGTCAACAAATTTGTTGGTTTCTAAGTTTTGTTTGGAATAACTCAAAAAGTTTCGATTTGTATATATTAACACCAAATTGTTCTTTACTTGGCCACCTTTCAATAAATCTGAAATAATTCAATAGATGAACATATTTATTCACTCATTTACAAGAGATGCAAAACTTTCAAAACTTGTTTCACAGTACAATACTGCACTTAGCCAAGGGCCCAGCGGTGACTAATGGCACAGGGAAAGAGGAAGATTGAGATTTTTTCCCTGGGCAAAACGAGTATGCAGGATAAACAGCAAAAATCAAATATTAACTCAGATTTATGTATTTATGGGAGGTTATATGAAAGAATGTATTTGCATGCTTTTCTTCAAAATATGGAAGAGAACTTATTATGTTCCTTCTAATGTGCTTCATAGAAGTATTAAAACCAGAAAGCCTAATGGCATTTTGTTCTTTGATCAGCCGATTTCGAAAAAATAAATGGTTTTTGTTCCAAATCGGATGCGTCATTCCACAAGAATGTAGGAAGATAAGAATTTGTTACTTGTAAGATGCCTTTCTGACGCACCTTCCGCAGTAATTATGAGGCATTACACAGGGTTTCGAAATAATTAATCACTTAAAAGAATTGAGGAAATACTCCGATCAGCTTTTTCAGAGGTGAAGTCGGCAAGTTTGCGTTGAGGTTGGTCAGGGAATTGAACCGGTTTCTGGATGTAAATACGTCGATCGTTTGCAGGGTGGTGTAATGTTTTCGCTTTTGATTGGCCTACACTCGCACAGTAAACCTGGAACGACACGGCAATGTATCTGTTTACGTTCACGAGACACCACGCTGCGGTGGCTGTTTATGTACTAGCCTAGTGAAAGTGAAAGTGAAAGTGAAAGTGACACTGACACACACACACACACACACACACACACACACACACACACACACACACACACACACACACACACAATCTGCAGTGTTACCAGCTTGTTTTCGGCCAAACTAAAATGTCTACGTAGGAAATGGTCAGAGACAAAAACGTAAGACACAAAATGTATTCCAACTAGCGAGATGTACCACTGGTTTAAATTAATGTAATGACTTCCCTTCCATCCTATATATGCTCATGACGCTTTAATCAGTCTTCCCCTTTTTGAACGCATTTGCGTGTTTGTAGAACATTTACGCAAGACTCCACTCCCGGTACTACACAGGATCCCTTCATAACTTATATTTCTTGATTTACTCACCAATTTTAATGGAATCTTAAAGGCAGAAATGAAAGGAAAATATCTCAGGTGCTGCTGTCACATAACTCTCTCTACAAACTCTTCTTATAAACTCATATCCTTTATCTATTTCATATCAATTGAGATAAGCATTTGCGGAAATTTTCTTATTCCTTGAAGGTATAAGATATAGGCTTTAAGTGATGGGCAAATATTTTAAGATCTGATGGCTGGAGCGTGGAGCCGCATGCAGTTACATGCCATAGGGGTTAGTTGGGCACGGATAATGAATGACGTAACTGGTACCGCGCAGCCGTCGTATATGCACGCTGTGTACATGTGCGACTAGCAACAGCATAACTCATGTGCACCAAACTCGTGCCTTTTCGCACATTCTTCCGCCCTTCAATACAAGCTTTACTCAAAAAGGTTTTTGTCTACACTATGTGCTTTAACGAGATTACATTATTTGTGTAGTGTTTATCTCTTACGGTTTACCAGTTATGATTTAAGTAATTCAGAAGGAATAGAACTTCAGGCTGTTCCAAGAAAATTTTAAGAAAATCAAGATGTTCGAAAAGTGTTCCATGTGAAGGGTAGTTTGACGTGGGGAAATGTTGTTAAGAATCTTCGTGTCACATCTTAGAAGACGCTAAACAAAGTATCAAGTTTTGCAATTCACTGACTTTTCTTTTTGAGTTAGGCTCTTCACAGGCAGACATTTGGGATGATGCATTTTCTCACAAGATGCAATATGTAGCACTACGCTACAATGTGTTTATGGGGCCCGGAGCAATTCTACTACTTCCGTGATATTTCATATTAGCAACTCTTCCCGTAATATTTAGCATCTGCCTTTTTTGTTAGAGTGCAATTTATGTGCTAATAGTATTAACAGTGAGAACTCTCAGCAACTTTAAGATTCGTAAAGATGGCGACCATGGGTGGATTAATCAGCATAGGCAATGAGTTTTTATTTACGAACACACTGGACTTGAGGTTCTTTTGCAACCAGCAATTCCACGAGGGATCGCCAGCTTTACATCCATTCCAAAGGAAGCCATATTAAGAGTGTTTTTACGCAAAAAATCCATTCATTGCCATCCTGCGACCTCGGGAACTAGAGGCTGGCATGTTACCCCTAGATCATGGAGGACATTAGTCTCAAATGCTTATGATCTGTCTTACACCCCCACCCCCACAGATTCTCTCTTACTACAATGCGGTCACGTGCAACAATCGAGCAAATTACCTCTGCGTATTTTACATGCAAAATACGTAATGTAGAAAACTAGCTTGTGTCCATTTTGACAATCAAACATCAATTACTTAATGCCTATTCAGTTTAGTAGTCCTCAACGTACAAACATCCATAAAGCCATATTTCTCAACTTTCATTATTAAGGGGCTTTATCACATATTAGTTTGAAAACATTAATTAACCTTATTCTTTGTGGCACATTAACGTATTTCTTGATTTGTATCTATAGTCTGAGATTTAACTTCTCTTTTTTGGGCCTGACAACTTCCTCATTGTTGTCTCTCTTTACGGTAATGGGTATTTGCAAAGTGGAGTACCCATTTAACAGGCAATAGAGGGATGGGCTTCCCAAGAATTTAGACAAGGTAGAGCACCCCAAAGACAAGGACAGAACCAAATCGGACAAGTCGTAGTTGGCCCCGGTGCAAGATTGCATAAGCTCGTTCGAGCGCCTTCTTTGTTCACTGGATGATTTACAAAATAGCTTGGGTTTTTCTTTCGTGTAACTAAAGGGGAGGAAACACTTGGATCAGCATGTCTGTGAGTGCAATATGAGTAAGACTTCGTGTGCCATATTATGTTTACATCCTGATGCATCATCAATGCTCATAACCACATACATATTTATAGGCCGTTAGCTGATACAGAATTTCAAGACCATCACATGCTAGCAGTAACTAGAATTCTACATCAATAGGCTCCAGTTCTTGGATGTAAAATTGTTGGACGATTTCACGTATTTGACTGTAATGTAGATAGCGTTTTTTTAAACCATAAAGGTCCTAATTTGGTACTAACCCATCTTCAGAAGAACTGTGCCACGTATTGGCACTGAAGGCAAGCTGGCTTTACGATGGATTGATATTGATATGACAGGGTTGAACTTTGACTGGATGACATCGAGATAGTGGTCTCAAGTCTGGCGGTAGATACGGTTATTACGGAACATTATTCTCAATTCTCAAATGAAAAGCACCAACTATTAGGTCCATGGTGTTAAAAATATACAGCAACGGTTTTTAATAACCCTCCACTAAAGGCAAAATGCTAGCCAATGTGTAATGTGTTTGCCTATGTATGGCTATGCACAGCTTCCTGCATCTTAAGCTCCGGATGTTGCAGCATTCGAGGCCAAGAATACATTTCTCTTAAAGAAATCACCACTGAAGCCCTTGTTTTCATTTCTTTTTCAAATGAAAAAGAAATGCTCTTACGGATTTGTGATGGTGCTGACCTCTGCCTTTGCATGTGGGCATAAGCTCATCCCAACCTTAAATAACTAAATATTTTGTTTGTTAACGACGCTGCAATTTCCAGGACTGCTGGTGTGCCGGAATTTCGTCCCGCAGTTCTTTTACATGTCAATGTCAGACTATCGCTTTCACCGTTAAAAACAATTGGCCTGGGCCGGGTTGGAACCCGCGACCTTGGGATCAGTAGGCCAGCATCTGGAGTCTATTCAGTCAACGCGTGTGTAGTTCGGCCGCCTTGTTTAAGGAACCCTTGTAATCGTTTAACGCGGGCCTGCCTCCTCAGTCCTCTATGCAGAGTTGCAACATCTTAACGTAGCTAATAAAGTCGAAAAAGGCTGGAATTCAGAATTTTGGCAACTGAGACTCCACGTGGAATCAACATGTGACGTCACTTCCTTGAAACCAGGGTTGCTATTGGTCTCAAAGACAGGGATAGAGGTTTGCCCTTTGTGGGTAGCGCACATTTCCCTTGTGAAGCAACTGCACACGCGTTCACTAAACAGACTCCAGCTAATTGAGGATCCCTTCCTTGTCCAACGCACAAGGTAAGTTGTGTAGTCACTCCTAATGTGAGTAGCCTTCATTTGTTGGTCAATTAACCGGTAAAATATTTCCAAGCGGCTCTATCTATTTTTACAGACAAAATTTGAAAACAATAAAGCAAGATGACTACAATTAGAGACTATGCACTGAAAAGTACTTCCCAATCATTTCAAAACAATATAAATAGCATAAAAACATATTCTAATAAACACTGACACTAACCTAGCACCAATCAACATGCCTGCAATGAATATTACATAATTCAATAAGCAGTTTAAATCAATTTTAACATCATATTCATGATAATATGTAAAATCATTTTAAATTACTTGATAAGGAAAAAGTTATGCACTTGATTGAAGCTGCTTTTATAACCAAGAACATACAAATAAATTTTCTCACCTCTCTGATATACGAAAATCTGTCCACCGTCTTCCATGATGAATATCAAAACAACAGCGTTTTGTAATAATGTCAATGTTCATATCTCATTCTCAAGTTTATGCTTTTCACTGCACTCGCTTGGACAGCCATCTTTTGAACCAACCTACTTTCTGCTACAAGTAAATACAAAACCCCTTAAATCGTTGACAAACCACTCAGAATTTCACTGGCTCCGAATGCATTAGTACAATCAGCCAGTTTAATTCTGGAAACAGGTAACTTTAGCTCTCTTGACTGACCTTAGCAACTGCTAGTACTATGTGATTACGGAAGTCGCATCGGAACGTTATCTAATGGCATTCGTATAGCGTGACCAGTCACACGGAATGGAATATTAACACACTTCGCTGCTACCGCTTTAAAAAATTTGCACACAGTTACATGTATACCATAATCACATGAAAACAGGGGAAAACATTGCCCATTATCTTATCTGAATGTTTCACTGGCCCTCAAAACTTCCAAACGCGGTTGAAATTCTCACTAGTAAATGAAACAGCTCATAATGTTCCAAATTATTACTTATTATATCTAAAATATCTAAGAAAAATCTAGCTTTATGTAGAGAACTTGTCCGGCGTGAAATCTCTGAAATGGGCGTCACAATTTACTGCTGGTAAGACATACTGTAGGATATTTTTCATATGTTCTGACTCTTCACAAAAATGTTCCAAAACGTAGATAAAAAGAACATCGAATTCTTGTGGGCTATTCAATATGCTCACGCGTGCAGTACAAAACGAAATTCAGACTTAAAGGTATTCAATATGCAATCAAAATTTTAAATTCTTAAGAAACGAAATCTTCAAACATGATATTATTAGGATCCAATCGTGGTTTTGACTTACTGGCCATTTAAATGCCCAAACGCGTTGTTTAAATGGAAGCATGAAATTTTTAAAGTTTATACTACTCTCGTTTGCTTACAGAGGTATTTTTAGACGTGGCGAGTGACCGATAGTTGAGCAGGGTTTATGGTCCGGGATGTCAGGTTAGTGTCTCTCCGACTTCCGCGCAGTAAACATCAGGAGCAGTACGTGATTAAAGCACAGTTCGCATTAGCATCAGTGCGTTGTCACCTCTACCGTCAATTTGCATATCATTCGCGCAGATCTATCCAGGTCATTCGCCACGGTCTAAAATACCTCTGTACGTTTATATTACATTAAAATATTCCCTATGATAATTGATATCAGGTTTAGTTTTGGTTTAAGAGTTAATGCTACACACATTTTAAACTTTTGATTATAGAAAACTTGTAACATAGTACGCAAAATTTAAAAGTTTGGGCTTTGCAAAATTTAATCTCATGGGGTATTCCACACTTGTCGACTTTCATTTGTTGATAACTACTTTTTTCAAAATTGCACTGAACAATTCTTGATAACATTTCCATCTAATTGTGTGCAATTTGTAAAAATTACCATTTTCACTACTGAGTAGGTACTCTACTGTAGATTGCTTTTGTTTTTAACACCCAAATCTCAATCAACCAATTTTTGGCCAAAATATTAGACGGACTATCACCCAACTTCCTCTCCTGGAGAATAGATAGAAATCTTGGTGCTTTATAGAAACAAGTCTTGTAGGACTTTAACTCAACAAAACGCGAAGAGCTGATTCTTATATAGCATATTAAATCTCTCATAAATACACTGCAATTTTTAGAATGCCTAACCCGAAAACTTTCTCTTAGCATAAAATGTGGTTTAACCTATGCTCTAACATTACTAAAGATTTCCAGAACGTATCCGAAATGATCTACTTCTCCACCAGATATAAAAATACTATGCAAAATCATATGTTCGTGAACACGATAACTTCGATGTCGATTTGGCTGAAGCCATTGGTCGGCAAATAAAAGAACTTGGGTAAACATGCTGAAACACGAGCCTAAGTGCGATCAAATATGGTTAGCGAACTAAATAGTGGGTTATATAAAACGGTAAATGGCAGGCAATTATAGTTGTCCATCAACTCTATGTTATTTCCAGTCCACTATTTGCTCTGAAACAAACGTATTTAACGGGAAAACAATTAGGCCAGTGTTAAAAATTTTGCATTTTGTTTACGCGTTGTTTGGCATGTATTATTTTTATTTCCTTTGGTAATTTATCTGAGTCCTTCACATCAAATTTATATTTAAACAAATAACACATTACAAATTGAAAATCTGCAGCAAATTAAATGAACAAACAAGTCAACGATGTTGTAAGATGCATTAATAATGGAACATAATCTTAAATACCAGTATGGCAACGGACTACAGTAATACATACACTTACAAAATGATACCTATTTTCCAAACAGAAAACAAAGGTTAGATCATGTAAACTTGGAAATGTCCCAAAGTAATTAACTTCCTCCGACACATGTGCTACTCTAATGGTTAACACGCGGCCCTTCAAAGCCGGGTGAGCGAAAAGCAACGTGTCACGTTTTGTCCTAGTAGGCGTTCGCACTACACAAGTGGACATTTACTTCTTAGAAGACCAATGTCACGAGAAAACTAATAGAATGAGAAAAAACGGGAGATGTATTTCACTGGCTGAAGTGACATGCTCATTGGTGCAATGTGAAACAGCAGCCACTTCCGGGAACAAACAATGCATGCGGTGGGTGTTACATGAGAGGTTTCTGATGATCAGAGGTAAGTGCACGTTAACCACTAGAGTAACACAGTAATACTAAGAATTGGTTCACTTCTTGATGACAACAGTTTTTAATCACAGAATAGGCGGCAAGGAAGCAGTAAGCATAGTAAAACAGAGGAAAGGAAAATAAGATTGCCCGGTATTAAGCAACAGGAATTAAATTACTCCGCATGTCTTGAGTCAGGCTCCAAAGACCCCAAGAAGGATGACTCGTGCAATTTTGCCTAACACACTTCCTCGGTCTGGGGTTCACGTATCATTAGTTATTGCTGGCATTTTCGCCAGGATGTTACTTTTAAATTTTTACATTATTAATACATTAATATCTAAATAATAATAATAATAATAATAATAATAATAATAATAATAATAATAATAATAATAATAATAATAATAATAATAATAATAATAATAATAATAATAATAATAATAATAATAATGTCCTGCTTTATCACATTCATCTACAAGCTACAGCGGCATTTAGCAGTTGGAAATAATATTGAAGACTGGACAAACATTCTAATTAAACCTGTAATATACGACTGTGATAGGCCCAATTTACATCTTCATCAAAAAACACAAAGAATGAGGTAGTTTCCATTTATATTAATTCACTGTACATAAAAAGATTCTGCTTTGCTAAATCAAATATCTACAAAAGATAAATCTTATGAGCAACTTGGATGAATTTTGACATTTTCGTGAGGTTGTACCCGTGCGGTTACATATGGCTTTTTTTTGGGGGGGGGGGGGGGAGGGAGGGGCTCATGCCCAATAAAAGAAAGTTGGAATCCGTAAAACATCTTTAGAATGTGATCAAACACAGAAAATATGCTGTAGTACATATCTATATAGGTTTGTTCAGGCAATTATCATGAGTGGCGCTTATACGTTTAAAGTTACATCATCCCACTCGTGTGAAGACTACAGAGATTATAAGAATTAAAATATGAAGAAGGCCTACTTAATCGCTTTTTACTGTTTCTATTTTACGGGAAAGGTCCAGACGGTTCGAAACTGGGCAATTAGGATATAGAGACCTTTCCAAACAAGCCATAAATTTTACTAAAGCTTGTGGTTTCGTCACCGAAACAACAGTGGTTTGTTGATGGCATTCTCGCATTTTTCGAACATGTAGAAGGAAAAGGTACACGACAGGGTTAAACAATACTGTTTCAAATTTTGTGTATATTGTTACTTTAAAGTGGGTTTCATATAAATTATAATACCGCGTAACATTTGTATAATCATCCTAGCAGGTCCTAATGTGGTTTCAAAGTGAATGTAAACCCCACTTTTATCATAACTCTTGAGGTTAGAGTTTGATTTTATTACGTTTTCAACAAAGCAACATTAAACACTGGGAGGTAAATTTGTTACCAGTGATTACGTGATGGTTTTAAAATTTACTTACATTGATAATTCGAGTTTATCTAAGATTACAAAGTACAACCTTCTGAGGTCTATATGAACATATTTAGAGCTCATTTTTTGTATTTAATGCGAACCGCGAAATTTCAATACCAAAACACATTAAGTGACAAATAAATATTCTCATACTTGAAACTTCAGGTAAAATAAAACTGTCTCATAGTTAGACATTTATTAGGTCTTAAGAAGAGTCTTAGTTACACGCATCCAAAATGTTTTGAAATATCCAGAAATGTGCTTTTAAAGTACGTCTATCTAAACATGTGGACTGCAGTAGTGAAATATAGATTTTCTTTAACATTAAAAATAATTATCGAGTTTTAATTAGGAAAGAATGTCAATATAAAAAAGCAAGCTATGTTATTATTACAGCAACTATAAGATAACTATTGAAAGAGCCTTCCTTTAGGATGTGACTTTAGATCAAAAAGAAAGATTTAGTTCTTAAAACTGCCTAAGATTTGAACTTGTGCACCAAAACTCTTAGCAATTGTTTCACAAATGCTTCATATCTAATCTGAGAAAAGCTTTCCAGCCAAGAGTTATGAATCATTGCTTAAAATGTCCCTAATGTTTATATTATAATGTTGTATAGACTGGCCGACTTTTTGTACACCAGCAGTGGCATGGGTAACTGATTTGGATATTGCACTGATTCACGTACTAGTCCCTTTCACATATAATATTAGATATTAATGCAGGTAGATTAGGCTTTTATTTTGTTTCGACTAAGTGCTTCAAATAAACAAAGCTGGCTGAATATTTAAATCAATTTTATTTAACAGTTAATAGTGCGACTGTCATAATCCACTGGGTGTTATCCATATCATTCATCAATAATGCAGTTTCCATGCCTTTTCAAAATGATCAGAAGTCACATGCCGAAATTTGTTAGTGCCTTCCAGCAGAACCATATTTAGCTAGAACTGCATCTCTGAAGTGAACTTCAATTTTTGAAATATTCGGGTAATTTTAAATAGACACAAACATAAGGTGTGTCACTTCTCCTGAAAGGAAAAGCAACACTGCTTGTTAATACCTAGAGTGTAAAATGGAGTAATTATTCACTTCCGCTGGTGTTTACAATTGTTCTATGGAGCACTTTTCATGTTTTCAAATAGCGTTTAATGTATGGAATAAATGTTAATATTTGCATTTTCAAAATCGGGGGCCCGTATACATCCACCCCTGGATACAAGCTGCATTTTTCCACCAATAAACAATTTGATACTCATGCGTGCACTTCAAACTCCGAAACAAAAGTAAATCAGCTTTGCGCAAACATATGGGTAGTACAGCTGTTCAAGCCGTGACGTATTCGGCTGTGGGAAACCGTGAGATTTCACTTGCTATGCCTGGAACAGTTAACCTGTGTTGGCATTCCGACGAAATGATAGCTTTACGTAACGGTGCATACGCGGCAAGAAACGGAGGAAAAAAATTCCGGGTAGCATGACACATCTTAAACCCTGACGGAAGTGCTGTTTGTACGCTGCATATTTCCCATAATTTGTAAACTTTAAGAAAGTCCAAGTTTTCGGTAGTAAATCAAACAGTTACCAAGTTTTTGTAACGGTTACTAAAGAAGAAACAGTTCATACCGAGAGCATTGATCACACACGTCACCTAATTATGACGTACGCCGAGGCACCTGACAGATTATTTTAACATCCTCACGGCCTAGTTTCCGGTAGCTTAGAGAGCTGTGAACGCTCTTTCCCATGCATTTCTTAAACTGCCAGTCGACCGCCACAGAAATAGATCTACGAATGACGAAATCCTCAGTCTGCGATCTACTTCACCAAAATAAATAGCGAGGAAATTCGAGTATTTCACACGTTCACACTTGAGATGTTGCCGTTAAGCTGTCATCCCTACATTCTAACCCTAACACTAATAATATTACACACTTCGACAGTAGCTGTCACCAGGTTCTTTATATTGTCATTCCAGCGTGAAACAACATTGCACTCGTCACTTTGTGTAAAACACCGCTACACTTGTAGTTCACAATCACTTTAGTATTTAACGTTCTTGTAACTCCACCTGAGCTGGTCAAACCTTACTGTTACTACGTGGCATTGGACTCGAAAACCACTTCACTCGCTCATTCGTTCGGCAGCATGGAGACAGCTTCCCCCTCCCCCTCTCCTCTCCGGACGCTCTTTCCCTCCCTCCCTCGCACAATCCGTCTCGTGCCTCCGGTTCTTTCATGCCCACTTCTCTGCCTTGGAAAGAGAATTCAGAATGTTCACTTTACACAGCGAAACGGAGTTGGTTCTACACACCGGTGTTATATGCTCAACTTTCCGTCAGTAGCATGTATCCACGAGGCGCAATGGCCTTAGGTAATTAATAATCGCCCTATTACCGACATATATCAGCTCCCTAATTAAACAGAGGGCTGAAGCTCTGGGGGAGAGCGCTTACTGCCTACATTACGGCTGGGTGTGTTCATATTCATTTGTAACATTACAGCTTTGCTTATAACTGACGCACTTTCCTCGACGACAGTCGGTCCTCTTTGCCATAAAATGTATGTATATCGGACAATGGGCTCGTTTCATGTATAACTACGACACTTAAACCCAAATCATGAAAGGCAGTCCAGTTAGTTGTCACAAATTTATTTCAGTTGGAATGTATGTGCCCGAATAGAAAACTGTTTCGTGATTAATCTGAAAACCCACACCGGCGTTTTATTAGGATCTATGGCAACATAGTTGAGTCCAAGATGGCGCTTTAATATCAACAAGAAAATCCCGCCAAAGAGGAAACCATCAAACCAAGGAACTTATGCAGGAACACCATAATGTTTAGTTTTGGCTTTTGCGAACAACTAAGGAGGCACTCTTTTAAGGCAGAGGGGGGGCAACTTCACAGTGAAAGTGGTAAAGCCGGAAACAGCCATCCAAAGGTTCCCCGCTCTCCTACGTTTCAGATGTCTATCTCTCCCCAATTTGTGGAATTCGGGACTGTCTCACTTTAGAGACACTATTGTTTCACAACATACCTGAAATCTATATTTATGACCTATCAAGGGAAAGATTTCATCTTACGCAGTGCAGTACATTGAATTGACTTTCCTTTGGCCAATGCAAATATTCGCACTTATACAGACTCCACAGTAATGTTTTAGGCGTTAACTGAACTTTTAATCATTTAACTGTCATTTTAAATGTCTTGCGACCTTGTGCAGCCCAAAAAATGTGGATGTTTCATAAATATACTTGATGTCCTGGATACAACCAATGACATTCTTAATTTTCCTACTTGGGTGGTTTATACCTTTTCTCGCAAGAAAATTATATGCATTTTGAAACAAAACAACGTGCAAAATCTGAAGCAGATACAGGTTGCTTTTCATTCCTAGAAATCCCTTTAAATTATTTTCCAAACATGACACGTTTAAAGTAGGCCTGAAATGGCTCGGTTTCTTGGCGCCGCAGGTGAACAAATAGCCGGGGCCCGAGCTTTTAACATAAATGTAAGCTTTGCAAGTCATTTTCTCACCACTACATTTTTCCAGATTTATTTGCATATTCCCTCAACATGTGAAATGATGTACTTATGGTAAAACAATACGTTTATGTCATTTTGGTATATAAGAATATTAAAAATTATATAAGTATTTAACTTACGTTAATTTTATTTTCCATTTCCGAATATTGAGTGAAACTATTCTACAAATTTATCTTCCAAACCTGTAGACTACTGTGAAATGTAACTCAGGATTAAGCAGCAGCACAATCCTACATATTTTCATGAAAATTTGAAGCTATTTCAATTAAAATAGTATAAACAATGAAAGCTTAACGCAGTTGAACCTAAGTTACACAACAGTTTTCTAACTCTTCCTAATTTTATCTGCAGTACTGTATGGGCCAGAGCTAGATCACATTTTTTTCCTTGCTTCGTGGAATTCGCTATCTTATCTCCATTAAAGGAAAAGATTGGCAAAGATACGTCATTGACCCGCTCTGCCAAATGGAAAGTCTGAATGCAGCAGACTTAGGATTTTGCATAAAAAATTATATAAACCTGGTAAAAGCATGACTTTCCCTAACCATATAAAATTCACATATACAATCATTTAGTTGTTTACAATCAATATGGGAAACTGGTTTTCTCCTTTAATAGAGATTCATTATACATTCTCACATTTCGTTGTAGATATAACTAAAATACACTAGACTACAGCGATATTCAAATGTTTAGACATCAGATAGCTATATGATGCCTGTATTTTCCGTGCTCTTTGTACAGCTCCCAGATAAGAAACATGGGGGAAAACCAATAACGACTTTCCCGTTGAAAAAAGCATAAGTATTTGAAAATGCAAACCAATAACGAGAACTTGAAAATGTTTAATTTCATAATAAATATTTTAAAAATTGTATTTCACGTAAATTAAATATGATCTACCTGTTCGGCGTCGTAATATTTTAAGTTTTTTTATCTCTTACGATTTACCAATCTACAAGTGCTCCGTATACAGAAGACTTGAGAGGTTATTCCCAAAATTGTCAACTAATACAGTTAATAATAATAATAATAATAATAATAATAATAATAATAATAATAATAAACAATATAATTGTAATAATTATAATAGTAATAAAACAACTAAACCCCTAGCGCAACAGCCCATGAAGGGTCAGGGCTTACCGGCCAGCCGCTGCGTCCCCCACCTCTGCCCACAACAGGCGTCATTGGTGGGGTGCAGTACTGGAGGGTGGGACATGGTCAGCGCCCCGAGCCCTCCCGGCCAGTTATGCGGCCCTCTCGACCTGGGGCCACTACTTCTCCATCAAGTAGCTGCTCAACTGGGGGCCTAACGAGGCTGAGTGCACCCCGTGCCAGACCTCCCAGAGGGGATAAAATCCCCATCCTGGTACCGGGGATCTAAGCCGGGTTCTCTGCGCCAGAGGCAAGCGCGCTACCAACTGCGCCAAGGAGGCGACCTAATAATAGTAATAATAAACATTTTTAACAAGCAGTAATTTAATGAAAATCGCCAAAACCATTTTTAGTAAAATCACATTTTCCATATGAAAGCTATTTTGGGGTGGTAGGATTTTCTTGGGAATCTTAGAAGATACTGAACCTAACTACCTATTTTAGTATTTATCCGCAATTTCCTTTTTGAGTTCTGCTCTTCAGAAAGACACCTTACAGGACCTTTTTTATTTAGGAGCGTCAAAACTTTATGCACGGTGAAATACAATACTTCCTCCACTCATAAATAAGAAGCAGACAAAGTAATAAATACTCTGAAAGGAATTACCTTAGTGCAGAATTTTGTTAAAATTTATTGATACATTTAAGCCAATTTTAAAGAAAATTTCGGAATTCCTGTTGCAAAACCATGACATATAAAATGTCTGAAAATAAATTGACAACACACTTGGCTAATTTTACGTACAATAAAATTATTGACAAAGTTATTCAAAATTATGCAATACCTTGCAGATTACTGCTTCCGCCAACAGCTTGCCTGACTAAGGAATTATCTATGTAATTTAATATTTTAGGAGTTTAGCATGCTTATGCAAGGTAAATGTGGATATTTCATTACTGCATGCATAGAATCTCTGTGTAACATACGACAGGCATTATGCCTGTCGGAAATGCTTAATTCGTCCGCTAGGGTTTTGCATACGCGGTACATAGATACAATAGCATGTAGCACAAGCTCTCTAAATTGTATTAAATAAAATAAATACATGTAGGTATATGTACGATATAAATATTAAAAAAACTGTCATTTGTTGACATGTTCTCACAGCCGCCTGAATCCTACGTTACGATACGAGATGCGGATGTAGATGGCACTGCTTATTTCGGGTGCTCGTTTCTAAACAAGCTTGTGACTGAAAATATGGGTGAAAATCCCGAGTCAGAAACAACGAATCGTAGGCGTTGCCAACAAAAACTCCTGTACGTGAAGGAATATATTGCATTTAGAGACTGGTAAAGGTAAAAAGTGTTTCTCTTCTGAACTAACATTATATACTGACTTATTTGCATGAAAAAAACAAGGAAAGTTATTTATGAACGCACTTCACCGGCTATGGTTCTCAGCGTTTCATTCTATAGGGGTCTGGGAGGCTCAGTTGGTTAGATGCTGGCCTACTGATCCCAAGGTCGCGGGTTCAAATCCGGCCCAGAGCGATGGTTTTTAAGTGTGCCTAAAAACTACAGCTCCATGTCACTAGATTTACTGGCATGTAAAAGAACTCCTGCGGGACAAAATTCCGGCACGCCGGCGACGCTGATGTGATCCTGGCAATTGACAGCGACGTTAAACAACAAAATAATTTAATTAAGGAGACTACGACCGCGTCACTGAAGATGTCCGCCGCAGCTGTGGACGAAACGTCTGGGTGCTCAAACTCCAGCAGACCACGGCATAACAGCCCGGAAATAACTCCTAGTTATCATTTAATGTTTCATTCTACATTGGGCGTGAAAGACCACTTAATTTTGCTTTGATGCCTCTGTATCTGGCCTAAGGTTCTTTTACGTACCGTAAATCTACGACACGGGAGCAGTGGCCTTACTTCCCTTTCAAAGGCAGCCAAGCTTAACATTACTTTGCACTTAAAAGAAAATATTGATGAGGAACATTTTTGGTAAGCAATCGCTTTTCTTGAGCTTAATGTTGACACGTATCTTGTTTTATGATCAAATACCGTATTTACTCGAAAATAATACCCCCTTTTTAAGCCGAAAAATTGGGAGGGTCTTACAAACGGGTACTTCGGAAAATGAAACTAAGAAATGTTTTATCAACACTTGTTAATCGCCTGCTGCTTTGCTACTTTGTGCCCTTTCATTTGCATCATTTCCCACGCCACTACACAGCACTCCCTTCTCTTTCATCCACTCCGTCACTAGCACGTCTTTATTAGGGCCACGAAAAGATCGAGTTCCTTTTTCGCGGCTTTAAGTTTACCTCTCTGATTTCACCAGCAACGAATAATGTTTGGTTGTATCGAATACTCTAGACCCGCTGCTTGTACATCATTTTTTCCATCGAATTCCAAAACATCTAGCTTAAAACTTACAGCCAAACTTTTTCGTGAATTCATGTTACTGCTAACATAGACAAGTACAGGAGAAACTCACTTTCAACAAAACTGCTGCTGATGCAAGAAAAGGTCTTCTTTCACTAGTGAGAAAGGAAGTAGAAGGATAGAAGCTACTAATGAGTGAAGATCAATGAAAGGTAAAACTAGCTTTCTGAAGAATGTTTTTCAATGAATTATAGCCTGCCTAATATTCGCATACTTTTTTTCTTCTAAAACTCGCCCGCTAAAGCTTGGCGGGTCCTACAGCTTACTTGAATACTTGAATACTCCAAAAACCAACCAAAAACCAACTATGGCATGTTTCCCCCATTATGGCGCCATCTGGTTATATCTGGTGATATTCCCTCTGTTACGTTGCATTAGTACCGCCAACTGTTCGTTAAATATAACTATTAATCTGTGGATGCCATTGTATTGCTCGTGTGTGCGTGGTTTTGTCTATATTGCGATAGAGCTTTCGCAAGTGATTATATTCAAAAGTGTTATTGCAGAACAAGATTTGCCAAAGATGAGTAGGTTCATCATGTGTTGTGTGGTAACGATGCTCAAACATTATTATCGTTTGAAAGCATGTTACTTTGAGGTTAAAAGCAATGCTTTTATGCATTGGTTTTTGGTGAACTGTCAACTGTAGTTTAGTGTAATGTCGGCCATATTGGATTCTTGGGAACTGCCGATAAGCTGTTTCACCTCTATTTTCTAGTAAATACGGATTTTGTTTGAAACCCTGTTAAAGTTGGTATGAGTGGTCACCGCCATCTGGATTTTGTTTATTATGCCGCTAAAGCCCATTTTTAGACGTGTTGAAGTCCGACATGTAGCTGTTTTAGGGAGCATGTACTAAGTAGGTATTTATCCAAAATTGGAGAAAACCATTTCTAAAAAAGCCCCTCTTAAAGAAGTCGCATGAAAATACATTTATTCCGATAGTTCACACATTGTATAATACCAAACTTTGACAGCTACATTAAAAGAAAACAAAATTCCTGCTTCCCCGCCTGCAACATTTATATTGTAGAAGAAACCCTAAAAGGCCAAAAGACAATCCGGGTGCTATGTGATCCTAAATTACACTGGAAGAAACAAATCGAAATATGTGTTTTACTTGCGGAAAAATTTGCTGTATCATTATGTGGTTTTCTCAGCATATGCTACATTACAATAGTGCAGGAGAAACTGTTTCCAAAACATCGTTCGGCAGTAAGGAGTAAACATCCCACTTCTGTGTGTGATGAAGTTGTTTTCGCGTACAAAATGCTTTTAATTCCGCGTTCCCAAGTCGCTTTCTTTAGAACTGCCGCAGTGAGTGGTCGACTGGTCGCACAGATCTTTGCTAATAGCACATTCAAAACAGCTCATTTTAAGGCAAGATGCTACACATCCGGGAACAAAACACTGTCGTTTGAAACCGCAGCATTCGTATGTATGTATATGCATTCTGGCCCACTTTCCCCTTTGCGAATAAGTGAAAGTGGGCTTATCGGATCACTTACTGCACTATTGGTTAAACCAAACCTGCAACTACAAGGACTTTGCCACGTTAATACCGAGCTTTTCAAAGCTCTTATTTCTTGTCGTCAACTAATCCTACCTCTCGCGCTGTTACGACTGTCTCCAACGCTATGGTAGAAGATTCAGCTGGGAGTTTTTCTCGACCAAGACCGGAAGTGGACCGGAACTCTCACCGAAACTGTAAATTCTTGGGAATATAATTCTGTTCTGGTTTCGGTTCGCTTGTATATTAAATAATTCACAGCAATGGAACTAATTAGCTACTTTCATGCATTTTCTAAATCTACTGCTAGCTCAAGACACTGATCGTCTTGATGTGGATAATGTAATAACGCTGTATCGTTTATTTTTGGGAGATAATACGATTTCATAGCCATTCCAGTTATGTTTACATTGCAGGTAAATAAATTATCACATAATCACATCTACCACCCTAACCTACCCTTCTATATGACATACTTTTAAGGCCTAGGTCGCTAGCATTTTCATACCCTTAAACTTAACAATATTTTGATTAATACAAATATAAATATAATCAAACCTACTTTTACATTTTTACCACAGCAATGACTGTCCTTATTTATATTGCACACGTTATAATTTAAACGAATAGAGCTCTGGAATTTTCGTTGTAATGAAAATGGAAGATATGCAGAGAGTCACTGAATCTTAATACACGTTCCGCGAGATAAACAGAGTAGGCCGTGCTCAGACCAATAATCACCCATAGTAATCAAGGCGGCTAACTTGAACGAGTGTGTTGATTCTGAAATAGGAGAAAATTGGAAAATACGTCATGCTTCTCTCATACCTGAAAATCTAAAGAGAGATCCGCAAGATGCTAATTCACAACCATCAAGACACCATGCAAAGATGAATGTTATGTTTCAAGATAGTGTTTCACATTTCATTCATACGCCATATTAATTTACTAATTATCTTCCAAAAATTGTATGCAATACACGTGCGTTGTTTTTAACTAATCCTCGGAAAATGGAAAAAAATAAAAAACAATAGACTACGTCTCGTCATTTCAAAATATTCCCTCGTCCAGTAAAAATCACTCGGCATCCTTACATCGCAATATACTATCAGTGTCCAAGGATTTCATTTCGTTAAGTCAACAAACTGATTATATGCTAAACGATAGTTGTGACTTTAATTAGTGTCTAAAGTTGGCATATAGAGTTTAGCAGCAGAATTTGGAGTGATTCAAGTTTAAAACAAAAATAATAAACTTCTCTCGGTAGAGCACTTGCCTGCTGTGCGTGGGGTCCCGGTTTCGATTCCCGACCTGGGGTGAGAATTTTTCTCCAAGATTATTCTCTATTTTCTCCAGAATTTGGAACCATGAATGTATGAGTTAATGATACAATCCAAAGAAAAACCAAACGACATTGTTGATTGACAATACGTTCCAAAGGCAAATGGCTGCGATATGACCATCGCAGTTAAAGGTGAAACAAAAATAAATGGAATAAAAGAGATAGGGAATTTGAGAAGTTTAATTACCCAGATATCATTGTCGATAAGCAATTTAAAGGTACATGCATACTCACACGCGATGCGATGCGGGCCGGGCCTTAAAGCGACCGTTCTGTACTTTGGGATGATCTAATTTTAAGGGCGTTCGACTATTTTGTCATCAGCGCCCTAATAAAATGGATGATGACAAAGACCAGAGATAAATTTCAACAAAAAATTAAATAATGATCCAAAGATCAGAGCTCAGATTCATCTATACTTTGGGTATCATTTTCTTCTTCTTTGCCTTCTGCCTTTACAGCGTTGAGGCCCTCCCAATCTACTTTCTCCATTCCCCCCTATTCCTCATCATTCTCCTCATTTCCCCTACCGTCTTATTCCTACGTCTCCTAATCTTTCCCATTCTATCTCCCCATATTATCTGAATCTTCCTTTCCCTCACCCTCCTTTTGTCTCTACTTCTAATAAGCTTAACTTTTCTATCCTCAACCATTCCAATTGCTTTTGTTCAATTATCTCCTCCAATGATCTTTTACCTACTTTCTCTCTAATCCTCTCATTCATTACCTTATCTCTCCTAGTTTTATTTACTTCTCTTTTTAAATATTCCATCTCAATGGATTGAACTTTACTTATTTGCTTATCTTGTAATAGTATTCTTTCCATTCCATATACCAGGTGAGTCAGCTGCACCTTATTTTCAAGTTTTATGCAATCCTCATTTTATACTCTACCATGGAAACATCAGCCTCTATGCTAGATTCTATCCAATATTTATCATATACACGTTAAATGGAATATTTGTTTCTGAAATTCTAGGTAGCTCAGTTGATACTAGTACACGATTCATAAGTAATCCGTTGGTTGGATAATTATTGTGCTTAAAGCTGCTATTATTTTAGTTCCATTTTATGGTAGTATTGTATATGGAGATAGTTCTCCTGGTATAGATGCTGAGCTACTTGTACTTGGCTCTTGCTTCTCTGTGGATCAAAATCATATCATTGTACTTGTCTGTCGAATACATCGTGAAGAACTGTCACGAAATATCATGTGACAACATACACATGGAGAATGGAGGGAGTAGGCATCATGCTAGTCCAATGGGGCTGAAGTCATTATACCTATTCTATTACAAAATGCAGACAACCAAAAACGATTTAAATTACAATGTCCTAAACCGCCAGTGACTTCAAAATTAGATTATTGTGAATTCGGTTTCCAAGTTTTGATGAGCAGAAAAAACAAATTTTACCACGTCGAGACGCGAACCCGTGTCCCTGAGCACAGGACACGGTTATAATTATATCCAGCTTTTTGGACGCTTGACTGAAAGCACATTCCGAGTTTTACCGAGGTACCTGCATGCCAGGCGCTATGCCATTGCCACCTCGCGACTTTTCGTGTCTAATTTATCCTTTAATACATTTTTAACCTTTGATGGGCGTTTTAATATTACTTAAATGGCAAGTGCTATTATACATGTTATTTTAGATTCACGAGACGTAGTTTACGCCAAAATTCAAATAAACCGTTACTTAATAACATGTGCGTTTTAACTGTACGTGCCCATGGTGGATAAGGACGTATCCTAATTTCTTGCAAAAAACCCAGACTCTAGGTACAAGACTCCGCCATTTTCCTTTTAGCTCTTGTTGGTGTACTTATATATGTCCATTTTATCAGAGGCGTTTACTGAATTGCGTTGCTATGCAAACTCTAAAAAGTTTGTAAAATCGGCTGGAAACATGGAACGTTCGGTCACTTAAACCGCTGTTCCTCTACATTTTGCGCATTTGTTTCTCCAAGAACCTCAAGCAATGCGTTTTAATAAGGGCAAAACTGGACTAAAGCGCTCATGCCATTCGATGGGTGGCCTACCTTCCAAAAAATAAGGGGCGTCGGCACCAGTACCGATTAATATAATTGCATCTTTGTTTTCATAGATACTTCTTTCTTTCCAAGAATAGTTCTGTCAAATTGATAACACATTTTATTTGCTTTTCTTTTCCTATTTAGTATTTCTTCGTCCGATCTTCCATCACTTGTTATAATTGTTCACAGGGTAACATCAAAAGCTCCAAAACTACTGTATTGGCTATTATACAATTTTTAAAAATATTGTTTAAAACGCAAATCATTTATTACAATAATTTAAGTGTTTAAATTATTAATAAAAATACTTCGTTTAAGCAGAAGTTTACTATAAATTTCGATTAAGACAAAGTAGTTCAGTAGGTAGGTAGATGTAGGTTTAAGGGCGCTCAACTGCATGATCATCAGCGCCCTTAAAGAAGCATTTCATGGCAAAAGCCAGATATAAACATGAATAAAAAAATAATATTACTAACAAAATAGAAAACACGTACATAAATATAAAAACAGAGTGGCAATAGCCAGAATTAAAACAAGGTGATAAATATGTAAAAAAAAAAAAAAAAAAAAAAGCACTCAACTCATGTTACATGCCGCTAAAAACTTTAACTCTTATCGACCGCTGTTTTGTCGTCCGCTAAGACCTCTGCAAGTCTGACAGGCAGCTGCAGAGAGTCTCGAAGGTGCGCTAGAGAGGAACACTAGCAGCACGTGACGGACAGACAAAAGGTCACACAGCGGACATAGAGGGGCAGGGTCCCGTTTACATAGGTAACCATGCGAAAAATTGCAGTGTCCAATTCAGTTTTTATCTTTTACAATTCCTGGAAACTGCACATTATATTAAGCACAACAACTATTTTGTGCTTTATTTACAGCTTTCTAAGAACTGACAATGATCCAGTTATCGCAATTAAATTAAAATGCAACAGTTCCTTAAATATGCACTTTAACACCTGAATTTATTTATAATTTCTGTAACTCCATATCATAAAACAACAGTAATACTTGCATTATACGCATAGCTTGCTACTATATACCTTCAAGAAAAAAAATGCATATATACATCAAAAAGTAAATAGCTCTACAAATATTGTTTCAAAGAAAGCCAAATATTTTAGCACTTCAAATGCGAGGTAAACTCAAAATGCCAAATATTTTCCGCAAATAAGACATTTTAATGCAGAATAAAGACTTTAATGGCAAAAATAAAGCATTTTAGAAATGTTATAAATCTCAATCAAAATGGTGGTTTCCTGCCCTATTTTTACCTTTTCCAACAATATCTAGCTTTAAATAGTGCGCTACACAAAAAGGCAACAAATTGTGGGTTCTTTTAAATTTAATTTACAAAAAACCGTTGAATCTATTGAAAAATGCCAAAGGAAAAAGTTGTCATTTATTCAATTTTCTATGAATATAGCCATAAATCAAGAACCTTCAATCAATAATAATTCAACCAGGTGATAAACTTTTTGATAAAATATTTTTTATAGAAAACTATAAACTTTTCAATACTTTGGTATCAGACTTTCTTGTTATTCACAACATGAGAAATTTGCTGTTAAAGTCTGATGGATCATTTCACTTCCATCCTGTATATTTACCACCACCAGTTTAGGGTCAAGTAATCATCTGAACAGGCCAAGATATTTAGGCTCGGCCATGTTCCATATTAATCCAGCAAGGGGCTGAGAATTGCTCATGATCGATAAATCTTTATTCCCTGCTTATACCTATTTGATATGTTTAAAAAATGTACCTTAATTCAATCAATTAACACTGCAAATTAGTTGTGATAGCCTTTTAGTAAGGGAATACACAACTGAAAATGTTATTACCTGAAGTTTTTAACCAATTTGTCTGAAAAAATATTTTTAATATGATATAAAACAACATTAGAGGGTTTTAAATTTCAGTGTGATATCTGATTTAGTTTACGAGTTATGGAATGTTAAATCTGGATTTCACTATACTATGCCAAATACTTCATACGATGCAATTTAAAAAAAATATTGTCTCTTAAAATATTATATTTATCTGATTATAATATACAGATGGCATATAATTATGTCTTATTAGCTTTAGTTCAAAAGAAAACTTTTAAATTCTGTAATTTGAAATTTCTGGTTTTCACCTTTATACAGTTTTAAAAAGTAATAACTCAAAAACAGTTCAAGCGAAAATAAAGGATATGCCAGATTTAATTGACTGTGTTTTGGGAATCTATATGACAAATTTCAGAAGAATTGGGTGAAAACTTCATTGTGTGGAACATTTTCAAAAACCTTAAATTTCAAAATGAAAACATTTTTATTCTGCATTATATAAATCTAGGTATCCGTAGTATGAAAAGTAAAAAAATTGCTTTTGAAAAGTACTTTTAAAGTCTTGCAATACAAATGTAAATCTTTGCAAGATTTCTATTAAATTTCAGTCACGTACTCCCATAATGTGGCGTTTTACTTGCAAAGTGTATATTTCTTCCGTTGATAGAAAAAATCATCTCTGAATAGATATATCCAATTTACTTGACATTTTGTGTGCTTATTATCATCATAACTATTTAACTATTGTATAATTTTCAATGCTTTATAGCCAATGCAAGTCGTTTTGCAAGATGCTTCATCTGTTAATAAACACAAACACCAGGGCCTCCTCTGTGCTGCAGGGCCTCCTCTGTGCTGCAAAGGCAGAAGGGAAAGAGGAAGAAGAAAAAAACAAAGGTAATATTCTGTGGAATGGAAACTCTCACACCAACATTTCTATGAACTATCTCATGTAGATACTTAATAACCTGAGCCAATAATATTTGCAACTTGTGCATTAATTATTTTTAATTCATTTTTAAATTCTAAGTTTTGAATGTTTTGTTTTAGGTTCAGTTCCAAAATCACATATCTAAGAATAGCCACAAAAAGTTAATGCAATTCTATCCAATAGTTCCTGAGAAAAGGCACATTTTATAAAAAAAATGTAATCAGCAGGAAACTGAGTAAAAATATTTTGGTGTACTTGGGGCTGTTTCCTTTACTGTAGCTCTAAAATTTTCAATTCTCTTTTGCACATGGCCTACACATTCTAGTTTTTCAATTGCCACATTATGCCATTTAGTGTACAAACAATGAATGTTGCAGTACTTTAGGAGGCAAATTTGAAACCTGTATCACGTAGAACAATTATAAAAGCAGCATTTAAATCACCTCACCCACTTCAGAAATGTCAACATCTAAAATATAATGAAGATATCACTATAAAACAACTGTTGCATGATTTACTACCAATATATTGGTAACCTGATTCACAAATAGATAATAAAAAAATCACAATTAATGACACTTTAAGGAAGACTCCGTTAGCATTTAACAATTTACAGTCCAGCCCGGGATGGTCCAGACTTCCAGAAAGTTGGACAATCACCGAATTATGTCGGGCTGTCAAGCAGGGTTGCCAGGTCTACTGATTTTGCAGATCTACTTTTTTCCAAATCTACTGATCTACTACTAAAAACTGAACACACTTCAAAATCTCCTGCTTTTTATGTATTTTCCATTTTAAACACTGTTTTCCTTAACAACATATAATTGGCTCCTCCAAAAAAGATTTTCATGCTAGGCATTTCCCTCGTGTATAAAAACAAAAAATTAATATAATCACCTGTATACATAAACAGTATAATGTTTCTCATTGTGAACTATCCTTGACTGCTGCATTAAACCTGAACATTTTAATTCCACTCAAATACCTGAAGTTGGGTACAGGGATCCAAAAGTATTTCTTCCTGTGGAAAACATGTATTTTGGTGCCAAAGTTCAAATATCTTTGACATAATCATCTCTGCCTGACAAATATGTAGTAGTTTTCAAATTACACTGTGTTGATTTTTACGCTGAGTCAGTTAGCGACATACTAAGTCGTTTTTCATTAAGTGATCCTCTTTTTACAATGTTGGAAGTGTTAGAACCAGCTAAAATCCAAACAGTTCAGTCAATTGCACCACTTGGTTCTCGGTTTTCTAATTTGGTGAAAGGAGAAGAAATCCAACAAATAGACACAGAATGGAGGCTATTGCGCAATACTGACATTGCATGTGGCAGCAACTTCAGGCGCAAGCATTTTGGAGTGATTATTATTATTATTATTATTATTATTATTATTATTATTATTATTATTATTATTATTATTATTATTATTATTATTATTATTATTATTATTATTGTTATTATTAATTTATCTACAGGTTTACAATGTGAGATCACATCTTCCTGTATCCAAAGTGTTTAAGTACGTAATCTTCTTCCTCCATTCTTCTCTTATTTCCCAATCCCGCTCTTCTAAACTCTTCTCCTTCATACTACTCCTTATATCATCTATCCAGGTTTTCCGCGGTCTTCCCCTCTTTCCTCTCCCTGGTGGAATCCATTCCAAAACTTGTCTCGGCAAGCTTGTTTCCATCATTCTGCGTGTATGACCATACCATTCCAATTGTTTGTGTTTTACAAAATCTAATAATATATCATTAACATTCATTTTTTGTCTAATAGTCATATTTCTAATTTTCTCTAATTTAGAATGCCTAGTGGATCTTCTAAAACAATCCATTTCAGTAGAAACCAATTTTAATTTCAGGTTTGTGTTTAGGTGCCATGTTTTTACTCTATAAGTTATAGTGCATCTTATTATAGATTTGTAATTTTGTATCCACTGCTAATCCCACAAAATTCCGTTCAACATAGCTATTGTTGATCTACCTTTCTGGATTCTATATTTTATATCATTTTCCTGACTGCAGTTTGAATTTATTGTAACCCCCAAATATTCACATTATTATTATTATTATTATTATTATTATTATTATTATTATTATTATTATTATTATTATTATTATTATTATTATTATTATTATTAAATAAAATAATAATTATTATTAATGCCATAAATATGTATACACTAAGCAAAATTGCCGGTTACAAAAATCTCCTGTTTTCTCCTGCTTTTTTCAAATCAAATCTGCTTTTACTTCAGCAAACGTGGCAACACTACTGTCAAGATGCAGGTTCATATATGTGTTTTGAATCTGTACTTTTGAAATTTAAATCTGCATTTGATAATTTTTAGGTGCATTCTCTTCTGCATTACACCTTTTATTGTTGCTTTGACTGTCCACCCATCCATCCATCTGCATGCATAAAAAACCAACTGCTATAAGCAAAAAGTTGACATTTCCATCTTTAGTGATTGTTGTTTCCGCAGACTTAAGACAGTTGCCGATAAAAAGGTAAGGTATTTGTAATAAATATTCAGATCCTCTTCTAATTCAATTTTATTGCCATTAACTCTCAGTAGATTCACAAATTAACTTCACACTTACAATTAGTAGCGCTTTCGAGTCCCGAAGCTATGGCATACAAGAACTTTCTGGTTTCTTAACAGAAGTATCCTTATTCTTCTCATTCTTTAGTATTTGAAAATATTCACAATACGACTGTATGGTAAATTTATTAGTAGTAATCTCTTTGCAGATTTGCGAGAAGACCCTAGGAAAGTTTCTTATGTAACTGGTTGTGATAGTTGGCATTTGCAGCATCATACAATTCTCAGGAGTCTCCGTCTAAGGGATATGTGGATGGCGACCACAAGGTACCCAAGCTGAGCAGAACATTACTTCCACTTACTGGTGTTTTGCTCCTCACTGTAACTTTTCTATCTGACCTTACCTTGGTCATCTCTTGTTCTCTTCCGACCCCGATGCTATTAGGGTTTCCGAGGATTAGGGAGTCTTTATTTTTCTCCAGTCTCTCCATTTCTCTATAAAATCTTAACCCCTAACATGCTGACCTGTCATGGCATGTAATACGTCCTCTGATTGGTAATCAGAGGATATGGTCGGTGAATTTATTTTGATAACTCTCCCGGTCAGGTCGGTGAGACCAGTAAACCAACGACAGGTGTGGTCCTCCAGACATTCTGGGGGTTGTGAGAGAGCGATGTGACCGCCAAAACATAAAAATATGGTGCTCTCTAAAAAGCGGTTACTATTACTGCTATTGCTCTCTTCAATATCATATGTGAAAAATTTTGGAGAGCAAGAGGATTAATGACTTCATTGTCAGAAATCCAGCATTAGCTAACAACAATATTTTCAAATTATACATGTCATTTCAAGTTCCTCCGTTTGAAATGTTTCCCGAATCATCCCCAAACCCCGCCCTTTTGTGGCGCTGTAGGTATGTTCGACCTCGAGAAGACGGGCCTGCGGTCAAGATGCTGCGGTTTCCAGTCGGGTGTACGAGCAGCGAATGTATGTCGCGACCTTGTCATCATCTCACTTGCTCTGAATTTGCTCCTGCCACCCAGCGCTATGGTAGCGCATTCGGCGAATGCACATCAAGTTCTTTCAGAGGCGAAAACCCGAGACCGCTACCGCATGACAAGTGGCTAACGGTATTGGCAGCTTCTTCTCAAGCAGTAGGTCAGCGTCGAGTTCCGTTCGTTCCACTCAATCCTCTTTACGTTCCCTGCTGATGCTCAAAACGCCGGAAACGTTAATCCGCTTCTAAATCCACATTCACTAGTTTACAGTAATCTAACGTAGCAAAACGTTATGGACATCATGTATTACATTCTCGAGTGCCTCTTGATATATTTTCAAAAATAGTAAGATGGTTAAAATACGTAAGGTTTAAAATGGTATTCGTTCTTACTAGCAGCGAATTCAAAGCGTAACTGGCCGAGTTATAAAACTACATTCGCAAAAAGGCAGAAAGATAAAACAAATGACATTCCTCTTCTTTTGGAAGAAAATGTTTAACCGTGATATAAGCATACGTTATAGAGAGTGATCTATTAATGTCTAGTACGCCTAGTAGGAATAGGAAGAGGAGAAATGTGGGGTTTGGCCACTGAAGCCAGGCTTATTGTACCTATGCTCCCAAGGGGACACCCCCGGGAGGAAGGATGGGGTGAGCGGAGACACCGGGCGGCCAGGGCACATTTACAGAAGTCCCTATGGTGTGCCAGGTTTGACACCTCGAAGTCTTTAGGTCTTCTGGGGCCAATTGAGTGGAACCCAGGCGTGACGTCCAAGGGACGAGGAAGCAAATATTTCCTGTGCTCATATCCCTGCCAAACTGCACCTAACACCTACTCTGACACTTGGAACCCTGAACGAACCAACGTGATGAAGGATGCGGTTGATGAAACGAATTGGAAGGACAAAAAATTCGGGGGATGTAATTATCCTTTCCCAGCATTCGCCTGGCGACCTGGGGAAACCGCCGAAAAACCCCATGGGTCAGGAAGGTCGGCAACGGGAATTGAACCCACGACCTCCCGAATGCGAACCTTACACGTTACCGCGGAGTCACCATCTCGCTCTATTAGCAATTATCAGTGCAATTTTGGATGTAATTTTGGAAATCTTCGCATACCTCATCTAAATTCTGATGCCGTAGCAGATCAAAATTAATTTATATTCCTTGAACGAGGTGCATATGCAGGAATGGAGCGCAATGGTACACTACTCTAGAGGCCAGTTATGAGCGATGCATCATTCTTAGCATTCGTAATTCGCCACTACTTTGCTTACATCACAGCGGTGATTAACTGTATGTAATCAAAGAGAACTCTGGCAGGCTTGCAGTACTGAAGCACAGTTACATTGTTACACCGGAAAACCAAATATATCATCCGCCGCCATTACGTTACTGTGAGAAGTGTGTCATTCGCATGTTTACGTAGGGTGGCAGCTTGATTTCTAAACGCGCATGTAAAGTGCTTACAGACAAGCAAACGACGGGAATCGAAAAAGGAAATATTCGCGACTCTATTGAATTTAAAATGTTTTTAGTCCAAGCCAATAGCGCTAACACTTGAGCATTCTGCTAGTTTTGGAAGTGGTGCATAAAAAGCAGCATGCACGCTCCATACGAGGTCAGACGTGTGGGAAATGCAGTACTAAACATTCCTTTGATGTGGCGAGGAAAAACCGACGGCCAGTGTATCGGAGCAAACGTCTACACTGCAATGTCAGATTCGGATTACACTACAGAATTTCACTAAAAGAATACTGGCGATACATGCCTACCGACATAAACAATCCGAAGCTCGACTCGACTTTCAATCCACAAAAGCGTTCCCCAGTATGTCTGTGATATATCGATTCCACTGCACTACTAAAACAAGGTCGCGTAAATCTGTCGACATTTAACGCCCAGGTATAGTCCACTCTATAATTACAGACATCACCACTAAGGTGTTCACATAGTAAAGCGTGCTATCACGTGATAGGCGCTGGTTCTGCTTTACTGGTGTGAACACTTGAAATGTCAGTGTGATTATAAAATGGGCCATAAGCACACTTCGGAACGCAACGCTCAACGACTGACTTGTAACATTCATAAGGATTCGTTGAGAAACAAATACAAGGGGCCTGAGAGAAAAAGCTGTTCGCATCGAACGGCTCAAATTCGTTGTCTACATTCGCGTGATTCTCAATGTGCAGTTCGTTGCGTTTTAGCAAAATGTTTCAGTTAAGACGTCATGGTTTGGGTGCATGGAAAACCCGAGAGGACAAGCTGTTCGCATCGAACGGCTCGAATTGTCTACCTCAATTCTCAAGTAAAATAAACAAATAAATAAGCCCGTAAAATCTCTGTCCTACCGCCTATGGTGGGTTTAGCTCAGTTGTACTCGCGAGTGAGCTAGTGCCTAAGAGTCACATTTCCCTTGGACAGTCTTGTTTCTGTACCTTACTTACTAATTGCATTATTGTGACTGTGTCTACCTTCCCTATTTACTGATATCATGCCCCCCACACTTTTCGCTCCTCTTTTCCATTGCATCATCTATCCTATGCTTTTATCCTCTCCCACACTTCTTTCCACTTAATTCTTTCTCCATTCTCATACACTGCACACCCATCACTGCCTTAAAATACTTTTCGTTCCACTCTTTCCACTGCACTATCGATCTAGTGATTAATCTGCAGCTAGGAAAATGCTTCACTTAAGACGTCTTGGTTTGGGTGCATGAAAAAATGCAGCAACCGACACTTTTGAAGGCATATTTTCTCCTGTGTTAAAGGAAGCTTTAATGGTAATAAAGTTTTTAACCGCCGATATACATGCATATATTTGCCAAACCATCCACATTTAATGTATTTTCAACAAGACATCGCTATTTGGACCACTGGTGTGATGAGCTCCTCGGTTTATTTAGATTCGTAACTAAGAAACAATCCTAATATTTTACCTCCATCTGCCAAAAGGGTCAAATGTTTCCAAAGATGCGAAACGAAGATTTTTAACATCCCCCAATACAAACTACTCTTTATTTTTGGTTTTTGAACTCTCATACAAATAGATGGGTATGAACACTGGAAACAAGAAATACGTAGATATAAAAAATCTTATGTGTTGCAAAGGATTTTCTCTATTCAAAAAAATAAACCCGTCTACACCTTGTTCATAGTGATAAACTTCCATTGCACAGCGACAGTCAAATATTTTAAGAACGGATGTGATGTCTTTGAAATCCCGTTCTCTTTGCACGAGAAAAAGGAAAAAAAATTATCGAAATAGTTTAAGTAATTAAAAAGTCAAACCAGTAACAAAGAATAACCTGAAAATGCCTAACGCCATAAAATTGTATTTCACATAAATTTCTTTGTGTGCTTTAACGGGACCTAAATTTTTTGTATAGCAAGATTTTGTCTCTCACGACTTACCGATTATACAAAAGTAATTCAAAATGAAGACTTCACAGGCTACTTCCAGAAACTTCAAGATATACATTTTGTCATGAATATCTTAAACATGGTAGTTAGGGCCGTTTTTGGGTCAAAAATAAAAGGACAACTTTCAATGTAATGGACAGTTAGGGATGGTGGTTTCCCTTAGAAATATTCATGTTGTATCTTTGAAATATAAAAAAACTTGAAATGTTAAGTTTAGTTTGTATGGTATTCTGTTCACACACAAGAACACTATTCCCCCCTCCACCCCAAAACAGCTTTATTGAGGCTTCAAAACATGTTTTTTTTTTTCTTCTATGAAATCACGGTACTGAACTTTTGAGTAAGCAGTAGTGAAAGTAATGATGTGCACATAAGTTGCATTATATACCGACTGTACTGTTCACAGGTGAGTGCTGGAAAACGTATCCTTGGGGCCAGCCGATTCACAAGAAGAAATGCGAAGAATCTATCCCCTTTCACATCTGGCACGCCAGCTGCATCTAGTTCACTGAAACACTTTGTACGAGTTCCAAGCATTCACTCGAGCTTGCCTTCCTTCACCTGTGTTGAGAGCATGGCGTGGCAGATCGGCCAAACACTGAGACAGTTATTGGGTAAATGGTACGCTCGCAACTTCCGCTGCAGCTAACAGAAGTCTAACACAGCAATGACCTTCAATTATGCTTCCTGTAGCACACAGGATAAACTAGACAAGTCACTCTGTTCTATAGTGACTTCATATACTCAAATCTCTTGACAAAAGATGACAGGACCCAGAAATACTGTACGAACGCCGTTTCCTAAGAATTATAACGAATCTAATGGGTTGCACTCACATGACTTTCCCTACTCTTACATAAACTATTCTTACATTTATTCTTCTATCTGCTTCATGTTAAGAGAGAGAAACAACTGTAGAAATCATCTTATTGCTAATTTTCTTATAGGTACAAGGGGAATACAGTAGGCCTTAAGTGGCCTTAACCGATAGTCAAATGTTTTGAGAGTGGTCGCTGTATGACTCTGAAATTCCGTTCTCTTTGCATGACCTAGGGATAAAAAAAATGAATAACGACCTCCCATTTCAGGACGCTCTATAAGTATTGCACAATTCTGACGAATAACAAGGAATATCTCAGAAAATGTTCATTTCACAAAAAGGAGCGTTTGATATAAAATGTGTTTCAACGAGATCTACTTTTTTAAAGTAAGATTTAGTCTCTGTTTACCAGTAATGCAAAAGTGAGAAATAACTAGGACTACAGAGGCTATAGGCAAAAAAATCCAAAAATATATATTTGCCATAAAAATATCTTAAACAAAAGATCTTTTAATCAAAATCGTTAAAGCCAATTTTGTTGAAAATCAAAATTTTCGAAAAATTTTCCATATAAACGACAGTTCAGGAGATAAATTTTCTTCAAAATTTTCGTGTCCTATCATTGAAAGATATTAAAATTAAATACCAAATTTGGTTTTTAAACGACTTTTCGCTTTTGAGTTATGGTGTTCTCTCTCTCACAGACCTTTTTATAAAACGCCTTTTTTGGAGTCAGGGGGCCTCAAAACATATTTTCGAAGAAATCTCAACATCGAATATTTCATAGGAAATATGTTTTGAAGCTCACTGAATAATTTTGAATGAATAAAAAAAACCAGCATTTTTAGAAAAAGGTTCGCGCGCGCGTGTGTGTGAACAGCATAGCTCAAAAACGAAAAGTCGGTTAACAGCCAAAGTTGGTATTTAAGTTAATATCTTTTAAGCATGCGGCACTAAGGTTTGTGAAGAAAATTTCTCTATCCTAAACTACCCTATACAAAGAAAAACTTTCGATAATTTTTATTTTTTCGAAAATGGCTCTAATGATTTTAATTAAACTGCCATATATTTGAGATATTTTTATGGCAAACGAAATTTATATTTTGAATTTTCTGGCTATAGCCTATGTAGAATTTACTTTTGCAAAAATAGTAAACTCAAAGAGAGAGACCAAATTTTACTATACAAAAAATGTAGTTTTTGCTAAAACATACAATTTATGTCCGAATAAATGTTTCTTACAGTGAACCATTTCGGAGATATTCCTTGTTATTTGTGTGGATTTTGGAATACTTAAGACATTCGTCAAATGGAAGATCGTTATTCATTTTTTTTATATCGTAGCCGTGCAAAGGGAACGGAATCTCACAGCTTTGAAAGATTTGACCATCGCTCAAAGCCTACTGTATTCTAATATTCCCCTTGTACCTACAAGGAAATAAGCAATAAGATAATTTGTACAAATGTTTATCTCAACTAACACGAAGAAGATATAGGAATAATAGTTTGTAAGAATGATTAGTGCAAGAGTAGAGGAAGTCATGTGAGTGTAACATACATTTTTTTTCTACTGGGAAGTCGCTATTCGTTTTTATCTTGTAGTCATGCAAAGAGCATAAGTATCTAAGACACCATATAGTGACCAGTTCTTTAAAAATCTATCGCCTTACTGTTATATCCGACAACGAAATGAAACTTTATCAGGATTATCAAGAAAATGAATAACATTTCGTAAGATATACTGGCATAATATAAAAACTCCCGTGGGCCATATGATCCTGAAATTGAAGTATATAGGTATAGTACTCGAAATGGACCTATGTATCATACCGGTACTTTTCTGCGTCAGTGAATCTCATACCCACACTTTTTGAGAAAATTTATGCCATTATGTTACTAACCGTAAGTTATATTAAACCAATTAATATGAGTGGTACACCAAAACTTGCTGTTACTTTATACTATTCGACTCACAATTCACACAATTTTGGATAAGACGGTACTTCTGCAGAGGCATGCTAAGCTAGCAACAATTGAGACGAACCATCTTAATTGCTTGGTAGTACGAAAGTTGCGTAGCTAAGCCATACGACTTTCAACCTTAGAGAATATAACATTATTGGACACGTTTCGAGCCACAGTTTCAACCCGAACGCCAGTTTGTAAAGAAACACAACAGAAGTTGTGTCGTCTGCTAAGATGGTTGGAGAAATTTAGAATCACAAGGTGAAAGACTGATGCTGGTATACCTGATATTGCAACAGTTATGTGATAGTACTCTAGTATGTGTTTCTGAAATAAGTGACTCAAATCCTGAAACATTTCCTACATATTCGAACCGAAAACAGTGGCTTCAGAAACTGAAAGGAAATGACAGGCTTATGTTCATTATAAGATGCTAGGCTGCAAAGGATAAGTCGTAGGGTGTTTTCTGCTGGCGTGTTTAAAACTGGGGGCCTTAGACTTTCTTCAGAAAGAAAACAATGTAGTGCTCTGTGTTTTGGTAGCTCATAAAAACGGAGACGGTCAATTCGAAAGTATATATTTGACCACTGAAACAGCCATTAAAATTTTGACTTAAGCAAAAACAGAGAAACTGCAAAGGCAGTATCCACACAAGAAACACCTCATTATGAAAATGTGTCGTGTGTTCAGGACAGTGGTATACCAGTTACCGTTCTCTAACTTGCCGATGCTGTAACATATGCAACTTTGAAACGTTTGGAGGTGCATACACTATTACTCGTGTGGGGGGTATTATGAATCACAGTTCAGAATCAATTTAAGACGGTGCATATAAACTCAAGTGTGGTATTTATCCGGAATAATGGACCCCTAACCATCGTGTTCGTCCAGAAGGACACGTGCGAGCCTGGATTGGGAAAGTGAGACGCCATGCTGCGACTTCGCGACTAGCAGGTTCCAGGCTTACAGAAAACAAGGGAACACCGGAATGAAGTTTGAAAGCACTGCACCTCACTTGTAAGTACATAAGCCTACATTTCCATATGCATGTTTTAGTTAGACATTCCAATAATGTCAGTCTATGCGAAACGTTGAATATGAACCCTCCCCTTATGTAGGATTTACAAGCCAGTGCCTAGGGCCAGACGCCTGTCGGGGAGCAGAGGAACTTAGGCCCGGAGAGGGAAGACCTCGAAGCGAGTGGTCAGCCAAGCACCAGATATGATAGTGAGGAAGAGGATGATATGAAATGCAGGCGAAATGGATGAGTGGAAAGGTGATGCAGCAACCAAAACACCAAATTTTACAACTTTCTGCAGACTATAAAGATGAAGGAAAAAGACAGTACCTGTAACTAAGTCTATCGTAAGGAAACACTGATATTTTATTTCGAGCACTGAAGTTCACAGTCACGAGCGAGATGGCTCCGCGGTAACGTGCAAGGTTCGCAGTCGGGAGGTCGTGGTTTCGATTCCCGTGGCCGACCTTGCTGATCCATTGTGTTTTCCGGGGGTTTCCCAAGCGAATGCTAGAAAGGATAATTACATCTCCCTATATCAGGGTTCAGTTCTTTCAGTGTCGCAAGTGTCAGCGAAGGCGTTAGGTGCAGTTTGGCAGGGATGATATGCGCAGAGGAACTCTTTCCGTCCTTCGTCCGTGGAATCCGGGTGGAAGAACGGGCGCATCTGAGGGCGCTGGTAACCGCGCCAAGGTCCCGAAATGCCTAAGACTTCGAGGTGTCGTCATGTTGGGAAACCTTAGGGACCTCTGTCAATGGCTATGCCGTTTGTCTGGATCTGGCCGCTCGGTGTCTCCTGTCACCTCATCCTTCCTCCCGGGGGTGCTTCCTTGGGGGCATAGGTACAACAAACCTCTTACATTCCTATTCCTTCTGACACTCCTATAAAACAATATGTAACAAAATAATGTGTGAAAAGAAATAAGTAACGAACATAAGAGCCTGAGATATAAAAAAGGACTCAGGTAAAAAGATATAGGAGGCCGAGGTCTTGCTCATAACACTTCAGGTGTTTTTGTTACCCCTAAACTATCCTCTCGGCCGCCTCCGTAGTGCAGTTGGTAGCACGCTTGCCTCTGGCGCAGAGGACCCAGGTTCCATCCCCAGTACCAGCATGGGGACTTTATCCCCTCTGGGAGGTCTAGCACGGGGTGCACCCAGCCTCGTTATGTTCCGGGGGGACCAATTGAGGAGCTACTTGATGGAGAAGTAACGGCCCCAGGTCGTGAAGATCGTATAACTGGCCGGGAGGGCGCTGACACGTCCCACCCTTCAGTACTGCACCCCACCAATGACGCCTGTAGTGGGCAGAGATGGGGGATGCAGCGGCTGGGCGGCAAGCCTTGACCCTTCATGGGCTGTTGCACTAGGGTTAATAAAACTATCCTCTCCCAAAATGCACTAAAACCACTTCATCTCATTTGTAATTAACACTGTTAATTTACTCTTGGAAGTTCTCTTGTTAAACTTTGAGTGTCGTCCATATCACCGAGGTTCTTAATTTTGTAGTTATTTTCACGGCAACTGAACCAGAATATAGAAGGAAACACTAACTATTGGTATTCACCAAAAGTCAACATGACATATTTCCCCCATTGTAGTGTTCTCTGGTTACTTTTGGTAGCATTGTTTGTTTAGTTGGTATCAATACTCCATTCATATGCCGTTTCTATTATGGTCCGACGGGAACGGTGAAGAAGAAAAGAAGGGTTTCTACTACTTGAAATTCACATACACTCATCCTCTATGGCGAATGGGGAATAATCCTAGTTAAAGAAAAATGTCCACCCTCCCAGGCGGGAATCGAACCCGGGGGACCCCTTGCACAGCAGGTGGTTGCTCTACCGATTGAGCTACGACCAGCCACAGACGTACTGTGCCAACATTTTCAGTAGATTTAGTGCTACATTTGTTTGTTTTGTTATAAACAGCGAATGGTAAAGAATGCATGGTCTAGAACTCGAGAGAGAAGCTGAAACTGAGGAACAAAGTCCACCAGTTACAACACGCGAATTACTGAAACGTGTGAAAGACAATTTTCTAAGCTAACAGAATGGATATCCTTGGACGTTTCCTGTGAGTGAATGAATAAATGCAACATTGCATAGATTATGTCCAAATGGAAACATGATAAACAATGGAGGGGTACTCATGTAACACGCAGCGTTAACTAAGTTATGAATGAAGCTGACGCACGAAATCACGTTTCTGCAAGTCTGTCTTGATGACTCACTCTCGGCCATTACGTTCACTTGCTCGTGTTTTGCTATCACAAACGAAGTTGCTGTACTGTGCCTTAAGGCTTAATGCATACACACAAGGTTTGGAACCGAAAATTTGCATGGCTGACTAATTTTATGCTTCATCTTATACTATATTCCGCGCAACTTGGAAACGGCTCTATCGATTTCGATCAAATTTTGTATTCAAACAGGTTTTTGCTTATTAAGTTTATCTATATAGGTGTCATTCCTGAGGGGAAAAAAAAAAAAGCGATTTTACGCGCAACAGTCACAATTACTCTAAACCTTATTTTGGCCATAATTTCTCTGTTGATGGGCCAATTTCAACAAACAAGCCAGAATATTAAACGTCTCGTCAAGAGCGTTTAGAAAACCTAAAGAAAGTTGACCTAGCTATCTTAGACTACGCATAACAGTCACAATTAATCGAAACCTTATTTTGGCCATAATTTCTCTGTTAATGGGCCAATTTCAACAAACAAGCCAGGATATTAAAGGTCTCGTTACCGGAACGACTCCAACAATTAGGATAAAAATTTATATTTAGTTAACATTTTGCTTTTCAAGGTTTACCTAAACAAGTATCTTCTCAAAAAAAGGGGAAAAGAAACGCCGAGCGAATCTTGGTCGCCCAGGTACTGTGAGTAATATTAACTAATTACTGACAAATGCACACTTTTCTGTCCAACTTCAGTAAATGCATCACGAGTTGACGTTGATGTTTTCTATCCTACAAATACAATAAACGTACTCTCTTCAGAGTCTACAATAAAGCATGCAGACACGCCTATACTACTAGAATATTTAAAGAACAGGATAACATGTACATTTACAGATGAATTAACAACATTAACTGAACAAGCATACACAAAATTTGTTAGCATCTTAAACATCACTTATCTCTCAGCATTAGTGCTTAAATTCAACTGTCTACAAAATAATAATACCCTCATGAAATTCTGATCTTTATGTGCATTACTTTTACTACTAATCATGAAGCATGGTGGAAGCACAAAGACAGCAGCATATACTATGCAGATATGAAATTATTACATTTATCTGTGTTTAGTAGCACAAATTATGTGTATTTAATTTGGAGCTTGCATGTTTCAAAATGATATGCAGCAGCTGAAAGGGGTACTGCTAAATAGTCATTCATAAGGAATGTGTTAACTCAAGCAGCCAACATAAGAATCCATAGCTAAATAATGGCCAAAATATGACCAATGAAATAGTTCTAATATAAGTGAAACATTCACTGGGAAGTGCAATAACAATCAGTCGAAAATACAACTGTAACAAATTAATGTCCTATAGCCAACATTAAATGTACCACACCATTTAGTACTACCAGATCAAAATTAAGTTCATCACCTTTCTCATTTCACATAAAAAAAGTAGTGTCAACAGAATTATAGAAGATAAAGCCAATGCTAAGAAGGAAAGGAAACAAAGACAGAAGCCACATTATCAATGTTACCAGCTAGGGATGCCTAACTACAGAACACTGAGATTTGCAGGGGAAAAAATTAATAAAATAAAGAGAATTTTAAAGAAAATGCAGACTAGAAAAATTATACTTTCGACAAGAAAAACATTTCAAAAATATCACTTACGCTGCAAGTTCATCGCTGCTCTATAGTATTCCAATGCGTTCGAAAATATTCCTTCAGTCTCCATTCCACAATTTTAGTGATTCTGCGGTGCCTGTTGAACACACCACTGGAGAAGATTTATACGTGCACAATGAAGAAAACTCTCGAGTCCTGCCGAAGAAGCTAGCAGAAAATTAAGGAAAAAAAGTGCATATAATGATGTGTATGTCACCATCTACAAAACATACATGGAACATCATACATACACTAATTTTACTAAAATGAAACTGTTAATTTATTCACTTGCTTCTTTTTCTATTTTGGAATGGCTGTGTTCAAATTCCAAAAAATCATCAAACAATACATCACAGAATGCTCACATTGATTTTGTGCAACATTATTAGCATTAATAGTTTAATCATAGATGAATAGTTACTCTTCTTAAATATGTTAAATAATATACAAATAAAATGATCAAAAATATTTGTGTATTTGTCTAAATGAATGCAACAGATAAAGCCAAACCAAAAAAGTGCACAAAGCTTTTATATGATAATACATTTTGAGATGGTATCCAGTCTAGAAAAAGCATTTAAAGGAGCTAATATATGAATAAATGGAAGTATCAAAATATGCTCTTACTTAAATTGCAGGTTTGCAGAAAGTTTGAACTATAGTTCGGCATTATTTATACAGCCTTATAAAGGATCCTTTAGGAATATTTTTAACTCTGAAACGTAATATTTTACTTAAGTTTAAAGTAAGCTAATACTTCGGCACTGACCGATGGTTTTTAGTGCGCTTCAAAGTAAAATGCCTGTAAAAGCACTTCTGTGGGATCAAACATATCAAAAACTATATGCAATAAAAAGGCAAAAACTTCTGTGTTGTTATAGAGTATGCATATATAAAATAAATACTATTAATATGAGATTTAATCAAGAAAATTGTTTTTGCACTAATTATCCATTTTAATGTTTTAGAAAGAAAACGTTTCTGAATAGAAGGTAACCATAAGAAACACTGTGGAAATAAACCTACTGTTAAGATTGTTGTATTTACAATGAATAAAAGGAGTTGAGATGTCTTAAAATATTTCTAAAAGATTCAATATAATGCATAAATTTCATCAAAATCTGACTGCTCTTCTTGTATAGCAGCACTTTGATTTTGTTATTCTATTAATTCAGGTACTAGTCCCCTTAAGCGCTTTTCATTTAGATGGATGTAACCAACTGATATGCCCGTTACGATAACTAGGGACAAATAACATTTAACCTCTTCATTTTACAGCAGGTTCATCGCAAGGACAAAGTTACTATAACTAAACGTTCTTTGGTTAAATCAAACACTCACTAAAAATGCTTCATACAAAAGCTGGGGTAAAAACAGGCAGTTTATCAACTGAAGTATCAAGATTGTGTCAGCAAAATTCTGAAGACTTTTCACATGAATTCAAAGTAATATTTGGCCAGACCACTGTCTTCAATTACTGATGTAGAAATAGCTGATATTAACAGCATTCACTTTTGCATATTACTCAAATTTCTGCAGGGCTGTGTTACTTATTTTACTGCCTCTGCTATCAAAAGTCTCATTACTTGACATGAGCACTTATTTTCAAATTCTAGAAGCCAACTGTAGTTACTGTATGGCCAAAGTTGCTCTGATGACATGTATCACCCCATTTAAATACCACAAATTATTCATTCCTACATGAAAGAAGAATAAACACAAAACAGTCTTACACAGAAATTTACCAAGTAAAGAAGTAAAGTCAGGCCAACTAGATAATGTACTTCATTCATATTTACTAGCCTGAATAACACTGGCTAAGCACTAATACAGACTGGAGAGTCAATTTAGAAGTTAAGTGTGCTTATAGGTGATCCACATAAAACAACTGCTGGATGAAATTTCAGGACACACTGATGATAGTACAACACTTTCTCTTCGATTGATGTACTGTTTAAGAAAAACTTCTGCAGAAAGTCATTCATTTTGCAATGAAACACTTGTTCTACATATAGTACAACTGCAGTTCATCCAACTGATATGCCCTCTGCTTGAATTTTTGTGCATCGAAGGCATAATGCACAAGAAGAATAATTACTGAGGATTGACAAAGATGTATATGGAGATTTCTCTGTCATGCTCTGAAGTTAATCCAAAATCTAGTGGCAGTCATCAACGGACTTCATGAAGCTTCATGCATCTTTTACAATCTGTGTTATACACAGTTACTGTGGTTTACTTTCATTACATATGGTAAAGTTTATACCAGATGCAATTACACACACATTAGGTGAATTAATCATGAATGTCAATGAAAAATAAAACTTCATAATGTAACAGAAACCAGTGAAGGAAATTATTTTAAGAGGACTTTTAAAGAAAAGTTATTTTTACTGATTATGCAGTACTCCAATGATGATCGTAACTTAACAATTTCAGGGATAACTATCAAGTATGGACTTGGTTCATCTGTAAGTGGTGCATTCAGCTATCAGTCTTATCAGCATGCTATGAAGTGTATACTCTCGGAAGGCATATTGATATTAAATTCTCTTAAATGTTTTCCAGAAACCAAAAAGTATGATGTTATGCAATATGATTACTAAAGCTCTGGAAAGTGCTTTAGCAGAAGTAAGATTCAGAATGCCAAGTCACCAAAGCAAATTACAACAGAAGTATGAACTTTCAACCAACACAATTTACTGGGTTCAAACCCCATGGAAATGTGAAAACAAAACTGGCAAAAATCTACACCAAGCAAACTCCATACAGTATGAAAGTTTCTATTTTTTCCTTCTATTCTAATTAATTACTATGCAAGTGCAAAATCCGACAAGTAGGTTGAGAATGGGCTACATTAAATCAACCCATTCCCATCTTGCTATGAAACCATACCAGATTGTGAAGCCTGCTATGTCACACTGATTTGCCATATCCTAACTGGAACCACAAAGTATACCATAGCTACAAAACAATACTCTCAGATATATTTGGGGGCACCCAACAATCACCAACTACAACACCAGGTCATACTCTTCGTGGAATCTTGAAACTATGACTGACACAAAGTTTAATGACGGGTGGCTCAAAACATCCAATCAGAGACTTGCCATTCCTTACGGTGTTGTCTAGTTAAACATGCTGTGAAATCACATTGTAGTCAGTAATATATATAAAATCATTCGCAACCACAAAATTATTTATTTGCATAACAGAAAGAGAATAGTAGTGGTCAGGTATCAGCAGTATTAAATGCTGTGTCCACCATAATTCCACTATTGCACTGCTTTTATAAGATTTACAGTTTTATTTTGTTGTTTGGAACTTGTTATAATTCTCATGGTTTCATTTTGTATTATTGTAACAGTGAAATATTCCGTTATTGTGTAATCCCATGATGTTGCGATAAGACCCAGTTTCAGAACAACTCTGAATAAAGAACTAAGGGGAGAAAAAATAAAGGACTACCAAAGGAGGGGATTATGAACCTAAATTAAATTTCTTTGTAATACTACGATTCTGCATTTGTTTATGACTAGCTTGTCAATTGCTTTCATGGTCTCGAAACTAGGCCTTTACGTGATTTATATGCATTCTATGAAAACAGATTCATGATTTTTATTCCGTGTTCGTACAGCGAACTCTGCTCGACTCCTGGCAGCACAATGAACTGTGAATGCCACGATCATGCCCACTTCTGTGACGAGAATATCCATCCGTATTACTTAGAAATGAAACACATTTGAAAAATATGAGGTCATTTTGGTTTGGACATCGACCAAAGACCGAAACAAAAAAGAGAGAAAACGGTGATGATAAACGTTTCCGCGTGCGGTGCCGTGAACAAACCCAAAACAAAATAGTTCAATGTCAGTTCAATAGTCAAAAGAAATCCTCTCACAACCTTTATATAACGCAGCTTCCAATGTCTGTCTTAAGAACTATCTTTTAATTAGTGTTATTGAGGTTTACGAAGTTGAGTTTCCGTTGAGTTTTTCTCACAGTTGGAATAGATTTTATATTCAAAATGTGCACTGGGGATCACTTGCGGTGTTGGCAATGCATTGAAGGTCTATCAGACGTGCAGAATGGTCTACGAGTCACTTGTCTCAAAACCCTTCAAGCAGAATTGAGTATTACCTGGCAAAGGTAAATGAAGCCATGAAGCGTATCGGAAACAACGTGAAACTGTCCAGATGTTTACGCGAGCTTATCGCATAAACATGACTAGACGGTGTGCGTACACTCTGCTCAGATGCAATCATATTTTCAGGACGTCTCATATCGGCAGGCGCGAGAGTTCATCTATTTGTGTCTTATCACTGACTATACGCCAAGTTACTATTATTTCGTTATAATAAGATAAGCGGTCATAACACTCGACAGTCAAGGTCAATACGCCTCAACGCTTTGACAAGTAGTATGATAGTAGGCACAGAGTACGGCATATGGGCGCACTGGACCCCGCTGGGGCCCCAAGATAAGAAGGCCGCGGGAGATCTAAAGACTTCGAGGTGTCTTCAAACTTGGGAGACCTTAAGGATCTCTGCCAATGTCTATACCGTTAGTCTGGATCTGGACGGCCGGTGTGTCCTCTCATCTCATCCCTCCTCCCGGGGATGCCGCCTTGGCGTCACAGGCACAGTAAGCCTCAGGCTTCAGTACGAACCCCCTCCGTATCTCTATTTCTATTCTTATATCGGTGATTTTTCAGCACCGATACTTGATATTTTATCAAATATATGAATAGCTGTAAAGTCAACAGCTTATTTACTGAATTGTGTTCTTATTGGTAGTTTTCTGAGTATAAACGCATGTTTGCTCATCATTTTCAGATGTCGCGAATCTGTGACCCGAGTTAGTCCCGAGCAGGGTTGCCAACATTTAAAAGTAAAATTATCGTACCAGTCACTCAAAATTATAGATTTGGATTCAAAATTATCGTACAGCTTAAACCAAATGCTACAACAATCAAAATATCAGCATAACACTTATGAAAATATAATATTAATGATGTTTATGATATTCACTTACAAGATTGATGACCTCAACCAGTATTGCAACTTTAGCACTTATGCTTCTCGCATTATTTATCTGAAAGTTCATCTTCCTCAACCGTTGCAGCATTATACAAATTTATTGTTGAGATAAACCTTAACATCTTCTCGGTGACTTGGAGATTTTCGGATCTACCGCATTATTTCAAAACTAAGGCGACAGAATAAGTTCATTTACCGTATATAGTGCCAATCTGCTTCTAACTTTAGTTTTTATTAAGCCCAGTTTAGAGAGAGAGAGAGAAAAAAAAAACTTTCACAAGAAGCTTTTCTGTGGGGAAACGAAATCACTGATAATGCAAAGGCTGCTAGTTCTTTGAATTCAGTATTTCCACCAAGGTGGCATGTGTTTAACAGCACTTCAAAACCTGTCAGGTTCAGGCATGTTCTTTATTTCACATGGAATATCACTTACTCAGAGTTTTCTCCATTGATCATCAATTTTCGGAACAGCGCCTTCTTCATTGAGATTACCAGATCTGGGCACACTGGCAAAAAGAGGATAAAGGGTAGAAAGATTAGCACGATATGAAATGGTTGCCTTAGAGGTATGGAGACGGGCCATGAGGGCATTTGTAATTAGTTTCATTTCGTTGGTGGGACAAACCAGTGAAAATATTATTTCTCCGGTATCGAACTATCATACATTCAAATTATCGTACACCCCCATAATATCGTACGGGTTGTCAACCGAGACAGGTTCCCCTCCACCGGCGAAGCGGATGCAGTTTTTGGGCACAAAACCCTTAGCATGACTTTCTTTGGTAGGGAAAACTGACATTTGCATGAATTTTACAGTAATTAGGTGCAGTAATTTCAATACATATTTTCTTTTTACTTTTTAAATTACACATATCTATATTTATGCATTGCTAATGGCTTCATTGCTAGATGCAAGGCAGAAAAAACATTTATGCAATGCATGTTAAAACACAGAATAAAAATATTTTAAATTTTAAAACTTTTGCCTTTTTGTTGCAATAAATTGTGGGTTTTTTTGAAATTTAATTTACAAAAAAAACCGTTGAATCTATTGAAATACGCCAAAGGAAAAAGTTGTTGTTTATTCAACTTTCTATGAATATAGCCATAAATCAAGAACCTTCAATGAATAATTTTTCAGCCAGGTGATAATTTTTTTTTCTAAAAAACTATAAACTTTTCAACATTTCGGTATTAGACTTTCTTGTTATTCACAACATGAGAAATTCGCTGTTAAGGTCTTGCGGATCATTTCACTTCCACCCTGTATAAAATTTATTTTAAAAACGCTACTTTTAAAAATTGCATCGTGGGAACCATTTGGTATAGGATGATAAAATTCAGATTTAACGTTTTATAACTCGAAAACTAAAATAGATATCGTACTGAAATTTAAAACTCCCTAATGTTCATATACGATAACACTGAAAATAAATTTTCAGTTGTGTACCCCTTTAACAAGAACTTGGGGATACCTGCGAGGAAATCACGAGAAGTCTCAACCTCCCTTCGTTCCCTATCTAGCACAAAGTTGAACACAACAATTTTCAATAAAACAAAACTTAAAACATCTGATGTGTTGCACTCACATGACTTTCTCTACTCTTGTACTAACCATTCGTACAATCTTTCATGTTAACACAGATAAGCGTTCGCAGGAATTATCTTATTGCTTATTTACTTGTAGGTGCAAGGAGAATATGGAAATACAGTAGGCTTTGAGCGATAGTCAAATATTTTGAGCTTTCAAATTACGTTCTCTTTGCACGGTTAACATATACAAAATGAATAACGATGTTCCATTTCATGGAAGTATAAGTTCTAAAAAATTCACACCAATAACAAGCAATATCTCCGAAAAGGCTTACTCCACAAAAAATATATTGAAACATAAATTGTTTTAGCGAGATCTACATTTTTTGTATAGTAAGATTTGGTCTACCTCTTACGGTTTACCAGTTGCTATAGTCATCCAGAGTAAATACGACTACAGGGGCTATAGCCAGAAAATTCAAGATATACATTTCATTTGTCATAAAAATATCTCAAAAATATATGGCATTTTAATCAAAATCGTTAGAGCCATTTTCAAAAAAATCAAAATTTTCCAAGTAAAGGGTAGTTTTGGGTGGAGGAATTTTCTTCAAGATCTTCGTGTCGCATCCTTGAAAGACATTAAACTTAAGTACCAGCTTTGGTTTTTAACCGACTTTTCGTTTTTGAGTTATGCTGTCCACAGATTGACAGACACACAAGGACCTTTTTCGATTCAGGGGGCCTCAAAACATGCATTTCCGATGAAATTTTGACATCGAATTTTTGGGTGGAATACAATACTTCCTCTACTTTACTATACGTAGTAGAAAAAGTAAAAAGTATTGAAAACTCCCTGTTTCAAAATGTTAGAAACCTTGTTCTATCGGATAGATGAAACTGCGACTTGAAGGCATCTATAGAGACTACGTACTGCACCAAATAAATGCAAGATGGCGACGGATTACGTATACGAGTTGTCATTTATCCCAAGTGCAAACTGCGAGTCGCTTCGCTCTGCTGATTGTCCTATGGTGCTGTAATCTTGGCAGCGATAAGTTCATAGAATGTTCCAATACGCATTACCGATTTTAAGACAGCAATGAAGTGACAAAGAACAGCTCGTTCATAAAATAGTTTCTGAAACTCATTCTTATGCCTGCTCGGTATCCGCGAATACTGTGGGAAGACATGTAACAAAAATGCAGCGCTGGTCCCGTAGCTCAGTCTACTGTGCACGGGGTCCCGGGTTCGACTCCCGGCAGGGGGGGGGGTTAGGACGTTTTCTCCAGCCAAGAATATTCATTATCCATTCTAGAGTCTGAAAGAGTATTCTTGTGAAGAAGCTAAAAGTGAAGCCCTAGTGATATTTCTTGTAGTCTGCATCTGCCGATAAGTAAGCTAACTTTGCTGAATATTTCCATTGCTCGTATGAACTTCTATACCATAAAGCCTATGATTCCATTACAAATTTCGTTAAAGGTACAAAGAGGATAAGAATGGTCAAATGCTTAGAAACAGGTCGCTGCATGCCAGGCCTGGGCAACTCGTGGAATACCTTGAGTGATATTTTCTACCTGCTAAACATACAGTTATCAGTGCAAGTCCACGAGCAGGCTGCGCTCAGTGAGCACCAGTTGTCCAGCCCTGCTATATGCCATACATCACGAGAAACAACTAAAGATTGGCAGAACTTCAAACCTGAAATTAAAAAAGGTTCTGAAAAATTCAAACCATATCTAAACAACGTATATTTCGGAAATGGTTAACGCCACCAAAATTAGCTGAAATAAATTGAGTGGCTTTACCAACGAAATTTTCTTAAATGTGCGGCAGTATTTTAATCAAACATTTCGAAAAATGTTCGACATGAAGGGTAGGTACGATGGGATGGGGAATTTTCTTCAAATTCTTCATTTCGCATGTTTGAAAGAACCGAACTTAAATAACCAAGTTTGGTAGCTATCCCACACCACTTACATTGATCATCACTCGCGTGCGCACCTTTTACCCTCCCTCCCCCTTCAGGGGGTCTCAAAATTTATATTTCCGGTGAAATACCAAAATAAAGTTTTTGGTAGAACGCAGTGTTTATCTACTGCGCACGTGGTAGAGAACGTGAAAAAGAAATATTTCTCGCTTTATTATTTGAAATTTGAATAAACTGTGCTGTGCTGGAAAGGATAGCCAACACATCAATTGGTGAAAACCAAACCTCGATCACTGCGCACTAGAAAAGTCTCTACTGCAGCTTTAAAAATTATTACAAATTGTAATGAATAGGGATCGAACCTTCATACATGAAACAAAAGGTTGCGGAGCTTGGACTATAGGTAGTGGAAGGGGTCAGTCTGTCACATGATCACAACACAGGCCAGGTATAGTGGACGCTTTAACGTTTTAGCATAACTTATATTCAATACTGTCACCATTTGCAGTAAAATACTCACTCCCAAACTCTTGTACAAGTTCAGCAGTACGCGAATATTTTGATTTTCGTGCTTGAGGCATTTTATTGTGTGGCATGGTGAGAGACTATGCACTGTCTTTTGTTCTGTCCCCGTGCAATGACGTCACGCTCTGCCCATGTGCTGGCAACTTGGGATCGCCTCATTCGCGATAGCTGCATCAAGGTTAGAAAGTGTAGTAATGAAATTCCCCGCGTATGAAGTCAACTCGGATTTCCATCAACAGCGAGCTCAAAAATCAGCATGTAATTTCGGAAGAGAGGAACATCGTAACAGATTAAAATGACATCTTGGTTTGTGGTAACCGTATCAGGTTTCATTTTCAGCAAGACCTTTCTGCTTCCCAATTAAATTCAATAAGATTACTTTCCCGCTTTCAGAGAAAAATGTGTACCTCGTACCTATTTTTGTTCATTTGAATCAAGTGCAATCTACTGTTTTCTATGTTAACAGAGCATATGCTATACTACCATTGGGGGTCCTTTACTGCTGGGTAAGCCGATTCATTGTGTAATTAGTTATCCCTGACTGAAGAAGCAATAGTTAGCGGATCATTAAATGTTGCACCTGGAATGGCTTTTTACAGACACGTGTGCGTAGGTATATATACCGATAAGTGAGGAATTTGAAGAAGAGCTACTTAAACTCACTTTCTTTATTTCCGAAGTCATTTGTTGCATGTTTCAATGTCCAAGGTTAAGTCGTGTGCTATAAGAGCCCATTCTTTAGTGTCACGTTCCTTATGGTGCAGATAGAAATAATCTACAAACTTGTTATGATACGATAAATCATTAGCTAGTGCGTGGCTGGTATCTTAAGAGCGCCTGTTATGCGAGGGTTCCCGGTTCAATTCCTGGCTAGGGGGTGGGAATGTTATCTAGCTTAGGTTATTTCCTATCCTCCGCAGTGGGATTTAATGTATAGAGTTCGACAACTGTGCACGAGTTATCACCATAGGTAATATGGTCAAAATTGTGACTATTTAAATGCCTCGTTTTATATATTTCCTGAATAGTTCTCAGCGTAAAAATCAATCCTAAGTTATAAATCTGACGTGTTGTACACACATGACTTTCTCTACTCGTTTACTAACCATTCTTACAAATTCATATTCCTTTATCTTTACTTATTGTTTATCTTCTTGTAATTACAAGGAGAATATGGGAATACAGTGGACTTCTTTTACGGTTTACCAGTTATGCAAAAGTCATCCAGAGTAAATAAGTCTACAGAGACTATAGCCAGAAAATTCAAGATATACATTTCATTTATCATAAAAATATCTCAAACATATGGCATTCTAATCAAAATTGTTAGCCATTAAAAAAAAATCTGATGTGTTGCACTCACATGACTTTCTCTACTCTTGTACTAACCATTCTAACAAACTCTTATATCTCCATGTTAGTTAAGATAAACATTCGTACAAATTATCTTACTGCTTATTTCCTTGTAGGTGCAAGGGGAATATTAGAATACAGCAGGCTTTGTGCGACAGTCAAATCTTTTTGACCTTTGAGATTCCGTTCTCTTTGCACGATTAACATATAAAAAAATGAACAACGTTGTTGCATTTCGCTAAAGTTCTAAGTTTTCCGAAACTCACACACATAACAAGGAATATCTCCGAAATGGTTCACCCTACAAGAAAAGTTATTGAGACATAAATTGTGTATTTTAGCAAGATCTACATTTTTTGTATAGTATAATTTGGTCTATTTCTAACGGTTTACCAGTTATGCAAAAGTCGTCCAAAGTAAATACTACAGGGGCTATAGCCAGAAAGTTCAAGATATACATTTCATTTGTCATCAAAATATCTCAAACATATGACATTTTAATCAAAATCGTTTGAGCCATTTTCAAGAAAATCAAAATTTTCGAAAAATCTTCCATGCAAAGGGTAGTGTAGGGTGGGGCTATTTTCTTCAAAATCTTCGTGTCGCATCCTTGAAAGACATTAAACTTAAATACCAAGTTTGGCGTTTAACTGACTTTTCGTTTTTGAGTTATGCTGTCCAGAGACTGACAGACACACAAACACACACACACGGACCTTTTTCTAAAAATGCTTTTTTTGGATTCAGAGGGCCTTAAAACATATATTTCCGGTGAAATCTCGACGTCGAATTTTTGGGTGGAATACAATACTTCCCCTACTTGCCAGTAGAGAAAGTAAAAAATAAAAAATTTTTCATGTAAAGGGAGGTTCAGAGTGGAGCAATTTTCTTCCAAATCTTCGTGTCGCATCCTTGAAAGACATTAAACTTAAATATCAACTTTGGTTTTAACCGACTTTTCGTTTTTGAACTATGATGTCTACAGATTGGAGCGCACACGCGCACGCACACACACACACACACACACACACACACACACACACACACACACACACACGGACCTTTGTCTAAAAATGCTTTTTTGGATTCAGGAGGGCCTCAAAACATATTTCCAGTGAAATCTTCTCTACATTGAATTTTTGGGTGGAATACAATACTTCCTCTACTTTACTATACGTAGTAGAGAACGTAAAAATACAACAGAAGTCTCGTTTAGCATTGAAATGTTGCTGTAGCTCGATTGTATTACATTTCCGTTTACTCGATGACCTTCGCTTCTTCGAGATCATAAATTAATGCTATACGCTTCAAGTATTCACATTCATCGCAGGAAGCACCATCTTCCCATTCATATAGACAAGGAATGACGCAGCAAATTAAACAACTGCAATGATCCCATAAATTCACTTACTTGAGGACGGTTAACATGTTTTAAGATATGTGGATCAAACGGCAGACCTGTGTTCCCAAGAATAGCATCCAAAGATAATATCTCAAATTTATTTTCGGTGTCTACCGTACAAGCGACTAAGAAGTTTAATTGAGCTTGGATTTCTTCTTCGGGCTTTAGTTACATTAAATAATCTTGTGTTTTGAGCAGCTCCTGACACGTCACTTAAAATACATCGTCTGGAAAAGAAAGCTGTACTCCTGCAGTCGATAAGAAATGTCACAGGCGTAAAGGCCCTAGTTATTTACACCAAGGATGGGATTAAGAATTGCGCGCTTAGCAGTTTTAAAAGTTACTTTTTAACTACATGAGGTTGATAATGGTCATTTACGTGTAATAGTTTAGCGTTAAATTAAAATGGCAGGCTTTTACATATTGTTTCCTTGTATGTATAATGGGAATAGGGGAATACAGTGGACTTTTAAGTGATCAAATCTGGACATACGCGATTGCCTTAAAATAGTTCTCTTTGCATGAGCAAGAGAGAACGAAAACACGACTTCGCATTTAAAAAAAGTACCTATTTGAAAATGCAAACTAATAACAAGTAAATATCTAGGAGATGATTAACCCCAAACAAGAAAGAAAAGAGGGGGGGGGGGGGGGGAAACAAACTAAATTATTTAAATTATTTTGTTGTTTAACGACGCTGTCAATTGCCAGGATCACATCAGCGTCGCCGGTGTGCCGGAACTTTGTCCTTCAGGTGTTCTTTTACATGCGAGTATATCAGCTGTCACTTTTAAGCACACTTAAAAACCACCGGTTTTAAAAAAGTTGCTTTAAAATTATTTACATATTGTATAACACTGCAAAATTCTGGCATACAATTGTGTCAGGAACTGTGTAATATTTATACAGTTTTAAGGAATGCGCACCACAAAAAAAATCAGGTTATATTGTCTTAATCTACGTCTGCCACGAACGACTTTGAAACCAGAGGCGTTACTGACCTGCCTTTCCAGAGAAATGAAGTTCAGACAAAACTTTACACATTTAAATTATAAGAAGTTTATAGGTATCAGAAACTGCTTTTCTATCTCAAAGGTATAGTTTTTGTTATTCGGAATTGAACATTTGTTGACTTAAAATTAAACTAGAACAGCTTAGAACGTACACGGTGTTGTTTTGCAACATTAGCGTTACCGAGATATTGTCACATGGAACTTGTAGAACAGGTTTCCTGTTCCATTTAACCGCTATACTAAGCAGTCATGAATCTTAATTTAAACAGACATAAAAATGTATTAAGGCCCTTCCATATTATAAGCCCCTTTCCAAACTTCAATCCTTCGAAAACCTGCCGAAGGATAAGTACGAGTTCAAGTAAAGGGTACAAACAGAGGAGACACCTCGCTCACTTCGACCTACACATATCTATTGTGGCTACCATCTCGAGGAGGCAGGGATGAAATGAGGGAACCGAAGGTGCCACACAGGGTCACAGCTAGACAGGCCACAGAGACGCGCGGAAGTCCCTAACATCCCGGCGCCAGGCCCCGCCAAGCAGCCGTCACACCGCGATTTCGGTGCCGCACTGAGCATCCCAACCTCCAGCCCCAACGGAGGACAAGACCGGCAAGACGCCACCTAGCGCCGAAAACAGTAGTTACCATGCGCAATCATTCGCGCCATCTTTCCGGCACTGCCAACACTACACGCCTGAAAGTACACATGAAAGATAAGGAAATGGAATAAAGGGAAATGATGGAAAGGAAACCGTGGTTTGAAATAATGCACTCAGCATTCGCCTAAGTGACAGGGGGACCCCACGGAAAACCCCATGTCAGAGTGCGCGACCACGGGGATCGAGCCCGCAACCTCCCGAATGCGGGTCACAGACGTTACCACCTGAACCAACCCGCTCGGCAGGAGTTCAAGTTGAATCCCCTGTATATTGGCTCGGACCCTTCGGCGGCCATTTCCTAGGAGAACCACAAAACGTCAAAGCTGATTTAAATGACACGTTCCTGCTATCAATTTTGGCTTGTAGGTGTTTTGAGATTATATAGATCTTTTGTTTGTTTTGCTTATAGTCGCTACAACTTGGTTACATCGCGACCGTACATATGGCCACAGAGTCCCACGAGGTGCAGTTTCAAATTAGGTTATATATGTTACTATTTGTAAGGTATGCTGATTTCACACTTGGTAGTAGGTCGCTAATGCCAGTTTTAGCCTCCATTTGGCGTACTTGGGGCATTGCAGAGAGTTTGTTGCAGCTGCCAAGTTTTGCGGTTCACAGTAAATTCACTGTTGATGTTTACGGCATCAAGCAAGCCTATATGCGGATTTTTCGATGCTTTGCTTTGCTTTCATGAACTCCGACCTTTGCAGTGGTTGCATCGGTTGCTTTTATTTATGATCCAGGAGTAAAATGTAACTAAAAATACCTAACGCAGAGCCACAGCGTGCATGAAGTGTCCAATATGATTGCATGTCACGCGTAGCGGTCCGTTACCTAGGTACATCTGTTTCACCGGCGAATACAAGAATTTATAATTATGCCATATATACAGCTGTCGACATTTCCAGCATGAGTCATTGCGGCTTGAGAGCAAGAGCCACAAGCAGTCTACTTCTCGCACACCAGCATTCTTCGAAATGATGTCATATTTCCCGTCTGTCACACCTACGTGAGCGATTTCCAGCAGATTGCTTTCTGGTGCATCTCAAAAACTGGAAGCTTCAAAACTTGTCTTTCTTCGTTGAGTATGTTACGTTGATGTGCATGTACATGTGTTCTCCATCTTAAAATTATATACAGCTATACAACCGAGCCATATGCATAACTAGAGATCGGATGTTAGGCAAAATGCCTATTCTTAATCACTATAGGTATAAAACTAGCCGCTGTGCCGGGATTTGGTCCCGCAGAAGTTATTTTATATGCCAGTAAATCTGCTAACGTGACCGCCTACCACCTAGGCGGTCCGGGTTCGATCCCAGGGATCCGCATGTGGTATTCGTGGTGGATGAAGCGGCGTCTGGGCGGGTTTTCTCCGGGTTCTCCAGTTTCCCCCACCACTCATTCCAATTGCTCCATCAACACCTTTCCATTTACCATTTCGCCTCCATTTCATATCATCCTCTCCCTCACTCTCAAACCTGACCACCCACTTCCAGGTCTTCATTTTGTCCGGTCCATAGGTTCCTGTGCTCCCCGATAGGTGTCTGACTCTTGGCACTGGTCCTGTAAGTCCTACATAAGGGGAGGATAATCAGGCAAAGAAGAAGAAATCTACTGAAATGGAGCTATCGTTTTTAAGCACACTTCAAAATCATCGGTACGGCCCGGATTTGAACCCGCGATCTTGGGATCAGTAGGCCAGCGTCTAACCAACTGAGTCACTCACGCCGACATTTTAGTTCACTCACTCCCTTGGAGCTGTTTTATAAAATTGAATGTGCCTAATCTTGTCTTTTTAACATATAATGCCTATAAATGGCTATTTACGTGTTTTCAAGAAAAAAAAAGTATTAAAAAATTGGATTAAAATGCTTAACATACAGGCAATTTGCATCTCATAGGTTTACGACATGTACATTACTTAAATTTGCTTTTGATCACTGCCTTTAATGACGATGTATAACTGCTTCTACTGCATTTGTGTGAAGATAGTCAATTCTGCTGCACACTCTTTATGTCCTAATTCTTATTTGTAGGTTTGTTGACCATGTGCTGTCTCATTTTTGGAAGTCCGGTGAATTTTCTATGAAGGGTTGAATTAACGTTCTTGGGAACCTGACAGTTGCTTTCCTGGCAAGTGCGTTCTCGCTGCGCCACGTGTTGCCGATCCGCTGGTCGGTTGTTCCTTAGCCGAACGCAAGAGGACGCGTAGGATGTGGCAAAGCACGGGCTGAAAAGACAATTGCGTGACCAGGAAGGCTATTGGCTGTTTCAAGGTTAAACCTGGTTGTCATGAAACAGACCCATACACCACCGATACGCCACGCCCAGAACTCATGTCGAGCGAGCTGTCAAAATTACCAAGTTACGTTTATTCAAGCATAATGCACAATGAGGCCAGTCTATGCATTGCTATAGATAGAGGAAGGCAGGAAGGAAGGGACTGAGCAGATATTCCGTACTTTTCAGGTAAAACCTACCAGAACAAAGCATGAAGGAGCTTCAAACCATTAGGACAGAAAGTAGAGTTTCCACCTCAATTACCATAAGTCCTAATGCTCTACGCTAACAAATTTGTCGAGTGTCCCAGATGGTGCAGGTCAACGCGTAAAAGAAAAATGGGAACGGATTCTTCAAGAGAATAGTGACTTAAGACATAGCAATGATTCTTGGCGGTGAGAACAGTGTTCCAAGTGATATTGATCCACAAAATCTGCGCTCTTCAAGCGAATACGCATCAATAATATCAGTAGAAGTGGAAAGGTCGTTTTCAGTGCTCAAAAATGTACTATCCGATAAGTGGCATAACTTAAAAGTGGAAAATTTGGTTATTAATGATTGACAAGTGTATTAACAGCGATGCATTAACGAAATTACTAACAAGAACTGTTCATATAGCATTTTGGTTAGGAATATTATGTGATTTGTGTGTTAACTACGTGTATCTGGTACCTTAATTTGCTTAAACACTGCATGATTTAAATGTTTTATTTCAATTGGTAACAAGAGAAATCCAAATAGCGTTTATTTTTCTTATTGTCTGCTTTTGCATGTAGCTTTAAAGATTTTAGCACCTAGTTCCACTGTTTTAGTGCCTAGTTTGTTCGCCTATTTTGCATTTTAACTGCCTATTTTGAACTTTTTAAGTGCTTAACATCCGGTCTCTACTCATAACATAGAAATTCATGAAATAAACATTAGTCGAGGGGGAAATGTTTATCTTGCTTCTAGTAAGGCGTGTGTCATGAAACCATTCTTTTGCTACTGGTCTTAAGGTAAACAATCTGGTGTGTGCACTCACACCACTTTCTCTACTCACTCTTCTACCAACTATTCCTAAATGGGTTATTCTAGAGTTATTTTTAGAGGTGGTGAATGGCCGATAGCTGCACAATGGTTTATGGTCGAGTTCACTTTTGTATTTATAAGACCATAGGGGTGTCAGGCTAGTATCTCCAACTACCGTGCAGTAAACATTGAGAACAGTACGTGATTAAGCACAGTACTCGCTCGAATTATCAGCAGGGTCTTGTTTTCTTCAAGAAAGGAAAAATGGACGTTAGCCCCACCATCAATTTTCATGACGCCACTCGCGCAGATCCTAGCAAGTTCATTCGCCACATCTAAAATGCCTTTGCAGTTTACGTTACGAGATAAACGTTCTTAGAAAAGGGTTTATGACATACATATTTTCTTGTAGGTACAATGGGAATATGAAAATAGTAGGCTTAAGCGATTGTCAAATCTTTCAACAACGGGTCGCTATGTGATGGGTTTACATTCTATTCACTTTTCATGGCCAGGAATTCCCTATTGAGAAGAGTAAGCTTTTGAGAATTCTAGTCAACAAGAAAACTAGCAATTAGATAATTAGTAGATACAGGAACAAGCATTTGTAAGAAGTTGTACAATATAAGAAGGCAACATGCATCTTTTATCTTTTGGCGTTATGTCAATGCCTTTATATAGCGACTAGCTCTTAAAAGATTTGACTATCTCTTGAGCCTACTGAATTCTCCTGCTGCCATTGTACCTCAAGGAAATCTGTAATAACTATTTCTATGCGTTTATCTCGATTAATATGAAGTAAATATATAGAGGCATAAGCGTTTGTACAAGAGTAGAGAAAGCCATGTGAGCGCAGCACGTCAAACTTGTTTTGTAGGTAAATTGCTTGATGTTTAAGGTGCATCTAAGTTGTAGTGCGTAGTTTAAAATATACCTGCATATGTTAGGACATTTTACTGAATACAAATCCTCAGTCTAGACTACTAATTAGCAAACTATTAGCCAAAGAAGCCTTTCAAACCTTTAAGGACTTTAGGCACCCTCTCTGAATACTAACTTCCGCTCATTTGTAGGTTTCTAGGATTTCCCCATCAAGGGACCGACCGTATCTGGAATGTGTTCAACTGTCATCTGAGTATCTGGTTTGTCCAAATGAGACAGCTATTCAAGCGAATCACTCACTGGCTGTTCCCATCTATGAAATATCTGTCGTGCTTCTACCAGTTTATTTCATGTTATGTTATTAAATTCTAAATGTGTTACTTATTCCGCTGTTTGCCTAAGGCAGAGGGTGTATATATACACACCGATTTGAATAATTTCTTTTGTGTTTTGTTCGTCTCAATGCTCGGATGGTTTAGAGGCAAAATTAGGAAAAACCCAACGGGACAGTTCGAATTAGAGCAGGCTTAGTCTACTGTGTTAAATCTCAGCTACATTTATCTTTCATGTACATCAAATACGTTAAGTTCGTTTGAATTATCTAGAATTTTGAATCTGTTTTAATGAGTATGACTCCTGGTTATTACAAACGAGTTTCATTTAATAACCAAAACACTCAAACCGTACACGATGCGACTAATATTATCGAATTTTATAGTTAGACTAGCTGAAATACGTGGCGTTGCCCGTGGTTTAACGATTTATCCCTAAAATTTGTAGACTAAAGTTGCACTTGTCCAATAGCCTTGTGTTTCTTTGGGGACATTTAAAAACGTTACTTAAAACTTAAAGACTTTAGCTCTTAGGATACTATAAAGAACAAAAAATACAAATAAAAAATAAACAAAATAAAAACACGGGCGACATTATGCAAATGCACTGTTAAACCATCACAAACATTACAGGAAGAAAAGTGAGTAGAGAAAGCCGTGTGAATGTAATACGTCGCACTTCTATTTCAATTACATAGAAAATTGTATGAACTGTTTACAGAAAAGGGAGCAGAGAAAGACGCGAATGTGTTATACAAAAGAAAAGCGGGTGGAGAAAACCATGCGAACGTAATACGTTGCATAATAAAAACAGCATAAAAACCTCCATGAAATAGTTATTTATGATTCAAGGGTTAAAAGGAAGATTTTATTTTGAGGTGTGATTCCGAAACGAGACGAACAAAATAAACCTGTGCATCTTATAGGTGCTATTTTTGAGACAGTCCTGGATATTTATAGATATATTAGAGTATATATATATATATATATATATATATATATATATATATATATGGTATTGTTCTACCTTTCTCATGGTCATGATAGTCTTCGGGTTGCGATGTTCATTTGCCTTGCGTAGCATCAGTGTTGGCAACATGACTTTTACAAAACCATAATATCCTACATAAGGGAGGCAGTGGAAATAATAAAACGACAAAAATAACGTAACGAAATGTAGTTAATATTATAATTTGTTCTAAACTTTCTCGCCTTTTGAGAAAACTGAAATGTTGATTGTAAAAATGTGTTTTTACATTTTAAACGTTGTTTAACTCAGATTCACGGCCTACTGGAATGAGGCGATGGTTATATTTCACAAGAAAACAAAGTTGGCATTATCGGCGTGTTAAAAGCTTTTGAGAACTGAGTGGTAGAATTTTATACTTTTCTTGGAAATAGTCTGCTCTACTAATGTGCTCAATCATTTTCTCCATGACTGTACCTAAAATGAAATATTTAAGGGAATAATTTCAGCAAACGTTTATGTCGATTAACATGAGAGAGAATTGTGTGCAGAAAATAAAACACCATCCTGGACCGACCTGCAATTTGAAGGCGAAATAACAAACCAATATCAATTTATAACATGTTCTTCAACATCCATTCCAAATTAAGGCCCTTTACCTGGAATTAATCGCTTCCTGAAAATGGAACTTGCAGGAATATGCTGGCGAAACAAAACTGACAGTTCGGCACTTGAGGTTTTTATTCTTGTATAATTATTTTCTGTTTCAGAGAGGTTGGTAGGGCAGGTGGACCTTCCAAGAATTGCAAGGCTTTGCTTCAAGAGTCAAAGCAGCAGGTTAATGAATACCAGTGTTATACACATTCATGCTAAATTATAAAGAGATTTCGGAAAAAAACAAGGTACGTACGAGAACATTCATCCCAACAACAAAAGCGTTTCATTAAAACTCTCGGCTGTGAAGCAGTCAGCAAATTTCCGGGAATATTTAGCTCTGCCAGGAGCGAGCTAACCAGGGTTTCTCTTGGAACTCTCCCTCTCGCGTCGCGTCGCACGATACGCCAACCGCTCTTGCTGTTACGAGCGTTAAATCTGTACAGTACCTTAACACGTTTACCTATAGCAAGTAATGTACTCCACCCAACATTTCGATATCGAGATTTCATTGGGAATACATGATATAAAAAGCTCGGAACGTCAATATCGTTTGTGTTTGCCAGCAAGTGTGTATGATAGAGAAAATACACTACACAAGGAGTAAAGGTAATCAAAAAAACTGTCTTAGTGTCATAAACAAGGCAGGTGAGGCAGGGTGTCGGACCCGTGTCTAATCGGCAATTTGCCCCCGCACCTCATTCCCAGGGGACTTTCTTTGCTCTGGTAAAATGTACAACTATTCTTTAAAACGCTTATTTTCCTATCTACTACAGCTTAAACGAGACAAACATTTACAGAAATTGTCTTAATTTTTTTAAAGGTACAATGGGATATGGGGAATTCCGTAAACTTTAAGCCATAGTCAAACTTTTTAGATAGATAGAGGGAGGGAGAGGGTGAGGGAGGGAATAACCACTTTCTATCTGACAAAAGCACAAGTGTTTTATAAAACAAATAATAAGGAAAATGTCTCCACAATAAACACACAGTGTCCCAAATTTATGTACACACACTTTGAAACGAAATTTCTTAGCATCGAAATGAGACAAAAATACAATTTTTTTTTTTTTTTTACTTTTTCTACGCATAGAAAGTAGAGGAAGTATTGTATTCCACCCAAAAATTGGATATCGAGGTTTCACCGGAAATGTTTTGTGGCCCCCTGAATAAATAAAAAAAAAAAATTAGAAAAAGGTCCGCGCGCGCGAAATGAACAACGGTTGTGAGATAGACTCCATTTTACTTCAAACCTCAATGCATGACCCACTGGCTTAGATAATGTGAATTCCTTGGCCTTGTAGGAAGGATTCGAACTCAGTTGTGAAAGAAAGAGCATTCGCTCCGCCCACTCTTCGTCATGTTTTCTGCGGCACACCTACTTGAAGATACCAACCAACATGAAAACATAATTCTTAAACCTTAACAGCCCATTAAAATACAGTTTTAAGAATTTTATTTGTAGTTTTAGCCGTTTTTTAATTATTACGTTGTAGATTTAAATTTTACTGATCACGTAATATACCAAATGTTGGGGCCTTTACGATCCTTCTTTGTTCCTGTCAATGCAAGAATCCATTATAACGGTTAAACAACCGTTTCCAAATGATGTATTTAAGGTTAATGTGAAATATATATGTATTTCGTAAAGATAACATGGATGTCATAATGGATGTGCGAATTTGTCACTGTAGAGAAAGTCATGTGAATGTTCACATTGTGTGAACATGGCCATGGAATTGTACAATGCTAGATACGCAATTTTGCAGTTTACTGATGTCATACAAGACATTTTACGCTTTCATTACAATAAGTATAATGGGAAAACTGCTTTTAAAATGTTTTTCTTTGTTTATTTAACATGAATTATCTTTTCTGCGTAATAATTAAACAGCAGGATCAGAAGTCAGATGTCATATTCCAAATATGGCTGTAGATTTCCGCCGTCCTTGTTTGATGCCACCCCGCGCGCATCTCTCCTGCGTGAACCCCCCCATTGAGAACGCTCAATATTTAAGCATTCACTATGCAACAGCAACCGGAAATCGCGCGCAAAATTACAATCATAGGAAACGGGTCTGCTTCCCGTATTTATCATCTTAAGGATAAAGGAAGATATGTTTCATCCTGTCAATCAACAGCAATACTCCTAAATGTAGTGAACATACAAATACTGAGTGATTTGTACAAACAAATCTCATTCGTGACATTTACACGACTTTCTCCATCCATTATCGTTTATTTGTATATAGTGCCTGCAAACTATTCTTGTACTATAAGCTTATTCCTCTAATTCAAGTTAACTGAAATAAAGTTTGCATAGTTTCACTACTCATTTCCTTACACGTTAAGGAAATGGTGAGTGTCAAATGTTGAACACTAGTCGGTACATACTGGCCTTGAAATTACGACTCTTCAAGAAATCGCGAGTATCAAATGAATAGCGATAGATATCTCGGAAATGGCTAATGCCATTCAAAAGTTACTTGAAATACAGTGTTGTAAGCGATCTAGATTTTAAGTGCAGTACGCTTCTTGTGGTTACTCTCTCTTGTGGTTTACACGTTAAAAAGTAGTTTTCGATGAAATGAATATTTATTCCCCCCTCCCCCCCAAGTAAAATAAACTTCCAGATACATTTTATCATGTAAATATCTTAAATGTGTAGTATTTCAATCAAAAGCAATAAATAAATAAATTTGTCCATGTGAACTTGTAAAGGATAGTTAGGGAAGAGGGTAGGGCAAAATTAATATAAAAATGGGTTTCTTCCTTTTCCTTAATTTAACAAGTGTGAAATTGGATTAATTCTGAGCCGTCTGAATGATATGGACTATATCAAGTCATTTGCAAGTCCAAAATATAATACGTAATATAGGAAAACAGATAAAAGGTATCTAATCGGTATTAGCACTAATCACCATTTATAATTAAATATGCATTTGCTTGACTATTCCACTCATACGTGACTTGGTTGAAATCAACCAATCATAGGCATAACAATTTCAAATTTGAACTAATTCATGAGTTCATTTGCGAAAACTTTATCACATTTCATTATCACCTCATTCGAATTTTAATTATCTTTTCTCTGTTTTTCTTATTTTATGATCAGGGTAAAGAAACTGGCTGCACTGTGCTACAAATGCGCAACAGCTGACATAATTTGACCCAACATAGCCACTATTCAAACGTCAAAACTGGATGATTCTCCTTTCGGTGAAGCATCTAATGCTGAAAGATATACAATAATTCAAAGAGGGAAACCTCAGAACACAGAATACAACAGGAGATATGTTTGGAATAATTTAAACAATTTTTGTATTGAAAGAAATTATAAATTAATAGCCCAACTTCTGACATTGCCAACATCTTAAAAAATGGAGCATCAATATGATAATCTAGTGGGCGGTGCCAATGGACGCTGATGTATGTACTCAGGCTACATATTTATTTTAAGAGGTTAGTAATTATAACACAGCATTCAAATAACATTTCATTGGCTGTATCATCCTTTGATTCGTGAAATAGTCTTAAGTGCAACTCGTGATACTCAAATTCTCTAGATAAACTGAATAGGTGATTTGAAAAGGGAAGCAAATCCACTTTTTCCAAAAATAAGTTGAAATATACATTTTGTTCCTGACTGTTCAAGCTATTGATTATAGTGTAAAACAGAAGCTTATCCTGTATAAAGCACGACTCTTACAGCTGATTAAGAATTCCATTTACTTTAAAAGAGAAATAAGTCCAGGATTAGTTTCTTTTTTATACTCATAGAGGGCATTGATGCTGGTTAATTGCAAAGAGCTACTGGACTCATTAATTGTTCATTGAGTAGTGTGTTGGTAGTACTGTCATTGGCATCTAGTAGTGTGTGTTGGTAATACTGTTCATTTAGTGACTTGATTCCTGTTTTCAACTAATATAGTGGTGAATATTGCAACATTATCAGCTACTTTTGTGCTACTTATAATGGATAACTGAAGGTGATTCTGCAAGAAAGAATACGAGAAGAGTGTTCGGAAAACACTGAACTTCAAAAGCTGATGGCTGAAGTAAAGGGTGATCCAAAAGACTCCGAACCGGCTGTGCTGTGTTTTGTCTGTACGCGTTCTCGGCGCTAGTCGCCTATTGCCGCTGTCAAAGAGCAGCGCGGATGAAATCATACATTTTAACACTACTTTTAAAGACTTTACTTACTAATCTTATTACTGGAGATGCTGAAACTGGCCACCGTCGTTGTCCATATATTTTCGACACCTCTTTAGGAAACTATCTTCGTGTCTCACGTTGAGAAATGCTGGCAATTTCCTGGCGGATATTTTGTTTTAATTCTTCCACGGTGTGCGAATTTAACTTTACACTTTTAGTTACCCCAGAGATAGAAATCGCAGTTCACTTTGAAATCTTTCTGCCGATCGCGCTTTCATTTGGCGAGCTGATTGAGTTAACACATGCGAATGATAAATACACACTGTGCAGTAGAAAACAAATGCTGAGCCATAATACACTTTTGAGACTGAGTGCAGGACAAAATTATAAAGCACACGGATAATAACTCAATCACACGTTATCACATCAGCTCAGTACTGCACTTTCAGGGCAGAGAAAAACAAGTCAACCGCATGGCCTTGTGTACAGCAGCCGCGTTATCGTGTTTCTGTGTGCACAGTGGCAAAACACCGCACAGCGATTCGGATGTTTTTGGGTCTCTGTATTTCAAGAAGACAACCAAAGCCATTGCTCATCCTGGTAGTTCTCAATGTGAGCTTGGGCTCAATCTTTCAAAGTATAAGCATCTAACCTACCACGAGGCATGTGAATATATTGATGGCATTGTCCGGCACTCTTTCAAGTTGGCAAAAGGGAACTTAGTCCAGATCTGTCTTCCCGGAGCATATGCGGCAGCTCCCAATCAACAATAAGAAAATGGCAGACGTTGAAAAAAAAAAAAAAAAAAAAAAAAAAAAAAAAAAAAAAAAACATTACAATACATTCCAGGTGAACATCTGCACTTCTATCAAAAAATTATGACATGGCCAAAAACTGATGTTGAACTTGATGTGTAGAAACTCTTGTTAAGTGTGTTTTGCACTGTCAATATATCAGAATGTTAATTATTATTTATTTATAGCAACAAACTTACTGTAAGTGTTTTTTTTAAGCACACAAGGCGTGTGTGGGCAAACTTTGAGAGGTAGAACTGGAACTTAAAAATTCAGTGCCACAACTGGGATTTGAACCACAGACCTTCCGCTTATCGGGCGGCTGCTCTAACCACTGAGCTATTGTGACAAACTGCCAGGATGGTTTACCAGGAGAAATACGAACTGGTTTGAGAATTTAATGCCATTCTGGCAGTTTGTCACAATAGCTCAGTGGTTAGAGCAGCCGCCCGGTAAGCGGAAGGTCTGTGGTTCAAATCCCAGTTGTGGCATTGAATTTTTAAGTTCCAGTTCTACCTCTCAAATATCAGAATGTGTTAATTAACCTCATGAGAGATTATTACCAGAATATTTTGTTTCATAAGTCCTCAAGTACGTAAATAAAGCCCAAAACATTCTTACTCTTCACATAGCTTTTGTTTTATAAAGGAAACAAGTACTGAATATAAAGTTTTCTATACATCAATGAAATGCCAAATTGAGGTCACTGAATAGCCCAAACAATCAATGTGTAGATCTGCAGGTTATCTATAGAACATCATTTCCAAGATGCCAACTTTAGGAGCTATGAAGGCTTTTTTTTTTCCTTCTAAAAACTATGTTTGTAGGACTTGTTTCCCTTTTCAATCCAGCGATTAAATGGACAATCACTCCTGGCATTGCTATAGTAATAATTATATTGAAGCTTTGGATTTTGAAGCAAAATTACGAATACTCTCCTTCCCGCATATAAATTCTCACTATTCGGTGCAGCTATGACACTTTTGCAAGCTTGGAGTTTGGCGTTTTGTACTTTATTTACGTCTTAGGACCAAAACAGTCTCGGTATTCGTGCGATGAGTTTTGAGGGTCAACAGAAGGAAGTAATCAATAAAAACTGAACAAGGCAGCTTGTAACTCGAACGTCACAGAAGTACATTACACTTAGAAACTGGTTACGTATCTTGTAATAGTCTTTCTCAAATAAACCGCTACACCAATGCACATAGTATTACATACAGGAACTGTACTAAGTGGCAAATGAAATACTTGCACTCTATCAGCGATACCCCCATTAACAAATACAGGCACCAAGGTCTATGAGAACTAGGTCATTCCAACTGACAAGTGTTCGTTTTCATGGACAAGGCAGTTAGCGAGTCAACATGACAATGGCGACGGAGAATCTAACGTGAAATGGCATAATGATCACGTGTTCACAATTGTTCCCTGATTGGCTAGTTACTTATGCTTGATGTTAAGTAAGCATAACGCTTGCAAACAGGGTTGCCAATCTACTGCCTTTGGCACCAGATCTGGTGCTTTTCTCAAATAATTAGCACTTAAACTGACGCTTTTAAAAATAAAATATCTAAAATAAATAATTTTAATTGATACGGCAAGCAAGTGAAAACAATGGCTAATCAGAGTTTATAGAATTCCTTAATGGTGGTCCCCCAAGTGTATTGTTTATAAACTTACGACTATAACCATGTAGCATTATTTTATGGTCGGCCTGCTTTCCTAATTCAGAAGAATGTAGATAACCGGCATTCATGTGATCAAATATGGCACATATGTTTGTGATGTGCCTACCATGCACTGCTGGGACTCCCCGAGATTATTTGGTCATAGGTGAGGGGCGTTTTGTTTCACCTTGCAAGTTTCAAACTTCATACACCTTTTACATAAATATATTTGCCACTTTGTCAAAATACTGAGATTTCCACCGTGCTTGTTATTCTAGGCTTTTGTGGTACTTTTACGGACAGGATTCGGTGAGTTTTCTTCCCCCGAGTTGGCAACACTGCTTGCAAAGTTTACTCTATGAACCAACATACGTAGATAGGACTTTCCAAGTAGTGCCTAGCGAGATGGCTTTGAGGCTCGCACTCGGGAGGTCGCGAGTTCGGTTCCCGTGACCAAGCTTCCTGAACCATGGGTTTTTTCGGGGGTTTCCTCGGGTCCCAGGCGAATGCTAGAAAGGATAATTACATCCTTCGAATTTCCTGTCCTTTCATTTCGTTTCACTGATTATTTTTTCATCCATTTCGTTGCTTCTTTCAGGGTCGAAAATACAGCTTTGCAGGGATGATATAGTACAAGAACTCTTTCCGTCCCTTGTTGTCCATGGGATCCGGGTGGAAAAGGGGGCGGTATTGGGAGCGTTGGACCCCACACCGAGGTCCTCCTGAGTTGGCACCGGAAGACCTAAAGACTTCGAGGTGTCGTCAATCTTGGGAAAACTTAGGGACATCTGTCAATGATCTGGCCGCCCGGTGTTTCCTCTCACCTCATCCTTTCTCCCGAGGTACAATATGCCTGGCTTCCGTGTCGAACCCCCTCCTTATCGCTCCTCTTCCTATTCCAAGCAGTAGAACCAGGACTTGGTTGAAATGTTACAGGACGTGGCAGATAAACCACCCTTCATTCCTCTTCGGTTTGCAGACAGCACTCACTCACTCACTCACCAGGGCATGTTTTATCTGCCGTCAGCGATCCTTGGCCGTTGCTGTACACGCGGCTTACTTTGCTAACGGTTTGAGTTGAGCTAACTTGAAGCCAAATACTTAAGAACTCCCATGCCTGTTTACAAGTTTACGAAAATCTTTATGTAAGCGTCAACTAATGTGAACGCATGCGTTAAGGTAACATTACACAAACTATTATGCTTATGTCTTCAGTTTCATTGTTGATGTCCCTCAAACTCACGCCCCTTCTATAAGGTATTATTTCAAAGTACATTCATTATCTCAGAATCATGGCCAAATTTCAGCATAGCATTTAATGGGAAGGTTAGTGCTATTCATGAGCTGAAATATAATGGATTACCTCCTTTTTATCTGTGGACTTGAATCCATGGAATCTTCAATTAACAAGTTACTAAAATGTTAGACAAGTTAGGAAGTGAATTTCCGGACATACGCGCAGGAAGATCACATAAAAGATCTGAAATTGTAATGTCAAGATAAGTATTGATGTATAGTCTTTGGATCGAAACCACGCTCTGCTGAATGTGTTTTTAACCGAGGGGATGGCTCAGGCTGTGCCCCGCATTCCGGAGGTCGCGGGTTCGGAGGTTTCCCCGGGTCATCTGGCGAATGCTGGGAAAGATAATCATATCCTCCGAATTTCCTATCCCTCCATTTCGTTACATTAATCATTTCATTTCACTCTTCACCCCGTCAGGTTTCCTTCAGGGTTGGAAGCGTCGGCGAGCGTTGCGGCAGCAGCACGACAGGGAAAAGGATGTCCTCTGGAAATCTGGTCCCCTGAGTAGGAAGGTGAATCTAGTGGTTTCTCCCACCCCCTCATGGGATGGTGCAAATCCAAGGGGAGAGGGTTTAAGAGTTCATCGCCTCCCTTGGAACTACGAACCCGAGGGGTGGGAGAGAAGTCGGGCTGAGTCAGCCTCCACCGGGGTGATTCTGACTGTGAAATTAGGGAATCTGTCCTCTGCTCTGCCGTGCCAACGTTCCGGCCGCCCTTAGGTTCCATCCTCCCGGGAGGTGCCACGTCAGGGGCATAGGAACTAAAGGTCGCACCAAAAGATAAAGGTGTCAAGTCCCGTTCCGCAAGTTGTCGTAGTCATGAATGCATAAAATAATTTTACATACAAGCTTGTGCATGCAAGCTTCTAACCGCAAAGTGATACCTTTGCTTCGTGCAATATGAGAATGCCAGCGCGTGTTCTTTATTCCTGCGTTTGATGCAAAATATCCAATTGCGCAGCATCTTGGAAGGGACTCTTACAAAATATCCAATTGCGCAGCATCTTGGAAGGGACTGTTACAAAATATCCAATTGCGCAGCATCTTGGAAGGGACTGTTACAAAATATCCAATTGCGCAGCATCTTGGAAGGGACTCTTACAAAATATCCAATTGCGCAGCATCTTGGAAGGGACTGTTACAAAATATCCAATTGCGCAGCATCTTGGAAGGGACTCTTACAAAATATCCAATTGCGCAGCATCTTGGAAGGGACTCTTACAAAATATCCAATTGCGCAGCATCTTGGAAGGGACTCTTACAAAATATCCAATTGCGCAGCATCTTGGAAGGGACTCTTACAAAATATCCAATTGCGCAGCATCTTGGAAGGGACTCTTACAAAATATCCAATTGCGCAGCATCTTGGAAGGGACTCTTACAAAATATCCAATTGCGCAGCATCTTGGAAGGGACTCTTACAAAATATCCAATTGCGCAGCATCTTGGAAGGGACTCTTACAAAATATCCAATTGCGCAGCATCTTGGAAGGGACTCTTACAAAATATCCAATTGCGCAGCATCTTGGAAGGGACTCTTACAAAATATCCAATTGCGCAGCATCTTGGAATGGACTGTTACAAAATATCCAATTGCGCAGCATCTTGGAAGGGACTCTTACAAAATATCCAATTGCGCAGCATCTTGGAAGGGACTGTTACAAAATATCCAATTGCGCAGCATCTTGGAAGGGACTGTTACAAAATATCCAATTGCGCAGCATCTTGGAAGGGACTCTTACAAAATATCCAATTGCGCAGCATCTTGGAAGGGACTGTTACAAAATATCCAATTGCGCAGCATCTTGGAAGGGACTGTTACAAAATATCCAATTGCGCAGCATCTTGGAAGGGACTGTTACAAAATATCCAATTGCGCAGCATCTTGGAAGGGACTGTTACAAAATATCCAATTGCGCAGCATCTTGGAAGGGACTCTTACAAAATATCCAATTGCGCAGCATCTTGGAAGGGACTGTTACAAAATATCCAATTGCGCAGCATCTTGGAAGGGACTCTTACAAAATATCCAATTGCGCAGCATCTTGGAAGGGACTGTTACAAAATATCCAATTGCGCAGCATCTTGGAAGGGACTCTTACAAAATATCCAATTGCGCAGCATCTTGGAAGGGACTCTTACAAAATATCCAATTGCGCAGCATCTTGGAAGGGACTCTTACAAAATATCCAATTGCGCAGCATCTTGGAAGGGACTGTTACAAAATATCCAATTGCGCAGCATCTTGGAAGGGACTGTTACAAAATATCCAATTGCGCAGCATCTTGGAAGGGACTGTTACAAAATATCCAATTGCGCAGCATCTTGGAAGGGACTCTTACAAAATATCCAATTGCGCAGCATCTTGGAAGGGACTGTTACAAAATATCCAATTGCGCAGCATCTTGGAAGGGACTGTTACAAAATATCCAATTGCGCAGCATCTTGGAAGGGACTCTTACAAAATATCCAATTGCGCAGCATCTTGGAAGGGACTGTTACAAAATATCCAATTGCGCAGCATCTTGGAAGGGACTCTTACAAAATATCCAATTGCGCAGCATCTTGGAAGGGACTGTTACAAAATATCCAATTGCGCAGCATCTTGGAATGGACTGTTACAAAATATCCAATTGCGCAGCATCTTGGAATGGACTGTTACAAAATATCCAATTGCGCAGCATCTTGGAAGGGACTCTTACAAAATATCCAATTGCGCAGCATCTTGGAAGGGACTCTTACAAAATATCCAATTGCGCAGCATCTTGGAAGGGACTGTTACAAAATATCCAATTGCGCAGCATCTTGGAAGGGACTCTTACAAAATATCCAATTGCGCAGCATCTTGGAAGGGACTCTTACAAAATATCCAATTGCGCAGCATCTTGGAAGGGACTCTTACAAAATATCCAATTGCGCAGCATCTTGGAAGGGACTGTTACAAAATATCCAATTGCGCAGCATCTTGGAAGGGACTGTTACAAAATATCCAATTGCGCAGCATCTTGGAAGGGACTGTTACAAAATATCCAATTGCGCAGCATCTTGGAAGGGACTCTTACAAAATATCCAATTGCGCAGCATCTTGGAAGGGACTGTTACAAAATATCCAATTGCGCAGCATCTTGGAAGGGACTGTTACAAAATATCCAATTGCGCAGCATCTTGGAAGGGACTGTTCGCAGGGATTTGGTATAAATTACCTTACACAAAACAAATTAAGCACTTCAAGTTCTGCTGCTGAACTTACCACTGAATAACAATGTAACGGTCGGTAAGCAAACATTTCAGCGGTAAGAGATATAACCGGAGCTAACAGAAGTATATGAACACTTTCAGATGCCTTGGCCTGCTCAATGCTCTTCCTTTCCCATCGCTTTCTTGGCCCACTTCCTCATGGGAAGCGGAGTGGCAGCTAAAATTCATGTGCCTTAATAGATCAATAAGGATAGTTAACTACAGGCACCGATGATTCAAATATCAAACTCTTCATGCCGAAACCTACTTCAAATTCCTATTAAGATATTACACAAGATGGCCGCATCTGAACCAAATGTGTTGCATTCGCATGACTTTCACTACTCGCTATTCTGTATACTGTTCTTATAAAAGATTATGTAGGTACTTCTTAATCCAGGTAAACTTTGCACTTTTCGGTCTATCCTGTATAATAACGGCCTGCAAAAGAAATATTACTTTTATGCATGGATTGTTAACTCTTCAAATAAAAATAAAACAAAACAACAATAATAATAATAATTCACCATTTTAAATTGATCAGAAATTAAATCAGCATCTTCCTTAAGCCAGTGACGTGCGAAGAAATAATTGAAGGGCTCGGGATCAGATAGTCCTATGCCACATCATATTGGAACCGAGATATAAGACCAAATGTATTTTCAAAGATTCTATAAATCATAATTTCAGAGAATAAGCATTCGTACAAGTGTTTTGAACTTCCTTAAGAAGTTTCATCTATGTAAATAGAACCATTCTCGAGAAAAATAAACAAATTAATGAAAAAATGTTGTTCATATGTGGCATAGGCCTTTCTAGCTGAATTATGATATTAGTGTACTTTCTCTACGAACATTATGTTCCATTTATGAAAATATTCCCTCAGAATGACAATGCATGAGAACAGAACACTGAACTAGTGAAACAACTTGCAGCAACTATTGAAATTAACAAAATTTGTTGTAAGTTATTAGTTTTACAGAATCAGTTCTCACGAATTCTGTTAAATATACAATTGAGTAGCACAGATATCTAGTGAAGGGTATTCTTCATTACATTCATTCTCAAATAACTTCCTTTTCAAGAGCTCAGATTTTCCATGTAGTTCTTCACTCGCCGCCATCTTGAATTCAAGTGGCCTAAGACTTTCTATACCAAAAAGTATCACTTACACAGAAATCTATAAGAAATTTACATGAATAACTCAGCCATCAACACTACTCGAGCAGTGAGAAGAATGAATGTTCAGAGCTATGTAGATGGTAGTATCTCAGTTTTTTCCAAAATGTGGCATAGGACTATCTGGTCACAAGCCCTTCAATTAAAATGTGCAAGAAACTGCTTCTCGGTCGGTCCCGATTAAGTTTTTTTTATTCATCTGATTACCCTCCCCCTTACGTAGGACTTACACCCCCTAGAACTAACAGGCCAATGTCTAGGGTCAGACGCCTGTCAGGGAGTATAGGACCTATGGACTGGACAGAGTGAAGACCTGGAAGCGGGTGGTCAGCCAAGCACCAGGTATGACAATGAGGAACAGGATGATATGAAATGCAGGCGAAATGGGCGATTGGAAAGGAGATGGAGCAACTGTTGGAACCGAACCCGGGTCACCTAGGTGGAAGACGAACGCTCTAACCGCTCGGTCCTGATGAAGTACCGGATTATATGGAATTGAGCTGGGGCCAGTGTGTCGCCTATGATAGCTTTGAAATGCCATGCTATTTGCATGGCCACTGAAAAAACACCTGATGTGTTGCACCCATACGACTTTCTCTACCCACTCTTGTACGAACTATTCTTACAAACGCGTATTCCTTTATCTACTCCATGTTAATCCAGATAAACATTTGCAGAAATTGTCTTATTACATAATTCTTTGTTGATACAATGGGAATAAGGAAAACAACACTAGGCTTAAGCCATTGTGGAATCTTTTACGACCCGGCGCTCTGTGATGGCTTTGAAATGCCATTTGCTTTACATAGCCAAGGAAAAAAATCTTGTGTTGAACTCACATGACTATTTCTACTCTTGTGCTAACTATTCTTACAAACTCTTATCTCGTTGTAGGTACAAGGGAAATGTGGGAATATCGTAAGCTTTGAGCGATCGTCAAATCTTTTAAAGCTTTCAAATTCCGTTCTCTTTGCACGGTTAAGATATAAAAAATTGAATGACGATGTCGTTCTCCAAAACTCACACAAACAACAAGGCATACCTCCGAAATGGTCCACTCTACAAATTTATTTGCACATAGATTGTATGTTTTAACGTGATCTGCAATTTTTGCAATATACATTTAATTTTCCATAAACATAACTAACATACGGCATCACAATCGTTACAGCCATTTTCGAGAAAATCAAAACTAATGAAAATTTTTCCATGTAAAAGGTAGTTTAGGGTGGAGAAATTCCTGAACGATATTAAACTTAAATAGTACCTTTGGTTTTTAATAAATTTTTCGTTTTCTAGTTATGCTGTTCAGTCACACGAACACGGGCGGACCTTTTCCTAATTTCTTGTCTAAGGGGGCGTCAAAACATATATTTCCGGCGAAACTTCGACATCGAATTTTTGCGCCGAATACAATACTTCTACTTTATACGTAGTAGAGAAAATAAAAAAAAAAATAAAAAGGGGGGGGGGGAGAAGGAAAATAAATATGTCTCAAATGTTGAACGTGGTTTCGTGGTCGTTTCGTAGCATTTCACCTAAATAATTCGTTACTCCATACCTTACAAAAGAAGTGAAAGACAAGAAATTGCTTTCTTCGGGCTTGGAAAAACCAAGAAGCCGGTTTGGCAACCGGAGGAGTACCTGACATTAACAATACATGAATCTTAAGTCCCTTTTCATTGTTAAACTTCCGGCGTTTGCTCACAAAAAAGGCCCTGGTGCACACGTGGTGGAAAATTCGAGGGGGCAATAGTGGGCTGGTTTATCCGCTACCATGCTGATCCTTCCAAATGTGCGCATGTTTGCTTGGGCTGTGGTGAGTGGTTAATACCCACCAGGCTTAGGCAAGTGCAAATGGCCTGATCTGGCTATCGAGATAATATCTAGCAATAGCAGCTGATACACTATGACCCTACATTTTCATGGCTTCAGAAGCCGCGGTTTAGACTTATGCAAATGCATGTAAGTCCTGACCGTAATATTTCATGTAATACGTATATCTAAAGTAACAGGCTGAATTTTGGTGTATGCGAATCCTGTATCTGTTCCATCAGGAAGGATGTCCTATAACTTTTAGTATAGAAAGATGAGATATTCCGTTCAAAAATTCAGTACCCAGTTTTTACCAAAAGTATGTTTTGAGCCTCCCTAGATTAAAAAAAATCGTATGTTTTGCACACACGACTTTCTCTACTCTTGTACAAACTATTCTTAAAATTCTTATTCCTCTATCATCATGTTAGTCGAGATAAACTTTTGTAGAGATTATCTTATTACTGATTTTCTTGTGGATGCAAGGGAATGGGAATACAGTAGGCCTTGAGTGATAGTCAATGTTTTAAAGCTTCCAAATTCCGTTCTCTTTGCACGGTTAACATATAAAAACTGAATAACGATCTTCCATTTGTGGAAAGTATAAGTATTATAAAGGCTCACACAAATAACAAGGAATATCTCCGAAATTGTTCACTCCACAAAAAAAAAAAAGACATAAATTGTGTTTTAGTAAGATCTACATTTCTGTATACTACGATTTTATCTATCACTTACGGTTTACTAGTTATGCTCAAGTCAAGAGTAAGCAGGATTACATGGGCTACAGCCAGAAAATTGAAAATGCACATTTCGTTTTCCATAAAAATATCTCAAAACACATTGCATTTTAATAAAAGTCGTTAGACCATTTTTGAGAAAATAAAAATTTTCGAAAAATGTTGCATGTAAAGGATACTTTAGAGCGAAGGAATTTGCTTCAAAGTCTTCGTGTCGCATCCTTGAAAGATATTAAAAATACCAACTTTGGTTTTTAATCGATTTTTCGTTTCTGGGTTATGCTGTTCACAGATTCACACGCGGGACTCAAAATATATATCTATTTCTAACATATCTGCAAGACAAAATGTATATCTTGGATTCTAGAATGTTATATATAGTGGACACAGTTTATCGGCAGTTCCCTGGAGTTCAACATGGCCGACATTACACTAAACAGCTGACGAAAATATCCCAAAAAGCAGTCCTGCCAACGTACATAATAAAATAACTTCTAACCTCAAATATCACAGGGTTAAAGTAACATGCTTTCAAACGATAATAATGCTTGAACATCGTTACCACACAACACACGATGAACCTACTCATCTTCGGCAAATCTTGTTCTGTAATAACACGTTTGGATAAAATCATTCCGAACGGTGAATATCTTAACATATCCACTACTGTGTAGCAAACACAAAAATAACAACAGTAACTATAACTGCACATACTGCTCTAAAGCAATTCAACACAAAACCACGCACACACGAGCAATACAATGGCATCTACAGATAAATCTTTACCGCCTTTGAACAGAATCTTGTTTAAACTCTATCGGTTGGCTTCTCTACAAAGGGTTAAAAAACGGGCTTCTGTGGCAACATAACGGATGCAGTGACGCCAACTATGGCCATAGCTTTACCTGGTTATATTCTACGAACAGTTGGCGGTACTAATGCAATCTAACAGATGAAATATCACCAAATATAACACCGCGCCATAATGGAGGTAAAATGTCACAGTTGTTTTAGGGGGTATTCCAATAAGCTGTTTACATTTGTAGAAGAGTGTGTTGAGACAGCCATATGCATGTAATACTTCAGCTTTTTCCGTCGCATCAATAACGCTCCAAGTTTGCAACTTGGCAATTTTGTGTGACAATAATTCAGTGACAGTGTCACGTATCATTGTTCTACTGAATTCATATAGGAAGCGTTGTGGCCAGCAGGATAGGGAATGGGGGAGAAAGACACAGTGCCGACTGCTTACAGTTACTGTGTTCCATGCTGTTTTTTAAACTTCAGATATACCCCCGTCAGGGAGCACAAACAAGCATCTTTGGAAGGGAAGATCCGAGCACTACCTTAGGGCGCAATAAGCAAGCCCTCAAGACACTTAAAACACAGAGAGGGGAAACGCTACCATTGAATAGACAGGCGCTCTGGTAATGCATGCTTCTCACTTCTTGGGCAATTAAGAGCAGATTTTTCTTTTAAAATGAACTCAAGATGGAAGCCATGCACTGTGCAGGGCCCTCTAAAGTAGTGGTATTCAAACTTTTTTCTCCGCGTACCCCCAAAGACAACCTTCCATTTCAGCATGCACCCCAATGCCTAGCCCAGGAGTTATGTATACCTAGAACAGATTACAATATTTATAACTTATTTAATACTACACCAAGGATTAAATTAAATTTTACATACCCCAGGTTGAAGTAATGACAATATTTTCAGGTAAGGGAGGATTCTTTCGAAACAAATCCACACATGATGGACGTGTATACTTACAAGTTAAAAAGATTGCTATTCTATCTTAGCAATAACCGAACGGGATGGCTTAGGCGATAGCGTCTGTGGCCCGCATTCAAAGGGTCGTGGTTTCGATTCCCTTGGCCAACCTTCTCCCGAATTTCCTGTGCCTCCATTTCTTATTTCACTTCACCTTTCATCCTGGTTGGTTCTTTCAGGTTCCAAGAGTCGGCGGGAGTTGTGCTTGCTGACATCGGGGAGTTTGCATCCGTAATCGTTATAGACCCCGCCCATCCTTAGTCTCCTCTCACTTCACCCTCCGTCCCGGGGGGCGCCCCGTCAGGTCCATAAACACAAAAGATTTCATTACTCGAGGTGCTAAGTCTCCCCTTCGAACCTTGTCATACCTCATAGTTAACAAAACAGTCTGCTTCAACTGGATGTAATTCTTAGTTGTGGCTTTCTATTTGCGTTAAAAAGCACATTATGGTGAAGTTTTATAAGATATTACGTCTATCAAACATTCATTTGGAGGTCAGATTAAATCCCACATATCGAACAATCTCATTGGGGATTGTTCGTAATTTCCTCATGACTTTTTAAATGCGGAATGTATAGTTCAATGCTAAAATTCAAGGACCCACTAAGACAGGTAGAAGTAAAATAAATGGTAATAAGGTCATTCATTCATCAGCAGGTTGTTGTGGACGTGCTGTTACCTCATCCCTCCCTACTCTTCGAGCGCCAAGGGATGCTGACGGTATCAGGGGTTGCGTCCATTACTACGATAATGCCTGCTTATAGATACTTAAATATATGTGTATTGAACAACTGATAAAATACGCCATTCATTGCTAATTATATGGGACGTGGCAGGAAAAGTCCAGTGACAATTTAAAACAAAAGGTTAATTTGCATTTGTAAATATACATTATGTTAATCTGCGGGGAAGATTTGATTGTGTTTCTCAACTATCCGTGCTTTTTGTGCCTGTTTTACTTTCTCTACTGGTAAGTAGGGGAAGTATTGTATTCCACCCAAAAATTCGATGTCGAGATTTCACCGGAAATATATGTTTTGGGGCCCCCTGAATCCAAAAGCATTTTTAGACAAAGGTCCATGTGTGTCTGTGTGTCAGTCTGTGGACAGCGTAACTCAAAAGCGAAAAGTAGGTTAAAAACCAAAGTTACTATTTAAGTTTTAGTGTCTTTCAAGGATGTGACACGAAGATTTTCAAGAAAATAGCCCCAGCCTAAACTGTCCTTTAGATGGAAAATTATTCGAAAATTTTGATTTTCTTGAAAATGGCTCTAACGATTTTGATTAAAATGCCATATGTTTGAGATATTTTGATGACAAATAAAATATATATCTTGAATTTTCTGGCTATAGCCTTTGTAGTCCTGTTTAGTACTCTGGATGACTTTTGAATAACTCGTAAACCGTAAGAGATAGACAAAATCTTACTATACAAACATGTAGATCTTACTAAAACACACAATTTATGTCCCGATAAATGTTTTTGTAGATGGAACCATTTTGGAGATATTCCTCGTTATTTGTGAGAGTTCCGAAAAACTTAAAACTTGTGAAATGGAACCTCATTGTTCATTGTTTTATATGTTAATCGTGCAAAGAGATCGGGATCTCAAAGCTTTAAAAGATTTTAACTATCGCTCAAAGTCTGCTGTATTCCTATATTCCCCTTGTACCTACAAGGAAATAAGCAATAACAAATTTCTGTAAATGTTTATCTCAGCTAACACGAAGAAGATATAGGAATAAGAGTTTGTAAGAATGCCCAGTACAAGAGTAGAGAAAGTCATGCGAGTGCAACACATCAGATTTTTTATGCTATTCTGTACATTTCTATTGACATTTTCAATGTGCACGGGCTTTTATGGCTACTTGTGAACTCGATGAATGAAATGTAATCAAATCAAATCGATAGTGACAGGATTTTAATATAAATGCATATTTTCCCCTCTGCTGTGAAAACGTTCGTTTGGTATGCAATTATCAGTTTCTAACAATTTAAACAATGCTGTATATTTACTTGTTTTACATGTATAGCTTATAAACATATTTGTATTTTATACATTTTATTCAACACTGAGCCAGTTTGAAACCTGGCAACACTGATGGTGGCTCACACGCAATGCAATAAATGGCTTACGTCACATTGTTGAATCCAACGTCTTTTCTAGTAGACGTTTCTTCACGGTATGGACAACCGTTAATAGATTTGAAATTCAATTCTGGAAGTATTCCTGCAGGTTCGTTATCTTTCTTCAGCTGAAACTTCTGGTCATTGTGTATGGTTAGGGCCTTGTGTTTACTTCAAAAGTAAAAGCGAGCGACAAAGTTACAAGTGTTTATTTTAACTCAATGTTGAAGCTACACTTTCAGTAGTTAAATAACTCATATGGTTTAATTCATGCAGAGATTATATAACATTTTCCTCAGTTTTCATTTTATTTCAATATAATGTAATATTTTTTATGTGGATATATTTATGTGCATGTTAAGCACATTTTCAATTCATAAATGCATGCGTATTAAAGAGATTACTAGAGCATGACGTTTCTGTCCTTAATAATCGGCCACGAATGTATGTTAGACATCAGAATAGCACACTGTTGTACTTTCTCTACTTCGTCTGTGGACAGCATGATTGAAAACAGAACTTGATTAAGTACCAACTTCCAAGGATGCGATACGAAGATTTTTCAACAAACCCTCCACTCTATTACCATTTACATGGAAATTTCTCCAAAAATGTCTATGATTTTTATTAAAATACCATATACTTAAGATGTTTTCATAACAACTTGAATTTTCTGATAATAGCCTCTGATGCCCTCTTCATTTTGAATGACTTGCATCGCTGAGCCAAAATCTGTCAGGCTAGCACAAAGAGAAAACAGAAGACGAGCATCGATGGTGTGAAGCATGATTATTTCCACGCACAAGCACCCATGGACACCACAGGGAGTTGAAGGATAAACAAGCCAAAGTAGCGCTGCAATTTTCACTCTGAAATCGTGCAACTACAGAACGGTCGTTTTGTGACCCGGCCACGATCGGGTATATGCATCACTCACCTTGGATTTGTTCCGCGAGCTCACCGGCGGTCAACTGCTAATTACTGTTTTCTTTTGTGCTGTGAAACCTAGGGTTTGTTCATTGTGCACCCCAAAAGTGAAAACCTTATTCAAACCTGTGTGTTGTGAACTACTTAAAAGTATATTTATTATTGTTGCTGTTCTTGTCTTATCAGTCCACTGACATGCCTATCAAAAAATTCACGTTTTTTATGTACGACGTGTGTGGACGTAAAAACCCTAATCGAAAAACGCATGTTCTAACAGAGGAAACAAACAAGTTTCTAAGACGTGTTGCACAGCAGGTAAATATTTCAAAAATCGTTGGTCATAGAGCTGCTAAAGTTTTAAAGCTGAAACGTTACCAAGTCAATATTGCTCGTGAATTAGTAACAACTATACACGTCTTCAGGCGAAAAATAAAGTATTACTCCGGTCTCTTGCCACCACTTCTCCATCTCCAGCTCTACTTTCAGATATGAATGTACAGATAATATAAATTATAAATATAACTTGCTTAACGTCTTCATACCTTTTGTAACGTAGATTTCTATTAGTGGCGTTAAATTGCTTGTTTGTATGATTGGATTATCTTCTATTCTACACGTTACCTCTATAAAGGTTAACGTCGTTATCTATATAAGATTTCAAATATAGCGCTAGTATAGTTAGATTAAAATAACGTATATAAGCTTGTAAAAAATAAAATGATGCGCAGCAATAACTATATGCCTACCTTTTGACGTGTGACTCGAGTTTTACGAGGGACTATTTTCGGTCTTAGCATAACCTACCACGCGGAAGGGATCAAAGGCGCCGCTTTATTCTTGACCTGAAGATCACTCATTATTGTGAATGTTACTATTACTCAGGAGTCATGAATACACATGTGACGTGGAGGTTTCAGAATCTCGATGTAATAGAGCATACACACGATCCGGGCCGGGACATAAAACGACCGCTCTGCATTATAACATTGTTCGCGCAGTCACTACTGCTATCAAACAGCACTGCTCCAGAGGAATACTGGAGGTGACATAGTTCAGGTCAAACCTTAGTGACATCACCTCATCCCACCTGTTGATGTATTATCTATTTAGAACAGCATGAATCAGTTCTGTTCATGGGCTTGTCTCGTTACACTTCATGTGCTATGTTTGTAAATGGCAAATAACTAACTTGGCTGAAAATACACAGTTTGCTATTTCTTTTCCCAGTGTAGCACGAGACTGTAGATTTAAGTAAGCTGCAATACCACGGAAAGAAGTGCACTTTGTGATATATCAGACCAAAGCCTTAAAAAGAACATCTTTCTAGGAACACATGTTTGATGGTTAGTGGTAACTGATTGTAATGTTAATTTCAATAGTGCAATTAGGTTATGTACGTACGTATATGTGTGTTGTAATGCTAAACACCATTTTTGTCCGCATTCCTATTATGATATTGTGGTTTCGAAGAATGAAACTGAAAAGCACATAGCAAGCCGTACAGATACGGGTTCCTGGAATCAAAGAGAGGCTTTTTCCTTATAGACATTTCCACCAGCCATCAGCACAAATATCTCACCTCTAGATAAGGATAAACTCCGCTACAATGATCATGAAATGCTCAACTTTAGCTTGTGAGCATAGAAAAATCTGATGTGGTTCAATCACAGTTTCTTTACCCATTCCTAATTCGCTTACAATCCTTTATTTAGCATAGCATTCAATATAAACTGCTCTTTAATATGTGTTGCCACATATGGTATCCTATATTTGTTATTCACTATATATTTTTACTTAGAAAGGATTTTAAATTAAACAATAAGTATTCGTTATATGTAGGGCAAGGCATTTCCATACCGGTTTCTTCAAGTTTAGTGCGTACGGGCGGAGCTCACGAAATGCCGGGCAGCGACAACATAAACAAAGCTCTCTAATGTGCAGACAATCAAACGACGTAGGTTAGACATTAAAGTACACATTGAGATATGTGAAAGGGACAACACAATAAAAGTTTGAACCACATGTCACATATTGAATTATTTATATCGTTCATAAATGTATACATAATTATTTTGTAACTGTTGCGATGTATGTACAGTTTCAATGGCTGAAAAACCAAATTTGTGTAACACACCTAACATGTAATGTTTTCTCCTTCTGTAGAGAAATACTTTGAATCTAAGGAATTTATAACTAGAGTTCTGCACTCGAGACGCACCCAAAGCTTTATTTCAATTGCACATTAATTGTGAACTAATTTCCCTAATCGCAACTATCGCACCGTATGCATACTGGAGCTGCTGTGCGTAACACAGCCAGACTTTGCTCTAATGTCCGTGTGATGGAACCTGCAGTGGTGCCAGAAAGGTTATAAGTTATGATTACAGATGGGGGAACAACGTTCAACTGTCATTGGAAGCGTGGAGGAATAAATTCAGTAGACTCAGTGACAAGTTCTTGCGAAGAAAAGTTGAAAGAAAAGCAAAGAAAAATTCATGCATTTCCAGTTAATGCAGCTATATTTGGCATAATACAACCACAGCCTGAGAAGTTTTAACAACCGCTTACGAAAGAAATCTCGTTTAAAATTTTAATTTAATCAACTCTACATGTCTCCTAATTTTCTGCCTGTATCTTGAGTTTCTCTAGTAAATGTAAAATTCAACCAGACCTTACAGATTATTCACAGAAAATTCAAGATATGGGCTTTATTCCTCAAACCAATGGTTTATTATGTACTTTCTCTACTGTAAGTAGAGGAAGTATTGTATTCCAACAAAAATTCGATGTCGAGATTTCACCAGAAATGTTTTGAGACCCAGTGAATATATATATATATAGGTCAGAAACCAAAGTTTAATGTATTTCAAGGATGCGACACGAAGATTTTGAAGAAAACAGCCCCACCCTAAACTACCCTTTACATGGAAAATTTTGATTTTCTTGAAAATGGCTCTGACGATTTTGATTAAAATGCCACATGTTTAGATATTTGTATGACAAATGAAATGTACATTTTGAATTTTGTGACTATAGCCTAGGTAGTCCTGTTTACTCTGGATGACTTCTGAATAACTCGTAAACAGTAAGATAGACCAAATCTTACTGTAGAAAAAATGTAGATCTCCCTAAAATACAATTTATATGTTTAGTAAATTTTCTTGCAGAGTGAACCATTTCGGAGATATTTCTTGTTATTTATGTGAGTTTCGAAAGACTTTCGTGAAATGGAACATCGTTGTTCACTTTTTTATGTGTTAAGTGTGCAAAGAGAACGAGATCTCAAAGCTTTAAAACATTTGACTATCGCTCAAAGCCTACTGTATTCTAATATTCCCCTTGCACCTACAAGGAAATAAGCAATAAGATAATTTGTACAAATGTTTATCTCAACTAACATGAAGATGATATAGGAATGAGAGTATAGTTGGGCCGTTCTTTGTGTTTCCGTTTCGGCTTCTTTGACTCTAGCTTTGCGATAGCTTAGCACATAAATAAAGCAGTCGCTTTGTAAGGAACTGGAAAGCCGACTTTCGCTCGAGCCATAAGAATGGTTAGTACAAGAGTAGAGAAAATCATGTGAGTGCAACACATCAGATTTTTAACTATAGGTATGGTTATAGTTATATATAGGTATTTAGTTGAATTATTTTCGATGAATACGTAAAGAGGTACTTACAGTTAATGTAGACTTGCCGCTCCCAGCTCGTTTACCTCAGGAGTGAATCAAGAATGATTTAAGTGTTGATTTCTGTTTACCGTCAGAAATTAACACGTTATTTGCAACTCCCGCAACAAATGGAAATGTTTCCAGGTATATAATGCTTTGGTTAGACGTTTAACACGATGTTACCCGACTCATGAATTCTTAAGCACTGTAAACTCTTCTAAATAGCCGTTACTACTTTCTGCCACAATAATAATGCGAGTTTTTCCAATTGGCGGTACTAGCTTTAATCAACAATACATCCAACACACGAGCGCGGCTTAGCGTTTAAAATTGCTCTTTATTCAATTGCATTGTTACAATAATTAGTCCACAATAAACATATAACTCAATAATAAACTGTATTGTTAAGCATGGTCAATAATGAGTCCAAAAATTGATTCAATTTATATGCCTAATTGTGTGTAAATTGTCGCTGGTGGTATGTTTCTGATCGTAACCTAAAGAAACGAGAACTTTCTTAAAGAACATACTACGAGATAATGCTACGGTATGGCATTCGTATGCACAAAATTCAGTTTGATGATGATAATAATGATAATAATAACAATAACAATAGGTCGTCTTCTTAGCGCGGTGGCTTATAAAGCGGGAGACACGGGTTCGATTCCCGGTACCGACGTGGGGATTTTCCCCCGCTGGGAGACCTGGTCCGGGGTGCACTCAGCCTCATTAGGACCCTGAGGAGCTAGTTCATTGAACAACGATGTTCCATTTCATGAAAGTTTTTCGAAACTGACACAAATAACAAGAAGTATCTTCGAAATGGTTCACTCTACAAAAAAATATATTCAGACATAAATTGTGTTTTAGCGAGACCTACATTTTTTGTACAGTAAGATTTTGTCTATCTCTTCCGGTTTACGAGTTATACAAAAGTCATCCAGAGTAAACAGCACTAAATAGGCTTTAGCCAAAAATTCAAAATATACATTTCATTTGTCATACAAATATCTTAAACATGACATTTTAATCAAAACCGCTAGAGTCATTTTGAAGAAAATCATAATTTTCGCAAAGTTTTCCATGTAAAGGGTAGTTTAGGGTGGGGCTATTTTCTTCAAAATCTTCGTGTCGCATCATAGAAAGACAAACTTAAATACCAACTTTGGTTTTTAACCGACTTTTCGTTTTTGAATTATGCTGTCCACAGACTGACAGACACACCCACACGGATCTTTTTTCTAAAAATGCTTTATTTGGATTCCAGGGTCTCAAAACATATATTTCCGGTGAAATCTCGACATCGAATTTTCGGTTGCAATACAATACTTCTACTTACCAGTAGAGAAAGTAAAAAGACATCATTTTAGGGTTCACTATTACTATACGAAATGAAACCAGAGAAAATATAATCCGGCTTTTGATGGTAATTTTAAGTTGAGGACTGAATACAGGAATATTTATAGAGCTCAACTTCTGAGAAAATGCAACACCAAAGCTGGGCTTGATGTGGCAGACCACTAGTACGTATTGTGACAAAAGGACAAAAGTCCAGTTCAATTATTTTTTCCGTCACTCTATTCCCCAAAGCTTTTGCGAAAGTATGCAATTCTCTTTTAAGGACGTTAAGTCACTCCGCAGTCCTTTGCGATATTACACTCACAGCTGTTTTCTTCTGGTAATCTTAATTTACTCCATTCCGTCTTTCTTCGCTTTCTCTGTCTCTCAAACAGCTGACTTTGACGACACATCACCTTATTTTCCTCTCCCTTATGTCCTTTCAAGCGTCGGGTTTCCTCAGCCGATCATAAACCATTTCCTATATTTTGTCCTCTCACGAGCTAGTTGTTTAGCTTCCCTCAAAGTCTTTCCTTTCTTATTCACTATTTTCTCCACATAATCGCTCCGTTCTATTTTGGTCGCCCTCTCCCTCTTCTGCCTTCCCCTCTGCCTCCCATACCCATTTCGGTTTCCTGGTCTCATCCATCCTATTTATGTGTCCAAACCATCTTAAAACATTTGTCTATCTTTTTTATTACTGTTCTTGATTAAGGATATTCCTTATTTGACAGTCACAATCACTCAACACTCATTAACTGCTTAGCTTCTTCCTTTCAACGCGACCGTACACACACATACACGACTGCTGCGACGACTCATATTTATAACTACTAAGTCTCGCTGCCTCGCCTTCTTATACAGCGAGGATGATGTACCACGGACCTTTCTCAAACTTTACCTTTTGTAGAACTTCTACAAATACGCCGGCCGCCTCTCGAATAATCTCGAAAACCCTTTGTAATGCTGCTGATTACTGTCACAAACAGTCGCGCGAGGCAGCCTGACCTTGAGCGCCAGGGGCCGCGCCTGGTATGTGGTTTGAGGTAGCTAGACCCCGACCACCCTTGGTTGTGCGCCGGAGACTAAAACATATTGATAGAACTCTTATGTCCATTCATCTAAAGATATGTAACCTTGGAAAAGGATTGTCCCTGATAAAGAGGCCTCTGAGCAACATCCTTCAAGTCGAATATTGATTGGGACCCTAAGAGCCGTAATAGTTGTCCATGTAAAAAAACTCGACTTAATTTTGACAGCGTTTTAACCAAGTTGAAACGAAACTAAAGATATCTTTTTTCGTAATTCAATATGAAAGACTACACAGAGTTTTAATTTGTTCACAAAGGCAAAGTAGGAAATCATGAGCAAGTATTCACTGGACTGCTACAACCTCAAAGGAGACCGTAGAAAGGAACGTTAGAAAGCACTTCACTAACTTTCTCTCTCGTTAGTACACTATTTTTTGTATTGTTTAACCCCGCTTTTACTGCATGCGGTGACACTGATGATACATGGAATGAAGATGGAGCACCGATAGAACGAGATGGGGAAACCCGGGAATCCCTGCGCCGCTTTGTCCATCACATATCTCACATGCGGTCATCTGGGATCGAACCCGGCCCATTTTACGAGAGGCGAACAGTCTAACTACTAGACCACAGCGCGACCTTAGAGTGGACTATTTTTTACCATGTCCCTAAAATAATTAGAATAACTTCGAAACTATGGTTAGCAATTAGGCTATACATATACTTTTGTCACAAACGAAACACTCCTTTTTATCTCTAACTCTATTAAGAAAGCGAAATAATCAATTCACTACCTAGTCATACACCTTACCAAAAGTACTTTAATTTTGCTCACAAAATTTTGAATCCAGCGGAACTCCAAAGATTGATTCGCATATCACCAATATAGGAAGCTCGGTGAAGTAACAAATAATACACAAAACGATTTCAGTACTATGCACTGTTTGAGACTATTTCTATTTCTTAACGTCTTAAGCGGTTTAGCAAGGCGTGAGGCATAACTAGTGACCAATGACAGTTGCAATGCGAGGCTAGAGGCGCAGCACTGTAATGAGGATAAGGAAAGTTGGAGATGGCGGAGGGGAAAGGGTAAGATACACCTGGCCTCGCAAAGAAAAAAGAATTCATCTCCAAATTTGTAATGTGTATTATGGAAAAGGTTGCAAATGTTGCTTGAAATAAGCAGCGTTTATTGGGTTAAACGATTCTTTGCTATAAGAAAATCTTTAACTTTGTCCTTGGAATCACAAAAACGTGTAAAGCTTATCAGCAAGCATAATGCAATATAATATTGACAAATATTTAAAGTTTAATCCTTTCACAAATTCTCCCTATGTTTATACTGGAATTAAAATTCGCATCGAAATAACTTTAAACATGTTTGTGTACTGCATTATCCTATAACAGTTTCTGCTTTCGAATGAATTTTCTTCTGATACGTGTGCAATAAATCGCCTTTCTTGTCTGGCATTAACATTTAATTACACTTCTGTGAATTTGAACAGTTTCTGAAATTTATCGACCTGTGTTACCAGCTTGCAATGGCCCAGGTGTGCCCTCTATCCCAGCCCAAGCGACCCGCAGTGATATTTGCTCGATCACGTATTCGGGCCGCAGTCATGTTTGTAAGTTATAGAGTCTTGCCAAAACATGACAAATTTCAAAGGGAACCGCTCTCTTTTGCCGCTGGGTTGCAACCATTAGCTAACAAAAGGGTAACCTCATAAACAGGGCAAGAGGCAATGTAGCCGTCTTGTAGTTCGTTTATACGAGTATTTTTAAACTGCAAACCCATACCTCAAAGAAGTGCCGTCTTTGGCAGAGGAGTGGAGCAGAGGTATGGTTTGGAGAAAACTATATAATATTTATGAAATAAGTAGATCTATTTCGAATAAGATAAACTTGAAACAGCAATACTTTTCCTTAAAAACGACAGCTCCATGCCAGTAGATTTACTGACATGTAAAAGAACTCCTGCGGGACAAAATTCCGGCACACCGGCGACGCTGATGTGATCCTGGCAATTGACAGCGTCGTTAAACAACAAAATAATTAATTTCACCAGTCATCTTCTTACTCAAAACATGAAGTCACGTCCGTTTTAAGAAATATCCAACCCAGATTTTTTATTTATGATCCTACCCATGGCGCATAGCTTGTCTCCGTGCATTGTTGACCACGCGGTATCGTTGCTACTTTCGAAGGCGAGTGTGTGCCAGACGTTTCATTGTGGTTACATTTTGTAGAAATGTCAAGTTAGTTTTCAGTTTGCAGTTGTTCGCTCAAATATTTACTGTAAACTTCTGATATAAGCAGAAGCACGGAAACGAACCTCATTGGCTGGTGCGTTTTAATACTCCCTTATTCTTCCCCAATATAGTTCCATGGCTTATTTAGCTTACTGCTTTACTTGCGTTCAATAAACCACTCAAACTCTTGTTATATTATAGAATATAACTTTGTAAAGCAATATACTGCGATAATATACTTCGTACCTTCTTGCCAAATGCAGAACATAAGAGTTCACTTGCGTAGGGCTTGCCTGTTGCTTCGGCGCCATCTTGGCGTGCAAAACAGAAGCAAGATCAGGTACAAATGGTTTTCAACATCTGCGAGGAAAGCCTATAAGGGACGGTGAAAAGATTATGTATGTTGAATATATTCAATAAGTTTTCGGAGAAATGTCCTGTCGTGGCTATAAACGATCTGGCAAAGCGTGATAATAATGGATAATGCCTCTTACCCTCCAATAAGAGCAGAGCGCATTCCAAACAATGTGTGGAAGAAGCCTGAAGTCTTATTTAGCTGAGATCTAAGAATTCTTTCTTACTATGTGATTACCACAAAAACAGTAGTTCTGATGTTCAATAATACAATGGTTGATGTAACAACAAAGAGAGTAGTTAAATTCAGGTTATCTGAACGAGATGAAATTAGGAGCACGTGTAGATATATTAACCAATGCCGTACTAGAAGTGGAGGCCAGTGCGGAGCGCGGAGGAATACTTTATTCATATTATAGTGTTAAGAGGTTTGAAGAATACATGTATATAATTAATTCTGTGAGTTTTTATAAGTACATCGAAAAGTATGTTATCCATTAAACAACTTGATATTCACTGTAAATACACTTTATTTGAAATTATCTACCTTCGTCTGAAGGTTTTCTTTTCTTGGAAGCAACTTAAAATCACTTAACTAATATATGATAAACAGTTTAATGAAAATAACATCCAGTAAAGCTCAGTACGTATTAGATATTTTTAAAATTAATTGGCTTATCCTTCAGTTTTGATCCTATTTAATACAGTAAAAAATTGTATCATGTAGTCCGCAAACCAATTCACTTTAATGACAGTGGCCCTTTTCCAAAATATCTGATGTGTTGCACTCACATGACTTCCTCTACTCTTGTACTAACCATTCTTACAAACTCTTATTCCTATATCTTCTTTCTTGTTAGCTGAGAAAAACATTTGTACAAATTATCTTATTGCTTATTTCCTTGTTGGTGCAAAGGGAATGTTAGAATATAGTAGGCTTTGTGCGATAGTCAAATGTTTGAGATTCTGTTGTCTTTGCACACTTGACATATAAAAAAATGAACAGCGGTGATCCATTTCACGAAAGTTCTAAGTTTTCCGAAACACACACATAACAAGGAATATCTCCGAAATGGTTCACTCTACAAGAAAATGTATTGAGACATAAATTGTGTATTTTAGCAAGATCTACATTTTTTGTATAGTATAATTTGGTCTATCTCTAACGGTTTACCAGTTATGCAAAAGTCGTCCAGAATAAATACGACTACAGGGGCTATAGCCAGAAAATTCAAGATATACATTTCATTTGTCATAAAAATATCTCAAACATATGACATTTTAATCAAAATCGTTAGAGCCATTTTCAAGAAAATCAAAATTTTCGAAAACTTTTCCATGTAAAGTTTACTTTAGGGTGGGGCTATTTTCTTCAAAATTTTCGTGTCGCATCCTTGAAAGACATTAAACTTAAATACCAACTTTGGTTTTTAACCGACTTTTCGTTTTTGAGTTATGCTGTCCACAGACTGACAGACACATACACGGACCTTTTTCTAAAAATGCTTTTTTTGGATTCAGGGGGCCTCAAAACATATATTTCCGGTGCAATCTCGACATCGATTTTTTGGGTGGAATACAATACTTCCCCTACTTACCAGTAGAGAAAGTAAAAAGGTTGGACAGCCAATAGCCTCTGGCCACGTGTAGTTTTCTGATGTATACGACATGGTGTGAAACAAGCAAGCAACGGTTGAGTAACGATCTGAGCCGTCAGAAATAGTAGTTTCCTTTCACGTCATTGGTTGCAACTATGTCCAGCCAATAGCATGAATACCTCTGTGGTAAAGAGAGGGGAAGAAGGGGAAACTACGAAGGCACCATGATACGATTGCATTTCACTAAATTCGCTTTCTGTGCGTTACACCTAACTTGTATAGTTAAAGCACGCAACAGAAACACTTTGCAGAATGTTGCAGTTCCACAAGCATCTAGAGGAAAAACACCGAGGTCACGCCAAGTCGTGACTAACTTCATATTCCTTTTCTTCTTTTTTTCCCGCTATCACTACGTGAAGCATGTACTGAGTTTGCAATAATGTCATCCTGCTTAAAATTTATGTCTAACCTATGCATGAAACTAAAGGTACACAATCCATGTGTTGCACTCACATAACTTTCTCTACTCTTGTACAAACTATTCTTACAATAGCTGATTCCTCTTCTTCACATTAATCGAGAGTCTGTTTAGCCAACGCGTGTGCAGTTCGGCCGTCTTCTTTTAGGAACCCTTATAATCAGGGTCTTAACCTAAAAATGTCAGATTATGCAAGCACTTATGACTGAAAAAAGGTTAGAAAATGGAACCTAAATTTTTTTGGGTGTCTTCTCTCGAAATCTTCTAAAAATTATTAAATTGAAATTCTACTTTAAAAATCTCGCACATCCAATAACACTGCACAACAAATTTGAACTTTTTTTCTGTCCTTTAGATGAAACTGCGCGATTCTGTATAAACAAAAGGTGCTTGACTCATATCTAAAAACCAAATTGGTCCATCACGTACCATTTTTGTAGGAGACCCACTTTTGATATTTATGCAAATTGATTACAGAGAAATGAAACATGAGGCTTTAGTACAGAAAACACATACACTAAAATGATTTTTGACCGTTTCCTCTTGTAGGCATCTGTTGATGTGTCCCTGACAATAGACCAACAATACTCAGCTAGCATACTTCCATTCCATCGTCTACTGAAACGTTTTCAAGCATAGAAATGTCCTGGTGGAACCTTTCCCCATGCTCGTTACTTATTGCGCCAAGGTTTTGAGGAAAGAAGTCCAGATGGGAGTCCAAAAAGTGTAGTTTTAATGACATATTGCAACCTATAGCATGAAAGCATTCTACCATGTCGCTGCCAAGATCTTCATAATTGTCAGCTTTCTCATTTCCAAGGAAACGTGAGCACACTGATTTAAATACCAACCAGGCTGCTTTTTCTCCCTCTGACAGTTTATTTTCAAACTCTTCGTCATAAATGACTGCTTTAATTTGGGGACCAATGAAAACCCCTTCTTTTACCTTTGCCTCACTTAATTTGTTGAATTTGTTCCTGAGATGCAAGAGAGCCACTCCTCTGTCCAGAGCGTTTACAAAAATTTTCATTAAACCGAGTTTAATGTGCAGTGGTGGTAGAAAGACACATAGTGGATTCATAAGTGGTTCATGTGCTATATTTTTGGTGTCAAGAATGAAGCTTTGTCTTGAAGGCCACTGTTTACGGATGTAGTGATTTTTACCAATGGCGACAAGCTGCATTGCTGTGTCTTCAATGTAAATTTGCCACACACATAACAAAATACGTCCGGCTTATTTTTACAGTGACGAGACATTATAATGCACTGAATGTAATATAATTTTGTCCTTAAAACACTTAAAACTGATCGTCACTAAAATATTCCTGCCAGCAACACTTCAGAGAGGAACCTTCCGAAAATAAACAAAATTTTACAGTTAAAATGCTGACATAGTCGAAAGATCAAGCTGAAAGTGAATGTTTGATATAGATATCCATTGTTTATTATGTGTACATATATACCTGCAGTGTAAATGTTGAATAGAATAAGCAGGTTATAAAAAAATTGATTTAAATTAACAAAGACGCAAATTTATCGCGAAAATACGTAAATAACTAAATTTGGGTTTTTGGGAAAATGGTACGTGGTAGACAAAAACTAATTACAGATTTGTTATTTTCAGCCATACTTGTACAAGAAACACATATTTTCATCTAAAGGACATTTTTCATGTTGTACAGTGTAATAAATAAACAATATTAATTTCACTGTTGCACTTTGAATTTAATTTCTCAATGCAGAGTTAACCCTCGGCTCTGCACAGAATCACATTTTGAAGGGCCATCAGAAAGAATTACAATAGCTTGTCCTCCAAATTCGCGGAAACATACATTTGTAAGAAAGATAAATGTAAGAAACATCAGAGATAACAATTTGGAAATATGAAAAAACGGTATTTGGGACGACTGCAAGCACATACGCGAAACATAAAAATATAATTTGACAAAATAGCGAAAATTTAAGAGAAAATATGATCCATGAAAATTGCATAATATTAATCACCATTGATAAATTCGTGCTTTGCTCATATTTTCCAAGGGAAAAAACCACAAACAACAACTATGACATGTGATAAACATCCGGGCCCTGCTTATAATCGTTTTACAACATGGGCCCTTCCTCTTCGGTCCTCTCTGCAGAGCAGCAATACCTTAACATGAACCTTTGCAGCTGTGAGACAGAAAAGAACTGCAATTCACAATTTTGGCATCTCAGACTCCACGTGGAGTCGACATATAATCGCCACTTCCATAAAATCAGGGTCGCTATTGGTCTTCAAGGACAGCGATAGAGGTTTGCTTTTTCTGAAGAGCGGAGAGGGATTTATGAGTCATTAGTTGAGTAGTGAATCAACTGCACACTCGTTGACCAAACGGACATTTGCAGAAATTATCTCACTGCTAATTTTCTGATAGGTGCAAGGGAAATATCGGAGTACAGTTAGCTTTACGCGAGAGTTTAAACTTTCAAGAGCTGGTGGCTATGTGATGGCTTTGACATTCCATTCCTTTTTGCATGGCCTAGAGATAAAAAGTGAATGACTTTCTATTTGAGGAAAGTATAAGTACTGGAAAATTCAAACAAATAACAAGGAATATCTCAGTAATGGTTTACTTCACCAAATAAATGTATCTGTATATGTTTTAACGAGATCTCCATTTTTTATGCAGTAAGAATTTTGTCTATCTCTTACTGTTTGCCAATGAAGCAATCAACCAAAATGAAGGAGATTTCTGAGGACATCCCAAGAAAATTCAAGATATACATTTCATTTGGCATGAAATTATCTTACACCTATGGTGTTTCAATCAAATCGTTAGAGCCATTTATGATAAAATAAAAATGTTCGAGAAATGTTCCACGTAAAGGAGTCTGGAGTGGGGGATTTTGCTGAAAATCTTCGTGCCATATCGTTGGAAGATGCTGAACTTAAATACCAAATTTGGCATTTAACCTATTTCTCGTTTTTGAGTTTCGCTGTTCTCCTCCCTCCCAGCCCTCTCTCTCACCACTCATTCTGGCTGCTCTCAAAATGTCTGCTCCCCGACAGATGCTAACCTATAAATTCTGGGACAGCACTTTTACACGAGTGTAAAGAAAAAAAAGAACAGCTTATATGTTGTTAGCAAATGCTGGATTTCTGACAATGAAGTCATTAATCCTCTTGCTCTCCAATATTTTTCACTGATGGATGGGGCACTAGAAGTGGCCGGGCATATTTGAAGGTGGTCTCGATCCATTTCCTCTTGCAGATCATATAGAGGACAGAGTGGTGAAGAATATATCCCAATTCTGTTTAAATGTTTTGCCAGACAATCATGTCCTGTAATCAACCTGAAGGTTGCAACTGCTATTTTTCGAGGATACTCAGGAATCACTGTTTGAATGTTTGGTAGTTCCCATCTTTTATTATTTGATTTTTCATAGTAATATTTTTCAATAATTTTTTTGAATTCAGAGTTGACTAATCTTTTAGCTGCATAAAATGGTAGATTAACTATAGATTTCTGAACATTGCCGGTACCCTTTTTTGCAAGAAAATCAGCTTTCTCATTAACACTCAGTCCACAGTGAGCTGGTATCCATTGGAAGACTATGTGTTTTTGAAGTGCTGTTAGGTAAGGATTTTCCAACATTCTATAATAGTTTGGTTTTTTGGTGACAACTTGGAAGTAATTGCTATAACTGCTGCCCTGGAATCTGAGAGAATAACTGCTTGCTGAAAATGTGAAATTCTGTACAAAAGATTTTGTAGGGCCATTCGAATTGCTTCAATTTCTCCATCAAAGTTAGTAGTTCAGAACAGCTTATATGGGTAAGTCTATAAAAATTATTTCATCCCGAAAAAAAAAGAAGAAAAGAAGACTCTTAAAACATGTGAATTCATGTACCCTTCCTCTTAAAGTATAAGAGATATAGAGAGCTGAATTTTTCAGTACATGTATATACATATAAACTTTCTGAATCACAATAATGAATTTATAATATATATATATCAGCGATATTAACAAAGCAACAACATTGCAAATCTTCCACATTTTAACTTTCTGACATTGCAAGTAACATTTTTTAATTTCTGTTAAACTGATATAACTAAATAGTTGAGGTTCAGAAGATAGTTGATTATAACCACTTGATATAATTGTCATGTTTTATAGAATAATTCATAAAAATTTCAGGAAAAATGTCTGTATAATCATCCTACCTTGTCCCTTTAAAGAAATTGCTGTGCAGGTATTTATAATTTTAATAAGTTTAAGAGATTTTTGTGCGCGTGTGTGTAGATGCAATTGCATTTTTCAATAGTGGGAATGGCAGAGTTGTAAGTTGTGGAAAATTATTATATGTTGTGCACAATAATTTTTAAATCCAATAATTCCTAAGTTCTCCTGAAAACTTCAAATTAAGAAGTTAGAAACTGTGGTCCAAAGAGCATTTTGAATAGTATAAAAAGCTAAAATGAAGGAACTGAGTAAACTGGAGCCTTAAGTTAAATGCAGTGCTTTCTAAATGGTTTAAGGATCATTTGTGACTTCAATAATCAACTATATAACACATACGTGCAATTTATACGTATAATAAGAACGCAAAATAAAGCAAAGGTTATTTTTTAAACCAACTTATACCTATGCTTTGGCTTGTAAACATAGCAGATCGATTTCCTTCTAGCCTTGACGTGGCATATGATCTCACCGATGGGGGACAGTGGCAGCCACGTGATTTTAGTTTCATTTTCAGCAGTAAAATGCACCTCACGGCATGCACCGGAACGGGTTTTCTATCATAGTGAAATTGGGGCAACTACACGGAAGCATTGCACACATACGGCCTGTCTCGCTTTGTCCTTCCAGTCATCAATTCGCTAGCCAGTGGGCCGGCCAGCCAACCGACCTTGCTATCCCTACTTCTATTAGCGTGAGGGGAAGGTACAGTCCCTTCCAGCAAACGCGTGCACGCCAAAATCCAGGTATTGCACAAACGACAAGGACTCAGCTCCAACTGTATCACATCTATGCACCCCATTTCAATGCGCTAAACTTCGCATTCATCTCTGATGAAAACTATATGCAACTAAAACCAACCTTTAATATACACGCATAAGCAGTTAAATCAGGCGATTTCATTCTTGCATTTGTCTTTCTTGCAAAAATGAGTTTAAAGCGTTTCTTAATTGCACTTACATTACTCTATATTGTGTTTTGTTATTATTCTGCAACTCTACTGGTTAACATGCTCTTTACCTTTGTTCAGCAGGAGCCTCTCAGGTAACACATTGTTTCTTCTCGAAAGCCTCTGATGCTTCACAGTGCATAACAAGAGTGTCACTTCAGCTAATGAAATCAAATCACAAATAACGCAGTTGTTTAAATCCACGTGGAGAGAAACATAGAGTTGCAATATGCCATTTCCTCTCTCATTCTGCAAGTTCCCTCGTGACATTGATCTTCTAAGAAGTAAATGTCCACGTGTAGATTGCGAACGTTTACTTGGAGAAAGCGCCACAACGTTCCTTTTCGCCTCGCTGAAAGCCTATATCTTCTCATCCTTGCACGTTAACCACTAGAGTAGCACAACAAAAACAACAGTAACAATAGTAATAATACAGCCCATTAGCCTGATTTGCAGGATTTGTACAGAACAATCCTGAATGGTGGACATTTCACTGTATCACTAATATGACTCATTAAAAAAAAGAAACAGGTCTATCAATTAGAATGCAAATCAATAAAAAGAATTACGGTCACCGCGAGACTGTAATGACCCGGCCAGATAGCCCACTCTTGCCGCTAATGTTCACTTTTCTTGTTTGAACAACAGCCCGTGCAGAACAATAGTCATTGTGTGCTGTCTTTCTGGTCGCGAAGATTCAGTTTGCCTGTTTCCAGCAACTTCGCTTTCTAGAACGTTCGCTTTGTGTTCTTATAAGGAATTGGCTAGTGTCATTACATTTATTCCAATATTAAAAAGCTCAAACACTTTCAGAAGTTGAGAACATTAATGCATTGTTTGGAAATATTTGCGTTGGCCAGTTTATTGATGTGGAAAACAAATAAAGTTCTGTGTTATTTATTTCTGATTTTGCTGTTAAGTGTATTTAGAAGGGTGATGAAAAAATACATAAATGTGTAACATTTAGTATGTAAAAATGTATTTCGTGTATTAAATTTCGCAAGAGTATATTGTAACATTGGTATATATTTTATTATTAAAACATTAAATTACACACAGAAATGTGGTAGACAATATTTTCGTTATTTTCTGTCGAAACCCTCCTTTCTATTTTGGTAAAAATTACATAAGTGACCCTTTTAAAAATAGTATTCTGACACTAATGTTCTCACAGCGTATCTGATTTCCTGATTATTCCAAAGGGTCAGTAAGCACATCATAAAAGAAAAACAATTATTCTGTGAATTATATTAATCTTTTGGGGGATTCTCCCCTAATACTTACAATCATTAACATATGGGTTTACCGGAGGGGGTCAGAAAGAAAAAAACTGATTCAATGAGGTCTTCAGGCCCGTGCAGCTCCTTACAGATGCAGAGGTTTAATTGAAATTTAAAGAAATGTTTATTAACCCATTTTTCCTCGCACTTAGGATTACTCCAAAAATACATTGTAAAGGATTGGGATATGGGATGGCAAACTGTTTCCTCACCTAAGCATGGTCCAATTTCCAACTGTGTCAACTTGATTGCATGGGTGCTAATTCCGATTATTTCGCTCCTTAAACTTACAGTATTAGCTTTTTAAAATCAAGTTTTCCAGCACACTTCCATCAAATATGATAGCTATTCTGAAAGATCTAGATTGGATTCCTGTCACTGCCATGAAAATGTTCTGATGATGGATTTATAATGGAACTCATTTACATTTATGAAGACCTCAAGACATTTAGCATATATTAAGTCTAGTTTAGAATCGTTTACTAAAGCTGGGCGAGACCGTAGCTTAAAGCACATCTTTCCTTTTTCAAAAGGCTCCCGAAACGCCATACAGTTAGCTACGAGATTGTTTTTAGTTCCTTACCACTTACCTAAAGAAAAGTAAATGTTGCATTCTAACCAAAACTTTGATAGTGAGATTTAATCGGAGAAAAGTAAAAGAATAGAAGGTATACACGAAGGGGGACACCTCGCGCATTGCGACCTCCGCAGATTTATTCTGGCCAACACCCCCAAGGAGGCAAGGATGAAGTGAGGGAACCGTAGGGTGCCACAGGGCCGTACCCAGACGGGCCACAGAGACCCGAGTGAAGTCCCTCATTTGTGCATGTGAACAGCATAAACAAAAGAAATCTCGCACAAATACCAAGGTTGGTATTTAAGTTCAATATCCTCTATGGATGCAACCTCAAACTCACCTTTAAGTGGAAAATGGTTCCTTATTTTTTATTTTCTTAAAAGTGACTAATGATTTTTGTTAAAACGCCGTATGATTACAAAATTTTCACGGCCAATAAAACCTACATCTCGAATTTTCTGTGAAAATTTCTAAATCTGTACAATTTTGTGCAACTGATAAATCGTAAGACTACCGCGCAAAAACAGAATTCATGTCAATTACGTGCTTTGCGGCATTAAACATTTCCTAGACATTCTTTGTTATTGGTTTCCATTTTAAAATATTTTACTCTATTTTAAGTCCGAAATCGCCATTTTTTTGTGGTGAGATAAGCAGTGGAATTTCTAACTCATTTTAGAGCGCTGAGCTGTGTGCAGTTACATGCGATACAGGTTAAAGTCGGCGAGAGCTAACCTGGCACTTGACAGCTAGCTGATTCACTCACCTGCGAATGAGGCTAGCCTTATCTCGTCCAATCGACTAATCGTTGCATGATGTGTTTATAACATGATTGGACGAGAAAGGGCTAGACTTGTTTGCAGGTGAGTGAATCAGCTAGCTGTCCGGTGCCAGGTTAGCTCTCGCCGACTTTAGTAGGGCACGGATAGTGAATGACGCAACCGGTACCTCGCAGCCGCCGCATGTGCACGCGCATAAGCAGACAGCTGCAGCTGTGAACATGTGAGAGGGCAACAGTGAACCCATGTGCACTCAACTTACTGCTTTTTGCTCACTCATCCTCCCTCGTCATCATCATCGTTTCTAGGGTACCTCATGACATGAGTTCCTTTTATTGGCTGGAGCTGCCACGCCTTGTGTCGTATATTGGACCGAAAAGCATACCTATGCTCTGTTAACTTATTGAATAATTATGAATAGGTGAGGAAAAAAGCAGCATGAAGGAGGCGCCAGCGGATATCTTAAGACACCCGTATTAACGCCCTTGCAGACCATAAGAAATCGGATGTAGGGCTGGCGTAAAATTTAATGGCGGATGGCTCAACACAAAATACAATCATTGACTTGCCACGCCTTGAGCTGTTGTGTAACTAAACACGCTGTGAAATCAGGCCGTGCAGCCGTTGATATATCATTTGCACTCTCAAAATGTATTTGTACAACAGGAAGTTATTGTAGTGCTCAGCTATCAGTCGCCATTAAATTTTGCGACCGCCGTAGTTTAGTTCTATTAGTATATGTACCTATAACGAACTGTGCAACAAAAGCATTTCTACAAATGTTTGTGTCGCTTAAATGCATATAGAATTTGCAAAGAATGTTATGTAAATGTAACAAAAGATATTTTATTTTTGAAATAAAAAAGTTACTCACGCAGAAGGTATAGGTATGCATTGATGGAACAGAACTTCCTGAGATGCACTGTACGTAGAGGAGGCAGTTTTACAAAAATGAAGGTTAACATTACTAATCAATCACACACTTTATCTAGAGACCTGGAGTCGAATGCTACGAACGGTCCGAGTCAAGAAGGCCTGTGCTTTGCCAAAGCAACAATTGAGCGTTGCTTTCTATCCCTAGTGCATTTCATTGCATCGCCTTAACTTTGTTGCTCTTCTCTTGCATTATCACCGGTTTACTTTTGTATTTAACCAACTCAAACAGTAATGATAAGGCTAAATGTGTGAACCAGATTCGCATCGACACAGCAAACTCTTATAAATAGTATCGAAATGATCCATGCTTTTAGCCTTTGGCTAACCCGAAAAAAACTCAGTGCCTTCTATGGTACAATTTACACTACGATTGTGTTAAAGACATGAAATGTTCTGTTCCCATCTTCAACAATGCTATCTGAGAGCTATAGATAAAGCGAATAGTAGCTGGTTTATCAATTCCCATACTTAATCAAATGTGCAACATCGAGTGACTGTTATGCTCTGAATAGAAGCATAAAGAAGGCTGCGCTGCCAGCGAAAAGAATTCTGAATAAAAACACCAAAATTTCTACTAGGAATCGATTGCGCATCCCCCTAGGGCCTGGCTGTTACAATTCGCGCCAAGCAAGCTGATATGGTAACTCTGCACCAAATACTACCACAGGGCGATCCACATTAAGCTCTATCATTTTCATCGCCGGATACAGTCAAAAAGCAACAAGCGCTTGCAATAGCTTTAAATTAAACAGTATTGTAAACAATTTTGTCGCAGTAGACTTGACAATGCCTACCGTCTGCCTTAAACATAACTGAGCTCCTCATTCGTGATTTCATCAGTATATCGCGACGCCGAAATGTTTTACAACAGCAAACAGTAACAGGAGTTTATATACTCATAATACGCTCAGCCTAACCAGGGGTTATGGCTGTAGTGGACACATTTATCGGCAGCTCCCAAGAGTTCAACATGGGCGACATTACACTAAACAGCTGACGAACGTATCCCAAAAAGCAGTCCTGCCAACGTACATAAGGGCAATTCTAACCTCATATATCACAGGGTTAAAGTAACTTGCTTTTAAACGATGCTTGAGCATCGTTACCACACAATACATGATGAACCTACTCATCTTCGGCCAACACAAAAATAACTACAGTAACTATAACTGCATATACTACGCTAAACGAATTCAAGACAAGATCACGCAAACACAGGCAGTTCGCCCACTGATTGAACAACCTAACGGATGGAATATCACCAAATATAACCAGACTGCACAACAATGGTGGGGGAATGTCAACGTTGTTTTTGGGGCATCTCAAACAACTGTACCTACTATAGAAACGACATGCCCACGTGGTTAGGCTACAGCTCGCTTCGTCAGATAGCCTCCGCTCGCATCCTTCTAGTTTTTAGGGCAATAATGAGTAGATCCATTTGTACATTCTTTTTCATATGCATACTTCACATATTTTACATGCTCATTTTCTCCTTAATCTATGTACAAACAGGAGTCTTGACCTTCTTTCCCTTTGACCACTGTATTGCCTGCCTCACGGCTTCTCCAGAGGTCCCCTAATCTCCTAGCTCCCCTCCTCTCTTTTTTCTTTTAGTTTTCTATTCCATTTTTCTTATGCCTTTCTTAGGAAATCTCCCGTACTTTCATTTTTCTTTTCTTTATTTTCAGTCATGTTATGTTCTGTACTTTCTTTCCAACATACTCCTTTTTTTCTCCTCTCAAACCCATGGCACATCTTCTCAACCATGCAATTCCCTCTCTTTTTCATTTATTGCATTGGTCTGCATATTTCTCCATTTTAATTTCTCTGTAAAATGTAGTGTTTCTTAGTTGGCCAAACCACCCCATATCTCTTGTTTACATATGTTCCCCACTCTAGTTCTTGCCTTGTTCCAGAAATCTTCTCCGGAGTAATGACCAAATAGAGAATTTTTAACCACATATATTTTTAAATTTGCCAATCCTAAATTTGAACGGAAAGGAATGGAACGCGCTCATCCAGCCAAAGTTTAAGCCAGAATTACACGCTTTCCAAGAAAGGGTGTAATGCGCAATATGTGTATCTGATTTTATCTAATCTAACTAGGTCGCAATTAACAAATCCTGACAGGTATTCTGTCGTCGAAGCCACCATTTCTTTACTGTCATATGATATGCGAGTAGACTCTCTCCTAATTTTATGATCAGCTATTTCGTTGATGCGTTAAATAAGCCACACAACGTATCGACTAATAAGATAGCCAGCTGACCGGCTCCTGCTTCCTTATAGTTGCCAAAGCCGTTGATCCTCCCCTCCCCCCATCCCGAAATGCTTGGACATTATCCAATGCAAAGAAACAGGGAAAGAAAAGAAGGCATCAATTGTATATTACGGGAAGCAATAACTAATTATTTTTCTCAATATGAAATAATAGCCAACAATGGATTGTAATCATTAGTCACTCATACGGTAGCGATATAGATCTTCTCAGAGCTACTCGTATAATACCCTGGGACGAATCTGGGTCAACCGAGTCTCACGTCCACCTCAGATACAAATAACCATCCAGCCCGGGCGTATCGAACATTACTCCGAAGGTGTGAAGAGAGTAGTACCCTCACACCTGAACTAGCTAGCACGCGTTAGAAGGAACCGGTTTTCCCTTTGATTTCCCCCTGGCTTCTACTTTCGTGGTGACGAAAGGAGGGGAAGTACGGGAATGAGTGGTCTTCGCCAGACCGATCTAGTCGATTCGGAGAAATGTCCTGAGCTTCCGCGCCGCGGCGAACAGGTCGCTAACAATCGCAGCTCCTCGAATTTCTCACGATGTGAGCAGGCACCGGCCCTATTCAAGTCTAGACTCTATCGCAACTCATGTGATTTCTTTCACTTAATTGGCCGAAGTTACACGCCTATTGGTGCAATGTGAAACAACAGCGACTTCCGAGAACAAACAATGTACGCGGTATGTTATCTGAGAAGCTCATCAAGGTAAAGCGCGTGTTAACCATTAGAGTAGCACAATAATGGACACTGCGATTTTAAGCTTTTTGAACCTTTAAATGTATTATGAACACTATCAACAGGGAGAAGTTTAAAAAAAATGTTCTAAACTAAGAACAAATTAGAAACTAAAAACTTCACTTATCTTAGTAATGCTGTTATTCTTTTGCTAACCCTGGGTTTCAAGTTGTCTCCAACTCATTCTCTCCTTATTAAAAAAATGTGTTTCTGGCCAATGATATTTAGTAAAATAAAAAACCACATAACAGCAATTTGCATATGTGGTTGTATCCCTTTCGACACACTGAAATTGATAAGTACAAACAAAATAATTCCCATACGTCAAAAAGAACTCTGACCAAGATATCGAGTGTTTGATATTTGGGACAATGTCCTCAGTAACAATATATTTTTGTCTGTAGGGGCAAACATTATCTTTTACTGGAAAATGGCAATGCTGATCACAAATGTGCTCCAACTGAATTTCGAACCTTCCCTTACAAAAGCAACGTTCCGTAAATTAAACTCCTCGTGTTCACGGAAATCTTCCGAATAACATTTACAGCCCCATTCTGCTGGTTCTCAGTCAACTGGTTCTTTTCTAGGTCAGGAAGAGCCCCGGGAGGGAGGAACGAATCGCACCCCTTCCAGCCCCCCGACATCGACCCCGAACCGTTGCATGGGGAGCAGATATTAGGAAAAAATGAGACGTTGCGGATATTATAGCCGAACTTCTTGATGTCGACCTTTGTAAACCGTATTGATTTAAACTGAAATTCGGTTCAAAAACTTAAAAGGCCGAGTTCTCCGAGATTAAGCACTATACTAGTTCCTAAAGTGATATCCACAGTTTATTCCCTTCTCCACAAAGTGGTTGTAATAAAGTCTGAAATTATTATTTATTTATGCCAACAAACTTACTATAAACACACAAGCCATGTGTGGGCAATGTTTGAGAGGTAGAACTGCAACTTAAAAATTCAATGCCAAGGTTGGGATTTGAACCACAAAGTAAAGCGGGCTAACTGTTGCTTCGGTGAAACATCTAACGGTAAAATAGATGAAATAATTCGAAGATGGAAACCTCAAAACACAGAACACAACGGGAAATATGTTTGGAATCAATTCCACAAATTTTGTATTGAACGAAATCATAAATTAACAGCAGGTACTCCAACTTCTGACAATACCAAAATCTTATTCGTGAAATAGTCTTAATAAATGCAACTTGTGATAGTCAAACTCTCTAGATAAATCGACAACCACTTGTGACATTACTTGTGATAACTAGATAGCTTGAGAAAATAACAGCAATTCTGCCATGCCAAGGAGGAACCCTTAAACCAATTGACAATAAGGAGAGTATTTGTACATGTGGGTACCCAATTCTTTAATTGAAAAGTACCGTTCTTATGGATGGACATATGATATAAGACATTCTTTGTAATAGCTTCGCGGCGCATATTTATGCTAATTGCAGATAAATTACTGTCATAATTATGACTTGGCAATCCTGAAAATATTAATGGGCGAATTAATTATAACTAATAATTTAATCATTATTAAATAGCCGATAACAACTATTTCTAAAAATGCTTTTTTTTTTTTTTCTATTCAAGGACCTCAAAACATCTAAATGTCGGTATCGAATTTTTGGGTGGAATGCAGTATATTCTGTACTATATACTGCGTAGAGAAAGTAAAACTATTCTCGTCCCAGCCAGGAATCGAACCTGGGATCTCTGAGTTAAGGTATAACCCATAGATAGGGAGAACTGACACAATGTGTCATTTCCCTGCATCGTACGTTTAGCACCGTGCACTCGGGTACACGAGGTTAGGAGCCAGGCCACGTCCCCCACTGTCATCTACCTCAGAGAACCGGTCAGTCTCTCAAATTATGTCAGTGGTGGGTATCATGTCGCATAACACGGTAAAAAAAAATGCTTCACATCCGAATGGAAACATAAGTATTTTTGTGTTCCTAGTAAAAATAAAGCTTTGTGTTTGCTATGCCAAAAGAAAATGTACGTAACATAATCACAAAACCAATATATCACGTTTCTATTCCGTTCCGCCACTGCACGCCTTGAAACTTGCCTTGTTTGTAAAGACGTGTGTATTCGAGAGGTAGAACTGGAACTTAAAAATTCAATGCCACAACTGGGATTTGAACCACAGACTTTGCCCACACACGGCTTGTGTGTTTAAAAACACCAACCGTAAGTTTGTTGGCATAAATAATAATCAACGTGTGTATTCATTAACAAACAGAACCGGAAAAGACAGAGTCTGTATTTGGTGATGGGCAAGTTAAGAGGGCAACTACTCTATTTCATTTCTGTCACCCCTATTCTCCATGCCTGGTGCAGCCCGTCTCTAACAGCGGAGATAATCCTGAGCTGCAGCCGTGGAGTATCAGAAATTGATACCTCCCTTCAATACCCCAACCTCAATGACACCCGCCACCCTGCAAACTCCACATCCCGTCATGATAGTGGTTAAGCCCTGAAAAAGGCAGGTGCACGTGTGAAACACCTCGGGCTGTCCTCAGCCTGCCAACACGCCTCACCCTTAGTCATATGGCAACATCGCACAGCGAGTTAGTTCCGCCTTTCTTTGTTAAATGCCTGACAGCCACCACGTGGCCTTTTAGTATTTCAAAGGGAACTGATCTATTGTCTTCCACACATTGCAAGACTATTGACACACTAGGTATTTTCTTTCATGGCTGATTTTGTATTGTATCGTTTTTTTGGCAAGACAGGATACAGGTTAATGATTTAAACGCTTAGTAATTAAGTACGCCTTTATTTAATATGGATTTTGGTTTAAATGAGGAATTAACGACATCATCAATTTCCTTCAATTGTCCAGCTTGTCTGAAAACTCTTTCTTTGGCCCTGAGCAACTACATATTTAGTAGTGTGTCGCTGATAGTGGATATTATACTTTCAATTACAATGTCATTAGAACTATCACCGATCCGTTTTCATTTAAATTTGCCATCAAACTCGTGTTTCATGACTGCAAATTTACCAATAATTACAATAATATTTTTTTGTTAATCTGTTAAGAAAAATCTGATGTGTTGATTTTCTCTACTCTTGTACAATTATTCTTACAAACTCTTATTCCTGTCTTCATGTTAGTTGAGATAAACATTTGTACAAATTATCGTATTGCTTATTTCCTTGTAGGTGCAAGGGGAATATGGGAATACATAAGCTTTGAGCGAGTCAAATTTACATACAAATCCTGGCTCTACCCTCACGGAAATTTTCTGCTTCCTTGCGTTCGATCGATATTCCGTTCCGCTCGCGACGGGTCAGTGTGCACCAGCCTTAATACAGTGCTTTTCCCTCATATTGCTGCACCAATTGGTGCTTCGCGCGCCGCACAATTCTGCTCATCTACCGCCGAAAAGGTAGATATGACGCAACTAAGGCTTACCAACGAGAGCTGCGCGTAACTTCGGTACTATTGGGACGAAGTTGGGTTACCTTGCATGCCATTTCTACTTCCTGCATTGTACTTGCCGGTCCCACTGTCTACTCTGTCCATTCATTCACTGTGATATGCATTCCTTGGGACGTTAGATACTAGAGCTTGTGCAGAAACATTGGTCCTACAATTCACTATGCATTTACAGCAGGACACTACACGCCCACTTTCGCGTCATGCAAGGGGATCTCGTGTGTAAAACTGGGCTTCTCTGTGCCCCAATGTTATTTTGGGACGAAACATAACCACGTAAATGGGAGTATGCTTCGTCAGAGAAGATTAAGCGTAGTTCAGTTACTCCATCATTGACATTTCGCAAAATCGAATCACAGAAATTTACCAGACTCTGATGGGCACTTGGGAGCAATTCCTGTGGCCCCGCCGTGGTCGGTGGTTCGACTTTTCGCCTCTCGCCAAAGCGGCCGGCGTTCACCCCCAGGTGAACGCATGCGGAATTTGTGGACGAAGCGGCGTAGAGGCGGGTTTCCTCCGGGTTCTCCGGTTTCCCCCGCCATCCCATTCCACCGGTGCTGCATTTTTATTCCATGTATCGTCAGTGTCACCGCCTGCGTTGCCGCATGTAGTATAGTAGTACCCATCCCTTAACGCCCACATTCCAAGTAGTTGTAAACCCATCCGTCAACCTTCTTCCGTAGGTCTGGGTGGCTGAATTGGTTAGACGCTGGCCTACTGATCCCAAGGTCGCGAGTTCAAACCCGCCCCAGACCAATGGTTTTTAAGTGTGCTGATGTGATCCTGGCAATTGACAGCGTCGTTAAACAAAAAATAATGTTTAATTTCAACCTTCTTCCGCTGCTAATGACATGCAATAGAGAGGGTCCTCTCAATATACTCTTACCAAAGGGATCTGCGGTTGTCAAGTCGCTTAGCTACTATTGTGCATTCATAGTGTCTAAAAGACAGTGTGAGAGGAAGGCTGTTACAGACATAAGGATGACTATAAAAGTGGGTGTTTAACACTACAAAAAGAAGCAATTCCTGTACCTCACTGGCTGTGGTTTCAACTTTAACAGTTGGTACACCTCGCCATGCTGAGCTGTTTCTTGTGGAAGTTCGCCTTACGAGATTTTAGAGGAGAATATTCTAAACGTCCTCCAATTGGTTTTCCCTCAGTAAGAACTGACTTATTTTAGTCTTCGCTTTCTATCCTGAACTGATCCGTTTCCCTAAAAGCCCACCAATCTTCGCACGCTTTCTCTGTTTGGGATAGGTAAACTGGGATTGTTTCAATTCGCCTTCAAACTTCTCTACAAGAGTTTGTCAGGCTGGCCCTGTAGTTCAGCGGGTAGAACATCTGCCTACTCTGCAAGGAGTCCCGGGTTCGATTCCTAGCTGGAAAGGTGGAATTTTTCCTCCACTAGGATTATTCTCCATCCTCCCTAGAATCTGGAACTGTGAATGGGAGTGAATGTAATGTAAACAAAAACGTATAGATCCAAAGTTCAAACCCACCATTAAGCAAGGGGCGCCATGACACCCGTAATGTAATTTTCTGGCGCCCTTTATACGCAAATTTTTATTCCAACGATTTCTAATACTAATTCAAATTTCAAGACAAAATTATTTCTTTGCGAGTATCGTCCCAGTACACATCCATGAAGTATGTTTATGTACACCTGAAGCTGTATTCATTACTTCCCTAACCAGTACTTTCCCTTTTTTCCTCAAGAGAAGGGTAGTTGCCCTAAAGTGGTTGTGATGGCACCTGCGCCTCCTTAGGCATGAGTTAAATGTACCCGAGCACATAAGATAGCACTGCTATAGAGCAGCTGTTCCAAGAGGTTAAAAGCCGACATAACCTTAGACATTATAGGCGGTATGTAAATGGAACATTTGATAACATTAACTTAATTCCATTTATAAACATGGAACATGAACGGGAAAAATACTAGACCTGCTTCAGTAAAACAGCTGCGAGCCACAAACAAACGCGATGCATTGTGTGCGGGCGATGTGTCATGGCCGCAATGCGAGCAAAAGCACTGTATATTTTAAGTTAACTATTGCCACACGACCACAGGAGTTGACTTCTGATTGTAAACAACCTTAGATTTCCGTTTTATAACTTCACCTTAGCATAGCTATTGCTTCATTGCTGGCACTTGATGTACAAAACACATACCAACTCGGCATTCGCCTGAATGGCTATGGAAAACAAGGAGAAATCCTACAAGATGCATCGGAAACAAGGCGTAAGCGTTATCTTTGGAAAATCATCAGTTACTTATGGGCTCATTAAAGGATATTCAAACATATCTGTCTTGAAAAATCCAGAGGCTCCAGAGGCAGTTCGAGTCGAGTGGGGAAGCTTATTCCCCCACCCGAAGTGTCTTTACCGCAGTACCTAGCCGTTATACGGCTTTACCTGCGCGATAGTATGGTGTTTTGGTCTACAGGGATTTAAACTCTGGGAATGTTTGGGATCAGGGGTATCTTAGGGACAAGATGGATGATGGTAGGGATAGGTCCATGAACGGGCACTGCCCATACATGCTGATTGGCTGGTTAGTCAATCAGGTGACGCGCTAATCTCCTCCTGGTTCTGGCCGTCAGTCACACACTGAGAGGTGATCTGAGTTAGGCGATTTGCTCTGTTTTAAGTACAGGTATTCATTTTGCCCTTCCCATCTGCGAAAATTAGACCGTTGGACTTAAGATGTCCTTCGGTAATTTTTTAGATGGTAGTCGGCGAGGCTCTCTCTGGTCATATTGTCCCAGAGTATTCACCAGTGGATTAGGGTGGTTCTGGAGTTTGTTGTACATTGTTCGAGCGCGGGTTTTAATCACGTCGACAATGTACGGGATGCCGGAATGTTCGTGAAGGATGTGGACAGGAAATCTCCAACCAGTGTCGTAGATCATCCTTAATGCCCGATTCTGCAACGTCTGGAGTCTGATGAAGGTGGACTTTGCCACCACTCCCTCTTGAAAAATCGTTTGCAGCACCCATATAATAACGGCTGCACCGCTGACCGGTACATTTCCAGGAACCAATAAAAGGGTCTCGTGATTTGCCTCGCTTCATGAGGCCCGCAGCCACTCAGCTGTATCGCTTAGGTTGGTGCATTATTGAACGGGCCAACCAAGACCAAATATCCACAACCGCGTGGCACTTATGAAGGTCAAGAGCTGTGTCGATGTATTATGCATGTAAATGTATGCTATGGAGACTTAATTTTGATTCATTGCCGTCCACCAGGTTTGCCTAGTGTCTTGCTCATGGTCAAATCATGTTTTATCAAACCTCACTCACCCGTAGAGGGCCCATGGTACCTGCGACTTCATCACATCACCGAACGTATGGAATCTTCTATTTTGTCACTTTAGCTCACATATTAACAAGAAAGCCTTTTTTCTGTTTTTAAGGGTTTGGGGGGGGGGGGGGGGGAAGCGGACGGAGGGCTGAAATTATTGGCACCCAAACGCTTCCTAAACACGAAACCATGGGTTTCAAGTGTGCCCGGAGGAAGTCACACAGGATTCGCCTTTGCAGAGTAAACAACTATTAAAAATAAAGAAAAACAGGACATCTAAATGTTGATCCAGTAGCTCAGTCGGTAGATCAGCTACCTGCTGTGCAAGGGGTCTCAAGTTCGATTCCCGGCTGGAAGAGTGGGAAATGTTCTTTAGGATTATTCCCCACTTGTATCTCTCCGCGATAGCCTGGTGTTCGTAGCAGCTGTGACTAACACAAACACCTCTTGGGCCCATGCCTCGTGTTTATAATGCAACAGAACAATATTTACTGGCAAGTCTCAAGAATAGCGCTGCTATCGCGTTACATTCAAGTAGTCTTTACCAGGGTTATCATACATCTTGAAAAATCTGCACGCCTCCGTGGTCTTGGCTGCGGCTGGAGGATGCAACGGCCGGAGCCAATATTTAAGGTACTATATTTTGTGGTCTGCTTTGGTTTGGCGCACATTGCGGTTTAGTTGTTGACGGCTTGTGTTTACATCAAGTTGGGACCTAAGAGTAGAGCGGTTATTGAGTCTGTAAGTATGAATGTGTGTTGTGTGCGCGTGTGAATTTAACTGTTAATCCAAAGTAATAGAAACCCAAAGTTCGAAACCATCTTAAGCGAGTGAACACCATTGCTGTTGAGCAATTGTTTCAAAAGGTTAAAAAACCCGATAACCTTCGATGTTAAAATGAAACAAAAAAAGAACATCCAAAGTAACGTCCCTAGTGGGGAACAATCTGTCCACTAGCTCAAGGTCCCTGGCAGGAATGCAACGAGTCGGTACATCAATAAATAATTTTAGGTACACAGCGATATCTGAAGCTGGACTCATGCTTCTGGTTGCACGTATGTAAGCGCAGCTGTTGGAAGTTATCTTCACGACATCCCGAAGGACGTTTCAGAAGTCTGACTCTTTATCTCATATAAAAGGTACCATTTTTCCTTCCAAATACGATTTATTATTTTATGCACGGATGTAACGAAATATGACAGAGGAGTGTCCATAATACGGAATCTGCTTACATAAATATTGCAAACACATTAACTGTCGGTAACGGTAGGAATTCTGGCACGTCAGACCCTGGGAGGAGGGATGGTATGAAAGTACCCTGCAGACGGCCACAACTCATCACAGGCAGAACTACAACCGCGGTGGGTCCTACTCAATACCCTACTTTTGTTCTCTGTAAACAATTTCGCTCCATCTCCCCGAAAATAAAATGGATATCCTTGAACTAACTAGAAGTAGCACATTTTCTTCAACAACATCCCTCAACAGTGAAAATGGTTGCCTACGTAATAAACAATTTCAACAGTAAGCTTTAATATTATGTATCAAAGGGATACCAGAAGTGGTATTTACTATTGCATTTACAAATTTTACAATTTACTGGATAATTCACTAATTAATGCAGTTACTGCGCGTATTTCATAATGGTAACGGTCTTTCCATAATTTTAAGTTTGCTTACAAAACACAAACAATTGAAAATCAGATAAGGCAAGGCACACTAAAAAGCTATCTCACTGCGAAATGGCGCAAAAATATAAGGTTATTCCTAATTCCCAATTTAGAATGGTGATAAATTTGTCAAATTTTTAAATTCCAGCAAAATAACAATACCAATTTGTTGGTAAAGAAAAACAAGGTAAAACTAAATATGGTCACAATTGTGATGTTCAACTCAATCTTGTATGAAAACAATGTTTTCGATTTCATCATTCTGTAACATTGGTACTACAAACTCTTACAACACTTTCAAATTTCCTCAAAGTTGTTCATCATCCTTCGATATCGTTTCACACAGCAGGTTCTGTTCTCACTCCATTTAATGCTCGATATGTTCTCAGCACATGCGCATATTGCCAATTAGAACTGGTATACATAGGTAAAGCCATTGCTCCTACAACTGCTGTCAGTATGCTTGTGTTTATACAAACATGACACAATTACCATGGCAACAAAAAAGAAATTCAAACCTTCTAAACTATAGAATATGTAACCGAACTGCTAATATATCAAGACGATACAGCTGTTCCAAAATGGTAATTTACTTTAGAACAATATGATACATTGAAAAGTGTGTTATAGGCATTTTAATACTGATGTAAAACATACTTTAGTTATTTCAATTCCCAGCTTAACTGGTAGTTTTCCAACCATCCTAATGCGTTTATGCTTGTCCCGAAATTATATCTAGGAAATACAGTTGAACCTGATTTATGCATACAAGGCAAAAAGGTAAGATTACTTGTAACTCACAGTTACTTACAAATGAGATTTTGATAACGCATCATATTAGAAAAAGCAATACACTGGACCTACATGTGTAAAATTTTACAAACAAAGATAAGTACGAAGAAAACACTATATTGAGCTTGGTCCTGCTTTAAAGAAATCAGTTAATTCTTTTCTTGCATTAAGCACATACACCTCATTTTGTTATTGATGAATACGTAGGGTGGTATAAGTAATTCCCGTATGAATTTTACTTTCTGATCTAGTGTATAGCATTGCTCTCCATGGCTGAATAAGCCATTGAGAACTGAAAGACAAAACAGTTGTGATTCAGTGAACACCTGATACCGAACATTTGTATCTTTACTTCTCGTTTGTCGCTACATTGCCGCGCCGAAAGTCGACGGGTCTACCTGTAAACTTCTTTGTCTTTTGTTTCCGCGGCCGAAAGCCACTTGCTCAGCTTGCGTCTTTTACAACAGAGATAAGAAAATTCGCCTCGAGTTTCTTTTTAGATAGTATATGCCGTATGCTCATAATTACGTAAAACTCAGTTGTATTTCACTGAAATTAAATACAACAGCGAATTATGTATAAATAAGTTTCTATTAACACATTTCTAAATTACATTTTGCCCGGACCTATAAAAATTTACGTCTAAATGCACGCTCAACCTACAATCACCTTATGAATGCTTTGTGCAACGTGAGCTTACAGAATGCCCAAAAACTTAAGTAGGACGCATTTCTGTGTGAACAAATCCATTGTTTTCATGAATGATGTTCTTCCTGGTAATGAATTCAGTTTCAGTGCCTCGCAAACGTCATTGCACGTGTGGAGCGAAGGAACCCCAATAATAATTTGTAATTCTGCACACTTCATAACGGCACGTTTACCAAATTAATTAATATTTGTACGCTTGGATGGAAAGGTTCGGCGGGCAGTGACGTGACGGTACTTATGTGTTAATGACGTCTAACTCTTTGAGCTGAGACACTGATGCGCCGGGAGGGCTGGATGGTCGCACAATCGAGAGTGGTTTGCGGATATCTTAGAGGACGGTCTAACTTCCAAATCAATCCCATGCCGCCAGCACCCCCTTAACAGGCAGACAAGGGAGGAAGAACACACGCACGATCGATATGGGGAGCGCTCGAGGTCAACGCACCCTAAAGCAAGACACGCGGCGAGCACATGGGTAAGGTGTGCAAGCCACGTTGTTTCAAGGCCAAACTTTGTCACGAAAACAAAACTGCTTTATCTTATTCACAAACATCTCTCCTAGTTTCATCATCAAAGTGTTATTTCAAATGATACAATTTCTCTTATTTCCACGCGTAGAAGTGACACTGGATATCTTTGGTACCATTCGCCATATAACTTTCAAGGTAAACCTCACTTTAGAATTTTAGGACGATTGCTTACATAAATAGCTCACTTCAAATTGTTCTACATCTACTTTATTCGAATTCTTCGTGTTAAATTCTAGAAATACAGTTTATCAGTGGGAGGGGCGCGTTTTGTTGAGTAAATGAACAAATTCTATTTTTCCCTAACAGGTAATTTGGAAACGCCGTTGTAAGCTACCGCTAGTGTCGAAGCTGCTGAAACTCATGTTATATACACCACAAAATGGCTGCTTCCGGATCAGCTGACAAGCGTTTGTTTAGTATACATATAAAAATGGCAAATACTAATTTCCTACTATAGTTAACTCAGCCAGAATGCCAAACGTCGGTCTGGGTGGCAAGGTCGCGAGTTAGCTCGAACCGAATGCTTAAAACACACATGCTTGCGAAGGCGGGATTTTTGCTCGAGTAGTTTTGTATACTTTGTTCAGAGCCTTTTGAGACAGTAGATTATTTCTCCCCTTTCCATTATTTCAAAAGACTTTGGACAGAGTATAGTTACTCTCTCCTCTGTTTCTTTAATTACCAATTTATCAAATATTGCAGATGTGTGTAATGCAACCTTTGAATAATCTTTAGGTACTCTAATTCTAGAGATGTATGCATCAATGTTTCTGGATGCTAAAAGTTTCTAATAACCTTCAGGTAGTCAAGTTTTGCTTTATATCCTTAGTATTTAGTTTGTTAGCAGGGCATTCTAAATAATTGAATAAAGAGAAAACTAATAACACTAGAAATCATTGAACTGGTTTTATATTAACAGAGAAAATGGCTTTTCCATCGAGATGGTTTGGGAGTGCAGAATTTTGTATTACTGTGTAAATTAAGGATTTCTGCATTACATGAAAATTAAGCAGATTTCTTATTACATAACTATGAGATCAAAAAGTACAGAAGTTAGCCATTTAACCTATTACAATTATCTAAAAATTACTTGAGCATTCTGACTGAGGATACCCACTGCCAAAGGGTACTTATAGACCATGCAGCACTTCCAGAACTTGGAAAACTGTCAGGGGGAAGTCAAATTTTCTGCCAATGTTTCACATCCTTTTGCATGATTATTGAGGAATTTTTCACCCGTTATTTAGAATAGTTGGGACATGCAAAATTGCATTTATAAGGGGTGATTCACTGTAAAATATTCTATGGATTGTTGTACAATAATTTCATAAATGGTGGAAGTTAATTTGTCACTGAAATTTAGAAAGCTAACCATGCAACATTAGAAAAGCCAACTGATGTATGTTACTGCTGAATACTTTTGAAATATAATTATAACCCCTTTGAGTTTCACTACATAAAGAAAGTCAATGATGCCCCAATTACAAACCCTCCTAGCATTCTTCCTTGCACCCATTTCTATTACGTCACCAGCGAACATAACTATCAATGACATCACTGTTTTAGACTATACACAGATTTCTAATCCATATTTTATGCTTAACCTAAATAAAATTATAAACAAAACCTATCACAAAAAATGTGTTTCCTATATATTGCAGCTATATAATCTGATAAAGATAAATTTATTTAAAGGAATTGACTTTACAATTCAAGCCATTTTCATTTTACTAGAGGTCACTTAGTATTATAATCAAATTTTAAATCTGCACACTATGGATTTTACTGCAGTCCAAGAAGGTGGATCAAGATTATGATAAAAGTACAGACATACAGATGGTTCTGGCCTAATGCAGCACTGTGTAGCAATTACCGCAACATACTCAAGTTGTAGTCTCAAGTTACAATATAATGCAACAGAATCTAATTCTTGTCATGTCCATGGTGAAAATCTGTAACTCTTTGAATCTGATCAAAGGCTATAAAATGCTTAATTTGCTGTAAAGTAATAAAAAGGTCTCTATTCCTGTACATTTTACGAGCAAACCATAAAAGAGGAAAACTAGGTTTATATCCAATTATACCCTTGTAGTGGAGAACAGTTTCTATGATTGCACCAACACAATGTCACAAACACGCTACTAAAATTAAAGGTGCTCTATGCTTTGCAGTTCGGCTGCAATATATGATATTTGGACATTATTACAGAGTACCAAACAACTGCTTTTTATATATTTATTCACACACAAGGTGCGCTCATTAATAAGTCTTCCAATTCTCCCGCAGCTAGCAAACCATACAACTCAGAGTACGTGATACGAGTAGGGGTATCCAACTCCTCTCTTTGGGGAACCTTACACAATGAGCCGCTATTCTCCACTCCACCAATTGGAGGGATAGAGTCAGTATCCAGTGGCGGACACAAACTGGAGATTCCACAGCCGTTTCTATGTCATACCTTGAATTTTCTGGGAGTACCCTCAGAAGACCTCTTCATTCTCGATGATTTTTGCATTAATGGTAAACAGTAAGAGAGACAAAAGCTTACTAAATAAAAAAATGTGAATCTCGCTAAAACAAAGACTATGTCAAATACTTTGTTTTTCTTTTGTTTATTTTCTTTTTATGTTTTGATATATTCGTCCTTATTTGTTTGAATTTGCCAATGCTCAAACTTTTTTCAAATAGGAATATGCTCATTTGTTTATCTCTTGACCTTGTAAAGAGAATAGAGTTTCAAAGGCATCGCATAGCAACCAGCTCTTAAAACATTTGACTATCACTTAAAGCCTACTGTATTCCCATATTCCCCTTGCACCTACAAGAAAATTGGCAATAACATTATTTCTCAAAATATAGTAGATACAAAAATAAACATTTACAAGAATAGTTTGTATAAGAGTGAGTATAGCTCTAGATATATTGGGCCCAAACGACCTCACTGTCAACAGGCCGTTAAACCCCATACACTCACTCTACATATACTTGCAAACAGACTTTTTCCAAATTGTACTACAAGTTTGTATCGCAATAGGTTACGCGATGATCACTTACTTTATCTTCTAAGGCTATGCATTTCAATTTTGTCACCAAATATTGATTCGCTAGTTAAATGTAAGCGGTACCAAAGAAGTCACTAATGAACACACATGCTTTCACAAATCAAACACAATGTACATGTAATCCACCACTGCAACACTGTGCCCAGCTGGAGGTTAAAGAGAGGCAAAGTCTGCATATAGTGGAAGGAGGTAAACACAAACACACCTATTTCACAAACGTTAGACATTACTGTGATAGAGTAATGATGTGGCAAGACGCATGCACTAGAGGAACATCCCTAGGTCTCACAGTAGCTTCACAGCAGTGGTTGAAAATGGGAGACTCGTGTGCTGCCACATGTAAAGTGTGGTCACTGATAGTTTATGAATATATAGAGCATAATGCCAATGGAAATTCAACAGATGTCAGGTCAATGGACCTAATGTCATGAGCAAGTAGATGATGTGCCACTGGCATAGAAACTTCACACCAAGTCGCAAAAATGTTCATGATGAGCGGAGCCATTGCCGAGAGTAGCAGAGTACTGCAGTCACATCACCGAGGATGTTTGACGCCGCTTTCAACGAAATGTCTGGAAGGAGATTTTCCACTGGACCATGGCCCACAAGCACGGATAATCATTTTGTATTTTAGCTAGCTTTTGCTTGTAGACAATTTCAATTTGGTCTACAGTGTTCTGAGCTTGTGTACAATATGCTACAGTCGGCGAGATCTAACCTGCACTTGATAGCTAGCTGATTCGTTTACCTGCAAATGAGGCTAGCCCTTTGTCGCCCAATCGTTGCGCGATGTGTTTGTAACACGGTTGGATGAGATAGGGCTAGTCTCGTTCGCAGGTAAGTGAATCAGCTAGCTGTCAAGTGCAGGTTATTTCTCGCTGACTGTAGTACACTTTGCCTGTAACTGTAAAACATGCATTATGAAGGAGTCCTGCTTAATACTTACAGGCACACCCTTGGCATTTTGTTACACCACTGTCCATGAGCAAGCATTAATGTTGGAACCGTTCTGTTCTCTATAGCAGAGAAAAATATCACCTGTAAAGCTATTATCATTTCTATAACTCTATATATGTTGCTCTTTCTATTATTTTAATTTCTCTTTAATCCTCAGCTCATAAGAAATACCATTCATACTTTGATATCATAAAATCGAAGAACATCTTCAAACATGTTCATAATATAAACCAACTGACAATGCAAACCTCAATTTAAATTATCCACTAATATTCTGTCGAACAACAATAGCCATAAAATTTGTTAACAGTCCATTCACAAAACAGATAGCAATGTGAACTTAAAATAAAATTACTAATAAACATAATCTTTCAAAACTCCTTTTTAGACTACAACGGATCCAATAATAAAGATTTAAATGGATATTCAATATTCTACAAATTAATATGAATATACTGAGAAACAACTCACCATAAACACCTAGGTACTCTTTTAAGCTTTCCATTGTACGCAACTAAGACTGAAAGTGTTTCACAATCCTGAAAATGTAAAGAGAGATTAATGCACATATGAAAAGTTCAGGCTTTTTAATTTTGAGAAAATACAATCATATGTGCTGATTAGCTAACATACTTTCAAATGCTAGTTTAAAATCTCAATATCTGTTAATGCTTTTAGTTAATGTTATGCACCGGCATTGAAATTCCATCTCTTTGAATGACATCGCAAGAAATAGGTCAATGGTGACAGCACTTCAAAAGGTATACTATAAAATATTGGAAAATTGATAGAAATAGCAATTTATCTTGGATATGATTAACCCAAAAAATGTTTTGATATAATTATGCTATTAAATTAGATCTACGTTTTTACTAGCAGATGCTCACATTTGCAATCTGCATGTACGAACAGTGTATCTCCAAATCAAAAAAAAATTTAATAAGTACATAACGTGATATTTTAGTTCATTTTCTAAGATGAGACAAAGATTTTGAAGAAAATACTCACATGAAAGGTTTATTGCTTTTGATATTCTCAACAATTTCTTTAAACAATTTTGATTAAAACATTGTGTGTTCAAGACATTTTAATCACTAATAAAATAAATATCTTGAATTTTCTGTGAAGATTCATTCTGAATGAACTGTATCTATAATAATGTTATGAAAAAAGAATTGTATGTGTGCACATGTGCCACCTGTATGCATGAGAACAACATACTTAAAATGAAATGTCAGTTCAACACATACTTTGGTAGTAGGTTTGTCTTTTACACATAAAACACAAAGATTAAGGAAATCCCCACCACTCCAATCTACCTTTTATACAACAAAAAGGTTTGCTAGTTTTGGTTTATTAACATTGCATTGGGCTTAACTATTTTGATTTAGATTAAATATGACAGATATCACATGACTATTATCCCCCTGTGAACGGCCTTTGAAGTCATCTTTATTCTAACTAAATTTTGTATTAACTGCAAACCACAAGATATAGAAACTTAGACCATGCTTTATGTCAATTAAATGTCTGTGGTATTTTCCAGGTTTGTCATGATGACATGCAAAATACGGAATTTTGAATTCCATATAGCGACCTGCATTATAAAGATTTGACTATTGCTTTGGCTCCTGTATCCTTTTTCACCTAAACCAGGCATGTCAAACAGCACTTGCCAAGTGTGAAAATATTCCCCTATTTTCCCTCCCTTCAAATCGGAGAACGAGAAAAACAAAGCGAAAACCGGTTCCACTAGCGCGTGCTACTGCAGTTAAGGAGGGGTGGACTCCTCTCTTCACACCCTGGGAGTGATGTTTGACATGCCTGACCTAAACCAAATGTGCAGTGAAACCATTTCTGAAAATATTCGACTCAAAATGTTGTGGAAGGAAAAATAAGCCTTTCTTAGCACTTAGAATCTTTACCACTTTGTGAAGGTCACAGAATAAGCAGGGCCAAAAGCTTGAGCGACATTATAAACATATAATGGCTGGTAATCACAGAAGCTATAATTAATAATCATCACCATAAAAGTTTCAAATGTTACATTTCTTGGAGTTTGTAAATGATGTGGATACAGAAAACCATGCAAATGTAACCCATCAAACTATTTTGTCTACACATGGTCTTTATTAAAAATTTAACTTTTAATGTCTGACTCTCTTTTTCACAGCACCTTTCCTAAAAATGCCATTTTTTAGTTCAGTGGATCTCAAAATGTTTATTTGTGATAAAAATTCAATACCAATTTTTTAGTGGAATTTCACACTTCCTCTACCTATACAAAGTGAAAGAGAAATTAAACACAGCAGTCCTGGAAATCTTGATTCAAGTAGGTTTGGTTACATCATTATATGAATGGAGAACTGGATGGAGAAAAACAAACCCCTTTGGTTTTAATTAGAAAATTAGGGCAGTTACTGGAAATGTATAATTAAATAATTCCTTGTAACTATCTCAGAAATATGAGGGGGTATCGTAAAGTTTTAATTATCATCTTTAAAAAAAATTGACAAACTTTGAGAGGTAGAACTGGAACTTTGCCCACACACGGCTTGTGTGTTTAAAAACACCAACAGTAAGTTTGTTGGCATAAATAAATAATAATTGACAAACTTTGTTTTGATTTGTCGTTACTGTTGCCTGTGTAGTCACCATTCAGATTTACACATTTTCCCAGCATTTTTTGAATTGTAGAAGTCTGCAGATTGCAGCTTAAACAACTTTTCCACTACATGAATCATGTTATTTGTGTGGTAAAATGGTAACCCCATAATAGACTTTTCATTGCTGGGAACAAGATCACTTGGTATGAAATCTGGAGAATAAGCCATATGCTTCAAAATATCGAAGTACTAAGCCATTGTTTTGTCAACTGCAACTTGAGAGGAGTAAGCTGATGCATTGTCAGCTAGAAGACAAATCCCCTGGAGAGCATGCCATGGCACTTCTGTATCAGAGTGCTTTGCAACTTGTCCAGAAGACTGCTGTAGTACACACCAGTGATGATTTCCCTTTTAAGGTAATCTGGAGGATGATTATAAAGACAGTCCCAAAAAAACTGAGAGCATAGGTTGAGAGCATGCTCATTTGTGCACCTTTGCATTTTTTGGGGGGAGGGGAATTAGCATACTTCCACTCCTTGCTTATAGTTTTGATCTCTGTATCAAATAGATTCAAGTTTCATCAATGGTTCCTCTTCACTCTGTTGCAACAGCTGTTGTGAAAGGTCATGCTGTTTGTTGCTGGAAAGGGATGAGCAATTGTGGAACCCACGTTGCAAACACCTTAGATATGTGCAGTTCATTGTGAATAACTTTCCACACACTACCAGTTTCATGATCATTTGAATGGTTGTTATCTGTCTTCCAGGATTTAACACTCCACTTTGTTCACTGTGGCTGCATTGTCCGTAAATGATTGTATTCTAGGTTTTAGCTGTGATGACGTGTTATTAGTTTGAAAATTCCTTTCCCATCTTACAATAGATCACACAACATCTCCAAAAATGGAATCGTCTCATAATGAACTACCCGGGCATTATTATCCTTCAAATGCTGCAGCTTCATCATGCCACGAGCCACAATCTTCTCCATCTTATACTTTAATCATTTCTGGCACTACTTTAAAAATAATAAACGACAACATGAACTGATTTTAGCATCATGCACTTAGGGAGCAATGATAACACTGACAATATTTCATCAATGTATCATAACTTCCAGGTGATAGTTGGAATTTTATGATATCCCCTCATATATTTCCTTTAGCTGTGTTACAATACCCTTTCCAATGAAAGATCCACAATTGAAAAATGCAATATTACAGCATCATATGTACCTATAACTGAATAACGCTATAGTGACGAGGATGTATGCCATGCTGTTTCTGCAAGATTATTATACATCTATATAACAGGACTGCTGTTCTAACCTTTGCTGCAGCATTTGCAGAAAGGTCTTCATTTACAAAGATAAATAAATAGCATTCCATTTTCAAGAGGTCATACTTAAATTAAATAAAACCAAAAGCACAACAGATATATTTGTGCTATTTGGCTATTTTATTACTGTTTGAATGTTTCACCAAGCTTAATACGTCCATCTACATAAAGAGGAAGTATTATACTCCAAAAACTTTAAATGCAATTGCCTTATAAAATATAAATTTTAGGTGCCCAAATTTCTCCCTCCCAAACACCTTTTTTTTTAAAGCAAAAGGTAGAAGTGAAGGGGGGAGGGAGAGTATGTCTGGGTAGTTTTGCTTAGATAACTATTAAACTTGGTATTCAAGTTCAGTATCTCCCAAGAATCCTTTCATGAAAAAATTGTTCCTTATATTTGATTTTCTCAAAACTGCTATCAAGAACTTTGATTAAAATACCACATGTTTAAGATACTTGCATTAGAAAATGTATATCATGAGTTTTCTGCAAATAGCCTGTCAAATCCTCTTCACTCTGACTTTTTTTTTTTTTTTTTTTTTTTTTTTTTTTACAATTTTGTATATGGTAAAAATATGAGATACAAAAAAGCTTACTGCCCACTTTGTTGATCTTGGTGTGGTATATCTGCCTCACAGTCAAGAGATGCTGAGTTTCCATCTTGGTTACGGCAAGTTATTTGGATGAGGGTTTTCCTTTCCCAAAAAGATCAATGCTGGGTAACCCTAAGCTGTATGGACCCTTGGCTCATTTGAGCACCATTTCACCCATTTCATTCATTCATTGTCCGATATGACTCTCCTGGTTAAAGAACATTAAAGAAAAACAACGGACTACAACTACATGTAAAATGTATGTCTCTTTAAGTAATATTTGGTAAAATAAAGTCAGCTTTTAATTACTTTTGTTATATATCGAGTGGAAGAGAAGTCATTACATTAATTTAAACCAGTGATAGATCTCGGCATTTGGAATACATTTTGTATCTTATGTTTTTGTCTCCAACCATTTCCTATGGAGATATTTTAGTTTTATCAAAAACAACCTGGCAACATTGCAGATTGTGTGGGTGGTAACTTTTCCTAGCTCCATACATAAACAGCGTAACGGTGCATTTTGAATACAAACTCATACCCTGCCTTGCCCTTCCATGTTTACTGTAACAGTGTAGGCCAATCACAAGTGTTAGCTCACAAAACATTACTGAAAGCGAAAGCTGTTTACACCCACACACCAGGTCAGTTCCCTGACCAACCTCAATGTAATGCTGTCAAGTTAGGTGATCTCTGAAATAGCAGCTCAGAGTATTCCTTCACGTCTTTTAAGTGATTATTTTGAAACCCTAAGTGATGTACCATAATTACTATTGAAGTTATGTCAGGCATAAGTTACTCTATGCATCTTACAAGTAACAAACTATTATCTTTGCACATTCTTGTGGAATTACGTATCTAACTTGGATGAAAAACTATTTTTTCGAAATCAGCTGATCAAAGAACAAAATGTCATTCGACTTTTGTAGTGTAATGCTTCTATGAAGCACATATTAGAAGGAATGTAATGACTTCCCTTCCACCTTGTATACATATGTGTTTGTTTTTTTAATAACAATGTTAAAGCAACACAAGTGATTGTTCAAACAATTCTTTATCATTTATGTAAAATATCATAAATGTTTAACTCCATTTTTCTCAGCATTTTTCACTACTCAAAATGCTCTAGGGCCACAGTTTATAACTTATTATCTTGAAATTTTCAAGATAGCCTCAAGAATTATCAATATTTTGTACTAGTTAAAAACATGAAATTGGTCAGCTGAAATTTATTTTCCGTAACTGAAAGTAAAAGACTGAAAAATTCAATAACATGACGAGTGAAAAATGTTTTTCTCTAAAACTGATTAATTTAAGAAATGCCTGCACAAAAATTCCTTTGTTTGTATACTAAGTTCAAACTAAAAATCTGGGACAAATACAATATAATAGAGTCCAAGAACCACATTATATTATCATATTAAAACATTATTAATAAATTATGAATATGAATAAAAAAAATTGAATATCTTCACAACATAGATTAGTAGAATTTTGTGCACTTTGTTAAGGCTCTTGTTTTATGCTGTGGCCATGGAGTGCATGTAGCATGATTCCCTTGCACTCTAATGCACACAGTGCATAGATGCAGTCCATGGTCTCGCCATAGAATGAGCATACTGTATATTCCGAGTATATGGTAAAAAAAATCTGACATATTGCACTCATATGACTTTCTTTACTCTTGCACAAACTATACTTATTCAACATCATGTTGAGATAAATGTTTGCAGAAATTATATGCAAACAGTGATAGTCAAATCTTTTAAGAGCTGGTCGCTATGTGATGCCTTTGAAATCATGTTCTCTTTGAAAGGCTAAGAGATAAAAAAATGAATAATATATTTCTATTTCAGAAAGCTTTAAAGTATTAGAAAGTTCAAACATAACAAGGAATATCTCCAATATGTTTCACTTGACAACAAAATATATAAATTGTGTGTTTTAACAAGATCTACATTTATTACAGTTTCACGGGAGATCAGCCGTGTGAGGTTTAAAAACATTGAGCTTTTGGCCATTGTAAACTCCATGGCCTTCGTCAGAATGAACAACGAAGGACACGGAGTTTACAATGGCCGAAAGCTCAATGTTTTTAAACCTCACACGGCTGATCTCCCGTGAAACTGTAATAAATAATGTGCGCCATGAAAGCTTACAAGATCTACATTGTTTTGTAGTAAAATTTAGTCTATCTCTTCTGGTTTACCAGTTATGTAACCCAGAATGAGTATTGAGTATTGTTTAAAGGCCTGTCGACAGCTAGGTCATTAGGGACCCAGAATGAAGAATACTTCAAAGGATATTCCCAGAAAATTCAAGATAGGTATACATTTCATCTGGCATGAAAATATCTTAAATAAATGGTATTTTAATCAAAATGTTAAGAGCCATCTTTGAGGAAATTAAAAGTTTTCAAAAAATATTCCATGCAAAGTATGGTCTAGGTGGGGAGATTTTCTTGAAAATCTTGGTGCCACATCCTTGGAAGATGAACTTAAATACCAAACTTGGCATTTAACTGAATTTTTTGTTTTTAGCTATGCTGTTCATACATGCATGCACGCACGCACACACACACACACACACACACACACACACCTTTTTAACCTTTTTGTAAACATGTTTTCTTTTTGGATACAGGGACTTTCGAAACATGTATTTGCAGCAAAATTTTGATATTGAATTTTTGGATGGAATACAATATTTCCACTGCTTATATACATAGTAAAGTAAAAAAGACAAAAAACTCAGAAGAAAACTGGATTTTTCTATTTCCACAGATGCATTGCCTTAATGCATTGACCATTTCCAATGTAATTACTGCTCTTGGTTGGAATTTTCCACTAAATTATCATACATCTTTTAAGTGCTACATCAGTACACTTTTGTTCCTTGTGATGCAAAGTAAGGAGCAGAATTTCAAAGACATCAATCACAAAGCACCCGGCTTCTAAAGATTTGATTACACCGACGAACAAACAAAATTGTGTAGCAGTGGTGACTGCTCTACTAGAGTACAAAAGCACGTGAACACCCTAACTTACTGATTAATTTTACTTTAAGTATTATTGAACGCTATACAGAAATATAGAAATCTGAAATATACAGCATTTAAATCTACCGCGCTATTCCTCTAAACTGGATGAAGTTTGGCATCACGGTCATTAGCACAGTTCCAATTGTGTACACTTTTAGAAGCCTTTGCGCATGCATAGCTGGCATTACATCATTGTCTTATGGGCCAAAATAGTCACTGATGCTCATATTTATTGGTGTGAACACAGCAGTCCTTACCGTCATCTTATATTCCTCTCTTGCTTCAATGCCACTAGGTGGCAGCACACCGTGGCAGACATCAGGTAACTGTAGTTGTCTCTCTGACGTCTCATGCAATGAAACTCTTGTTCACTTTTTTGTTTGACATAAGTCTCACTAAGTGGTAGCACACTGATCAGATATGCCAATTCACTCAGCAAAATTTAGCTGAGTAAAAGCTACAACTATGCAAATAGAAAAATCTATTTTGTGGGCTTGTGATTGAGTTATAGTATATTCAGCTATTATTTTATCAAACAGACTTTGTTTTGTGTTCTTAACAGGAGAATGCGTCCACTAAGTTGGCTTTCTCTTATCCATAGTCAAGTTACCATGTTGGTAAACACTAATATCACTATTTGAGTTTAACCGTTTCCACAACCAGCACTTTGGAGATAATTGTTTACACGTGCAGTTAATAAAAATAGAGATTCGGTATTCAGGTGAAGTGCCAACATGAACTCTGTTGAAGTTATTTTAACTGCCAACAGAAAATTAAATTATCAGGATAAGTTAGCTGCAAAAGAACTAGGGCCTCCTTTCATAAGAACGAAATTATGCCGCTTTCCTGCTTCAGAAAATGAGATTTGGTGAGTGATAAGTTAGTAACAGTAATGTTTGACTGGCGAAACGTGCAAATGGGGAGTAGGAAAAAAGCTTACACATCAGTTCGTTCTTGTGCTAAACTAGACTTAATTATGTACAATACAAATAAAAATGCACAAAAACAATTCTATATTTTGTCAAGACAAGTTAGGCATCATTATCAATTATTATTATTATTATTATTATTATTATTATTATTATTATTATTATTATTATTATTATTGTGAGTAGCTACATTTGTATACATTTTTATAATAATATCTATTATACAGCATACTATTTCATATTTTCAGGGCTATTTAAATCTAAAATTTGTGAACACCCAAACTGTATACTTACAAGCTGTCACTGTTGTGTAGACAAGCAGAATATTGAATTACAACACGTCTGATGCACTGTTTATGAAAATATGTTCAGATTTTTCCTATCATGCACAGCTTCATAATTACTAAGTAATCTCATATAACCATTATATACTCAGCACTCCTAGATTTACATGCACTATACATCTTCACCAGCAATGAGCCAGTATGAAGAAACTAAGACGGGTGCAAACATTCCCCAAACATATTTTGTTACATATACAGTGAATTTATTCCTAAACTTCCATAGAGACACATTTCTAATGTTCTAAGAACTGCATATAGACATTATTTTGGTTGTCCATTAAGTGACCTGTCTCATGTAATGTAAGGCTGACTCAGTGATTAAAGCAGGGCCACTGAAAGCTTAAAATGCACAGAGTGCAATTCAAAGTGCAAAGTTTCCTTGCACCATGCATCCTTGCGACTCGGTTAAACTCAGGCCAACTTGCAAGCTGCAGAGCTTGCTTATCAACAAGACAGGGATACAGTTCATACAGCATGAGTTTTTCCCCAATGCTGACATTTTTGGTGACAGAATGATCAGTGTAGCATCGTGACCTGCTTGATTCCCAGACTTCACACCCTGTGGGGCAATTTAAAAGTCAAAGTGTCAGCAGTCGAGTGGCACACACCAAGGTGCCACCAACAATGTTGCTGCTTAATCGATGACTTTTTTTTTGTGCTAGGAATTGTATCAAACTAAGCAAGAAGATATCAATGTGTGGAAACAGAATTCAAATATTTATTCAGGATAACAAATTGTTGCAAAGGAATGGAAAAGAGAGGAAGGAATGGGAAGGGAAGAGGGGAAGCAAGAATTGTAAACGTTTAAGCATGTCAATTATGTAACACTTAGATAAGATAAAAATTACAAAATACGCTATTCCGAAAATGTCTCTTCAGAAAAAAATTTGAAATCAATCTTTTTTTTTACTTCAAGGAGCTCTACATTTAACACACAGTAATTTAAGTTATTGTCAATATTTTAAGATTTCAATAACCTAAGAATGGAAACCAGCAGGAAGCAAAACAGCACACAGTACATACACTGTGAATGAATGAGAATGCATATTGATAACAATATCACCAGCTTTCATTCCTTTATTGACAACATACATTGAAATTGTTCTTTGCTAATTTCCACTCATTTTTGCTGTTGTTTTTCAGGCAAAAGACAATAAATCTCAAGTGGGTTGCACATAAACTACAGGTAACGCTTTCACTAGAAGAACCAGTGCTCAATAGATCTGAGGGAGTCAAGATATGTGGTCACAATGTGCATTTGCTAGAATTTATTTCCCAGCTTCCAATCCAAGAGCTCTAGCAACTGTTCTATACCATTGCTGTCTTGAATTATGTCCTCAATAAGGAGTCTAGCAAACACAATGTTGATGTAATATGGCATGCCCAGAAATAAGAAAGTTAAATTTTGATTGTTTTCTTTCCCATTCTTGGTACAGCTCTCAATTAAGTGTGAATGCTCACAATGCATTGTATATACCTATTGTAATTTTCTAGTTCTCATTATGATTTCTGTTCAGTTTTAACTAAGAGATTTAAACAAAATTCATGATATACGTTTAATTTCTCACGTTCATATGTTAAAAATGTAATATTCTTATAAACATTGTTAGGAGTCATTCACATACATGTGCACGCACACACACACACACACACACAGACACAGACATTCACACATGGGTTTACGGTATTCCAAAACTTGTAATTTTGGTGAAATGTCAAAATCCAATTTTGGGTGGAATACAATATTTACACTTTGGTAGGTGGCATCGGAAGTACAAAATATGGTTCATTTTCATAAATGGTTTTGAGTGTTCCAGTTTCACAACCACAAGAAATCTAGGTTTGCTATTACTCGCATGACTTGGGCTCTTTTACATTGCACCATGATTCCTAATTTCTTTATAAACAGTACCAGATCACGCAGTCCCCCACCCTACCACGATACATGTGTGAATACGTAACTTACTCTAAATAATAAAGTATCTATATACTTATTATAACTTATTTTTAAAGATTTTATATCTGTTGTGATCATAGTAACCAGCATTTATTAGTTTCCATGATGCTAATGATTGTTTTAAAACAACATTTGGGTAATTGCTTTCTATTGCAAGCAGATATAATTCCAAGGTCTCACATTACACTACTGTACTCTAACGTAAAGTACTCCAAATCAGGGTGTTATTTTTTAAAACTGGTTATAAAAATACATAATGCCATTAGTACAAAGTTGGAGACTATTTTGGAATCATTTAACTGTAACTATGATTATTTTTCTGAAACACTTCCGTTTTTGGAATCATGACAAAATAATGATTACATCACCTTTTCGCTCAATTTTAATACCACCCTTGGCCTTAATATTTTTTAAATGTAACTTTGTTGTTTAGTTATGCCTCAAACAAAACTGCATGCTTATAGTATTAATGCATTTACAGAGTGAATTGTTCTCAATCTACTTTGCTGTTTCTTTTCTTTTGACTTAAATACAGATGATATAGCTAAAGTTCTGTACCATGGCATCTTGTTAATAGAGCCAGCTTGGGTAATGTTGCTGAATATGGGTTTAGGGTTCGTGTAAAGCAGGTTACCAATGCATGCTAAATGAAAGTAACCAGAGATGGTAGCACATAATTTGCACAACATTGGAATTGTATAGTTGGCAATGTGTATAAGATGAGAACTTCTGGCAATGCGTGTACATAGGGGACAGATACGAAGAAGGCAGGAAACTCTATGTTACTGATGCATACATTGCTCAACTCAACCCCAAAGACCTCCCAAATGCATCAGAGTAAGAGAATACAGGATAATCCTTTCATATTGCAATGAAACAAATTAATTTGCAAATCACATAACTTGAAATAACTATGTAATCATAAGCTAAGCTAAGCAGTTGTGTAGTAAGTAGATAACCTTAAAGTGTAAATATTTTTTTTAAATATACTATATAGCTAAATGAAATAAGTTGCGTTTTAAAGGCATAAACAGTATAACCTGAAATAGCTGTGAAATCATAAACTTATGTGGTGCATAGATAATCTTAAATGGGAATACATTTCTTAATGTACATTTATGAAATAAATACTAAGTTTTATAAGAGTTATGTACATGTGGCAGATGATTTACAAACAATGTTTTAAACATGGAATTTTACTGGAAATAATTGTCGCAAATTACTGGTAATTTCAATGTTATTTTAAATGTGGATTTCCATTCATCACAGCTGAAGGGAATGAAGAAAAAGGAAGTCTTCACTTTGTAACACTTTCTGCCAATGTTAATCTCTCCTTTATTCACATTATTCCGCTATTTAGCTCACACTTCTATTACATTGTTTCACTTTTAGATAGTGATTTCATTCCATTAATCGTATACCTCTCTGATTCGTAGTTGCCAACCTCTTTGTCCAGTAGTGTATTTCTTCATGTCAAGTTGGAATAGTTTAGTGACATTGTGCATAAAGAAGCCTGTATTCAGCAACATTACCCAAGCTTGCTTGAGGTTCAGGATGAGATGACTTATGAAGATACACAGCCCACATAGAAGCGTTTTTCATTATTTCCTTTATTCTGGCATCAGGTAACATGATTCATGCAAGTTTAAACAATCATATCTCCAAAGAAGTGTGATGCAACATCTAAGCATTTCTTCTGCTCTAAGTTCATTTGTAAGTTACCATTCGCAGTCAAGCTTTCATTTCCATTGAACTTCTACGTGCAGATTGCCAATATCAAGAAGAACAAATATCATTATGCTAAATGCTGATAGTCCAAAAAAATAAATCAGAATAGAACTAAATATACAATACTAACAGGCTTAAAAGAAGTGTGTTAAAGGTAATGGTTACAGCAGTGGCGGCTCATGGCTCGTAAATTTGGGAGGGTGGATTAATATATTTTCAAAATTAGCACATGGACATGACAGTTAATTCTGAATTTCACCCGAATATATGTGAAAAGAAAATGAATATAAATCGAAAAATTGCTATGCATAGTGTTCCATCTGATCATCAAACAGATTTGTTCAATATTCAGCATTGGTCTTGGCGGCCCGAGCTTCTTAAGTTCCAATCGAGATGCAACACTCATTACACCTGCACTGAGTATGCTAGTTACACTGTATATGTTTCACTAATTTATTTCACAGCCCCTGTGAAGATTCACACCAGCTGTGGTTTAATTGTTATAACTACTTTCAGAGCGAATTATGACATATGTATTCAATGTATCATGCTAGCAAAATTTACCAACATGTAGTATTAATTTACTTTCTCAATATCGTTTTATCGCAAATGTGCAACACTGTTCCTTAAATGGTATAGATAGAGCTAATTTAGTTCAGAACTAAATTTCATTTACAATCAATTAAATTACAAAATTCAATTTTAGAGGAAGGAGTATGTATGTATATGAATGGCAGCACTGTTAGCAGTCAGACAGTTCTGAGAAAAATTATCACAGGCACTTTCCCCCTCCACCTGAGTGCTGCCCAGATTGTCATTCCTCTCCACACCTCTCTGCATATAGTCAAGCCATCCCTGCACTTCCCCTCACCGCTGGCAATATCTACAAGATGCGAAGAATCTTGGAGGGACAAACTACAGTCTCAAATTGTACCCGTAATGAAAACATCGTGCTCTTCCGCATATTAGCAGCATAAAAACATTTTCCACGACACAAAATGGGTAAATAGAAACAGGAAGTGTACGAATGTATGTTGGTGACGTCTGATGTCAAGGATATTTGAAGTAATGCTTTTGGAGAAGTGCTACCTTTTCTTTCTTATTTTTATTTATTGGGAGGGCGCCGTACTAGAGACCACTATTTCCAGCCGCCACTGGGTTACTGTTATAACATTTTTGCTATAATATTCTGAATAATGGATAAAATTATACTTTAACAAATAAGTAGAACATGCAGAGAATAAATTACAGTAAAAATCTACTTACATGCTTGAGGAACAGAAGTTGAACTTCAAGTTCTAGCTATTTAACATGATCTTGTTTCTGATGAAAAGCATGGGTAGTACACAAAGAAGTGCCATTGCAATGTCAGTATTACAAGTTAGATGCAAGCCTTTAGGAGAATTATAATTTCAAAATATCTTATGCTAATTATTTTTACTGACATAATTTCTCATTGCACCTTTCCCTCATGCACACATAAACTTCCCTGCCTCACACATGCCAGAGGGTAGTTTCACATCCATAGTCCACCATACAACCAACACCAACCATCCACTCTAAGAAACACACCTTAGCATTATACCTTGCAACACATGCACAGCATATGCAATTGATATACATTAACTGTCAGTTTCAGTAATGACTGGTTTTTTATATTCAAATGACAGTGAAATGTAGCATATTTCAATGAAATCCTTGTGTCCTTTATGGTATTTTAAAAGTAATTACATAATTCTGTTTTCTAATCATAGGCTGAGTGTTTCAGTCAGGAATTGGTAAGAGCATTCATTAGGTTTATTCCAACAAGCAGTTCTGAACGCATTCTTAATGCCTTCCAAACTACACACGGCGCCAAATAAGAAGGGGATTGACAGTTGCTACCCATGTGGTGGAAGGGTCTAAATGAACAAGAGGGGATGGATGTGTCATTGCAATCATCATAGCAACGAAAAGAGGAACCAATTAGAGCTAAAACATTTCCATATCAATGCTAAACCAGTGTTATCGGCATTTAACACATGATTAGAATGTGTCTGACCTGCAATCCAGCAGCAACATAAACTGTGCATCTTATCTTCTGTTTTCTCTGCAATATATACAATGCCTCCCTCCAGCTCCAACTTGCAATATTTGTATCAGAGATTGCCTGTGTGCTGACAAGTTCATTTGCATCATTCTATTTATTGTGGTTATTTGCCTTGTATTTACGTGTGTCTGAATCTGTGTATCTATGTGTATGTTGTGAGCATTTACAATGGTTTCACTCTTTTAATGAATAATTATGCCCAAAAATATTGACAAAGACAGCGTAGCCAAACGAAAAACTTTACATACCTGGGAAGCAAATACAACTGTGTTTGCTAAGGTACATATCCCAATTAAAGGATTATGCACTCGATGGTGAAGAACATTGTTTGGTTCCCCCCTTTCCTAGTGTAATCCTATTTAATTAATTTGGACCAAAGTAAAGGGTTACGTTGTGCGAAACAACAAAGATTTCACTGTGTCATCTGTAATAAATCTACATCAATAAAAAGCTGAAAACTGAACAAGTGGTAACTGATACAAAGGGCGCCATAAGTGCAACATATGAAAATTGAGTCTTAGAAGCAAGGATAGGACAGTTTGTCATTTATGCGGTTAATTCCAGCAACAGTAATGATGCAAGTGATATCAGCAGCATTTCCCATTACAATATTTCACAGGTATGTTTTCTTTGTTAACATAAATCTTTACAGTGATATATATTTCCATACTCTATCTTTTGTATGTAGATTCACTATTTTACTACTGTCTTTGAACACGAATATAAATTATACCTGCCCTAAATTACAAATGCGATCCAACCATCTTCTTACACATAATGCTATCGCACTCTCCATGTGGTTGCAGGGCTCTAATGACCTAGCTGTCGACGGGCCCTTAAACATCACTCGCTCACTCCATGTGGTCGCAATAAGCGGCAATGTTGCCGATCTTTCACTGTAAACTGTCAATCACTTTCTTGTTTGGTGCCGATAATAATATAAACATTTTCTTATACACATGCGCAATCGAGCACACTCTCAGAATTAGTTTGGAATTTTGTACGGTTGGAACATTACTTGAACCATTATTAACCTATGATTCTGAATAACCTGAGCATCCGTTGTAGGTTATACAAGGCTTCTTCCAACACAATCCAGAATCAGTTCTGTTATCTGAGCATGTGCAGTGGCTAAGCTGTGTTCCAACACGACAGAAAATCTTCACACCTGGTTCTGAATTTGCAACTTGCTGTTCCAACCATTTTGGGAACTAGGTCGGAACCAGCAAAATCGTTTCTTAGCAGGAACTGCAAATTCCAGACATGTGCAGTTATTCACAATTAGAGATTAATGAAGGTTCAAGTAACGTTCCAACCTGTAGGTCTGTCCAACAAGCAGTTCTGAACACGTTCTGAATACCAACATTTTCTTACACACATGCACAATTCTGCCCTCTATGTGATCTGCAAGAGGAAATGGACCAAGACCACCTTAAAATAAGCCAGGCCACTTCTAGCGCCCCATCCATCAGTGAAAAATATTGGAGAGTAACAGGATTAATGGCTTCATTGTCAGAAATCCAGCATTAGCTAACAACAACAATCAAGCACACTCTCAGAACTAGTTTAGAAATTTTGTCATATTGCAATCCTATTTGGGTACTGTGCATGCTCAGATAATTCAGAACTGATTCTAGATCGTGTTGAAACAAACCTATTTAGTCACATTTGTTTACCTCAGGTGTGTTTCTTATTTCAGGAAGAATATAGTAGGCATGGTCAAGAAGATCAAATTTAAAATCTCAGCCAGGATACAAAACTTGAACTTGGAACCTCCCAAATGTGACCCAAAAGATGTAATCACCAGAACCATCTCACTTGGTTATTAGTAGCATCACGTGGTTTGCATAATGGTTTATCTATAACTAATGCACAATACCAGGAAATACAGAGCAAGACTAAAATAAATACAACTATGAGTAGGATACAAGGTATAAACTAAAACTTTCAGAGCTGGCATTAATAAAATGTCTGGTACAGAGTCAAGCAAAGCAGCAAGAATTGAAACATGAAACAACCTGAAAGCCTGCTAAATACTTTGTATTTACTTTATTCTAGCATTTTAATACCTTACTTTACTCTAGCATTTAAATACTGTACATTTACGTTTCAAATAAAATTTTAAGATGAGTCCAAGGTACCTCTAACTTACAAGCAAATGCCTGTATATCATACTAAATGGCAGATATGTTTTATATCTCAATTTTCCATTGAAAAGATACAGGATGAAAATCTGCTATGCATAATTAATACTGAATAGTTCCTCTTATATACAAATAATCACTGGCGTACTCTACATGAATGCACTGAATGCACTGCATGCATTTAGAATAATGAAATGATTAACATTCATTAATAACACAATGGAACACATTGCAAAGTCACAACTTTTTTGAAAAATGTAGGCTTTCTTTATGTATTTTGAGCTCCTGAATTTGAAAATGATACTCAAAATATCATATCACCCACTGTTTTTGTACAAATCCCATATTTTGCAATGATCATGATAAACCTGAAAACACTAGATGAAGCTCAGATGCAGTGCATCACTTTCAACTATTCAACACGTGCAACTCTAGGAGTACACAGTGAACTATCACATTGCAAATGACACTGCCTGCCGTCACTGGGTTGTGTTTATGCAAGGAAGCACGTGTTAGTATACAATATCTACCCAAGGCTGTGTAAACTCTCCTGTTTTTGTTATATTCACAATAAAAAAAGAACTGCCTTTATGAGAAAGGTCTACCATACTAATTTCGGAGTGAAACTAGTCAACATTAATCAAGCATGGGCTCCAAGGTTGTGTGCATAGAAGATTTACATTGAGGGCAGCAGAAAAGAAGTCATGATTTGGCATCCCTAAGGTCTGTCAAGAGCAACAGATTCATACCAACAGCTGCTTCTTTTGCTCGTATCAAAAAGAGTATTGAGCATCAAAACAATATTTGCTCAGCATCCTGTTCTGCATGGCCTGGATATATCTATACCACCGCTTCTAGACGTTAAGTACGGACAACAGTGATGACAGATACCATGCAGGAGGCGGATGATACTGAGTTTGAAATAGGTACAAATGAGAGCCCTTTTTTGTTCACTCAGGCAGACGTAAATGATGTAGTCTGTGATGTGGGACTGACAAAAGATAAAGCAGAGCTCCTAGGATCAAGACTGCATGAAAGACACATGTTAGCAGCTGGTGCATCCATGACGTTTTACAGAAAAATGGAGTGATATTCACACAATATCATTGCTCAAAACGTGTTTGTATACTCCAATGATGTACAGGTTTGATGGGTCAGCTCAACATGCTGTATGTGCCAAGTGACTGGAGACTGTTTATGGAGTCGTTTAAAAGAAACCTGAAGGTAGTTCTGCTAAACAATGGTAACATGTATGCCTCAATACCTGTTGATGATTCTGTGCACCTGAAGGAAACACTTGACAACCATTAGGCACTTCTTACTACCACTGATTATGAGGGTCACAACTGGATGGTGTGTGGTGATTTGAAAGTGTTGGATATGGTTCTAGCACAACAATCAGGATATACCATGTTCTCCTGTTTCATCTGAGAATGAGACATTTGGGCTCGTGACAAACATTGGGAGCAAAAACAGTGGCCCAAAGGTTGGAATTTGTTCCAGTGGACAAAAATATCGTGTGTGACCCTCTAACGGAAAGAGACATCTTGCACATTCAAACTGGGCATAATGAAAATGTATGTCAAGGCATTACCCAAGTGTGGTAACTGTTTTAAATATCTATGTTACAAGTTCCACAAACTGTCACATGCTAAGTTGAAGGAGAATATGTTCATTGCTCCCGATATTTGGTAACTAATGCTAGATGAAGATTTCCTTCATTCATTGAATGCTGTGGAGCAAGAAGCCTGGACTCCATTTAAGTGTGTGGTTCAAAACCTCATGGGAAACAATTGTGGCCCAGACATAGTTAAAAACATGCTGATGAAATTCAAAATGCTGGGATGCTCAATTAGTTTGCAGCTAAAATTTGCATCTTGACTTCTTCACTCCAGACCAGGTGCTGTTAGTGAAGAACAGGGTGAGAGATTCCATTAGGATATCAAGGGCATGGAACTTAGGATAGTTGGATGAAGGGAGGCTATTGCTGGATGCTTCACCATCAGCACACAGATATTCCCCATAGGAAAAGAACGACAATTAAAAAAGCACGGAACGAATGATGTTAGTGCATGTTTTGTATCACATTCTCTGTATGCGCCTATTCAATGTGTGTATGTTTCAGTATGTTACTGTTTTAAACTTCTGTTCTACTTCTGCATGGTTTGTTTATATATATACACACACACACTACTTCTACATTTGATATTATTGCAAAATATGTGATTTGTGCAAAAGCTGTGGATGATGACTTTTGACTATAATTTTTTAATTCAAAGGCTGAAATACATAAAAATAAATGCCTGTAATTTCTAAAAAAAGTTGCTTCCCCTGTAGCATTGTGTAATTTAAATAGTGCCATTTAAATGGCAGAGAAATCAACAATGACCCATGAACAGAGAAAACCATGAATTCTGTTCCAAAGAAGCGTTTACTAGGCTGAATAGCGGATGGCCTACTTGTTCGGGCGATTCCTTACTAGCTCTTCTAACAGCATAGGCGAGGTGCTGAGGGGTTCTGACCACATAGCCTGCTATCATGATGTCACAACAGCAATCTGTGACATACAGAGAAATGCATGCACCATGTGTCAGTGTACAAGGCACAGAACACAAAATTAAGTTGCGAGCAGTGTTTGTGGAGCACATTTCAGTGAATTTGGCCACTGAATATTCAAAAGGGTGATTCTGAAAGTGATGTTATATCAAGTATATTTAATAAAACCTTTTCAATCATGTTCAATCTGGAAAGTTAGTTAAATAAGGGAGATCTACTCCCAATTTGAAAAACTTAAAGATGGAGAACAAAGCTGAAGAACTGTGTGTGTACATTTAACTCTAAACTTTATAGAAAGAGTGTGGTTATATGATTCTGAAACTTTGTGGTATCTCTTCTGCTGGCTGTGTTTGTTGCTCGAGGAAGACAAATTTTTTTGGAACAGTAAAGATCAGTGTTATAAGGTGCATAATCTATATAATTTCAGTGGTTCATGTTGTATGCCTTTGCAAAATTTTCAGGTTACGCCACTACTAACAATACTGTCAGTTACATGTCAATTACAATGAAACGTAAGTGCAGACAATCTATTCCAGCTGTTCCTGCATAACTGCTACTTCTTTCAGTAGGCCATGTTCAAAAGCATTAATTTGGATTATTTTAAGTAGTCATAAGCTTTCACAGCCAGAGTCAGAATAATAACTCTGGATGCTTCTGGGCTGATAAGCTTGCGACTGAACCTTCGACTAGAAGATTAAGATGTGCCACTGAAGATGTTCACTGCAGATGTGGATAAAACGTCTAGACATTGAAACTCAAGTAGACCATGACTTATCAGCTCGGAAGAATCCACTAGTTCTTATTTTGGATTATTTTGCTTGTTAAAACCAATAAAGCACAAAATTCATCCAGTTTTGGACAGGCTTCAGCTTTCATGCAAAATACAAATTGTTGAGGGTAATGATCTCTTGATTTCACAAAAAAGGTTGTGCTAATTCCCATGCTGCATGGAAGAATTCAGCATCATTTGGACTTTGTTACTTTCAAATCACAAATAACACAAAAAGAAGTAAACACAAGAAGCTGCATTGACTGAAATTGCTACAACATGCACTTTATTTTAATTTTGTATCAGGAAAGGCAGCTTCTTGAGCACAAAGTAACTCAACATGACATGTTTACAAACCTAGTAAGCCTATACTAAGTTACAGAGCACTTAAATTTCACCGTGATTGTATTACAACATGTCATGCACTATGTCACTATCTTTACACTTACTTGCTCATGGCTGTTTAGTGCCTGTTCTCAAATACATTTTCACTATAGATTATTCAGAAACAAAACCACTTTGCACTTCACAATGTTAGAGCAAAACCTATGTATTGGGACTAGCAACAAATAAAAATTGAATTATTCCCTAACACATACAGATTAAAGAATTGACTTGTAAAATCCTGCATAAATCTTTTAGTCAAGTACACGATGCAATTTTTTATACATCACACTGGCAAATTTTATATACTGCACATTATCCCAAGTTGGAATGTGGTAGAATGGAAACAACAAGGCTACTCATTTGAAAATTATGTTATACTTTGATACAAAACACACACAACATATTGGCCTGTAGTTTTATATAACAATACATTGGCTTTGTTCCAGTCTACTTTCTCTAATTACATCATGCTTTATGCTGCTCAACATCTGAATGAAAACAAATGCAAATGAATATGATTAGTATTCAGGAGTGTGACAACAAAATTGTAAATGGAAGAAAAAAAAAAGTATGAGGTTAGTGGAGGCTACCAGGTCATAAGGAGCCACGGTAAATTGACAAAGTACTCTGGTTTCAAGATTTACCAGAGGTTTGATTAAAGTTAGCACTGTATATTTGAATTAGTTTCAAACAACAAGTATATTATATTTTGACAAATGATAATTCTGGTTCCTTTTAATGCCCTTTATTTCTCTTCTCAAACTGAATCACAAAACACAGTTTTCAGTTTTATCGTTACCACAATTTACAGTTCATTGTGACCTTGCAACTCACACCTTGACTCAAATATGGCTCACTATATACAACAAACAACTCCAACAATTAACTATCTAAAACTGTCTGACGATATACACACTCAAATTCTCTCAACACTAACTGGCCCACCACACAACCTGACTTCTCTGTTTGTGCGACCAGCTTATAGCAGAGAATTCAATGCAGCTGATTGCTGTGGAAGTAAACGTTTTTCTTGAAACTTATCCTAACAAGCCAGCGGTCGAAAGCTTCTCAAACCATTTAGAATTGGTTTTTGTTTGAGCCTGACTATTGTCCGTTTTTACTGGCAACACATTGCCTAGCAACGTGTGGTGTGAGGTAGCTTGACCTGGAGTGTCTTTTGAGGTGTGCAGCCACCGTCACACTGCTCCAGGGCTGGTTGTCCCAAACAGCGCCATTGTAGTGGGCCAGATGATCCAAATGTATAGCCATGGACAAAATGATTGGGCACAGTAGGAGAGCAGAATATTTTTATTCACACATCATGTTGCAGCACGGTTTACACAAGTAGGTATTTCCAACATGCAGTTTAGTTTATTGATAGTCTGTTCCACATGTTATAGTGTACCAGATACACAAATAGGCTGTATCTTGAATCACCACTCGCATTTGTATACATATTTGCAAATACAAATGTGAGTGATGATTCAAGACCCAGCCTATTTGTGTATCCGACCAATTCTAATGTATGGAACAGAGACTATCAATAAGCTCAGCTGCAGGTTGGAAATATATCTGTAAACCGCACTGCAATATGAGGTGGGACTTGGATATTCTGCTCTACTAAGGTGCTCAATAATTTTTTCCCATGGCTATACCATCAGCATTTTCCCTTGGGGCAGCCTCTGGATACAGCAGACAACATTGTGGAACCTCTCCTCCATGTAGCACAGTCCTTCACATGGTTGTTGGGTAGTGCCTCCTGGTCTGGGTACAATGTTATGTGGTATTCTTTCAAATCTCTGCAGCATCATCACAGTTGTGATGGATTTTTGTCCGATTGCCCATCATACCAAGGTATTGACAGGCCATCCTGTGCACAATGTAAAAACAACCCATTGGGTTCCATGACTGCTAACTCTGCTGGTACACCTTTGCAGCTACCCTTCTCCTGGCGAGCCCACCAATCTCTACTAGGGTTACTACACAGACTTCAAGGGGTTCACTGGGGTTTCAGCAAGTTATCTCTTCATTTGACTCGCAGGACCCTCATATAAACGTTAACAGTTGCCTCATGGCTCCTGAGGGCACCTAATCCCAGTATCACTTCCTCGGTTACTCTTGGGACGAACTCTCAGACTTTTAACGTTTGGCCCCAAGGTCCAGTCCAGCCAAGACTTCATTTCCACACGCAAAGTGTCGTCCAATGCCACCACTGTCTCACAGGACCGATCTAGTTTCCTTGATGAAAAACCCTCTATACGACAGGTGCTGCCCACTATGATGTCCATTCTTCTGTCCAAAGCACAGAGCGTCACTTGATGGGATGACTCGAAAGGTTCCTCCATGCCATGCCATGCCATGCCAGTCCTTACTCGATCCCCCAACACACTCTGCCAGGGGACCCTTGTAGATTTCCCTGAGCTGGCACTTTATCTGTCGTGTCACACACTTTCTTTACCAAGATCGGGTAGCTGTTGCTTTTGCTGCTAGGGGGTTCCTTCTAGGTCCCATCGACCCCTGGCATTTAGCTCCTTGGCGCTGCCATTAAATCTGCCTTCCAGGGTGCTAAGATGTTCCCCCACAGCTTCCAAGACGTTAACACATTGGGAGAGGTCTTTCTTCATGCTGACCAGCTGCCCGTTAATCTTCGCTGATAGCTCTGCCTTTATCTTCTCCATTCTGAATTTCATTTCTGTGTTCATTTCTTCCATCACGGAGTTCAATACTTTTACTTGGCTTCCCAACCTCTCCATTCTGGATTTCATTTCTTCACTCCCCAAGTTCACGTTTTTCAATTTGGCTCCACTTGCTGCATCCTAGTCAATATCTGTTCCAGCATAGCCTCCATCGTGGTTCTTACATTCCACTCCCGACACCAGTGTGAGAAATGATATCTGGTTCCTTTTAATATCACTTTATTCTCTTCTCAAAATGAATCACAAAACACTTACTTTTATAGTTGACATAATTTACTATTCATTGTGACCTTGCAACTCACAGCTGTTCTATCGTAACCTTGACCTAAATACGTCTCACTATATACAACAAATAACTCTGACGATTAACTGTCTAAAACTGTTTCTGACGTACACACACAAACTCTCTTAACACTCGCTGGCCCAACACACACACTTAAAAACTGGCTTCTCTGTCCGTGTGACTCGCTCATATAGCCAAGAATTCGATGCCACCAAGTTTTGGAAATACACGTTTCTCTCCAAACTTCTAACAAGCTCCAGTCGAAAGCTTCTCAAACAGTCTAGAATAGGCCTTTGTTTTGGTTCAATTAGTATTGTGCTTTTTATTGGCAGCGTATTGCCTAGGTGGTGCAAGGCAGCATGACCTTGAGCGTCCTTTGAGTTGTCCAGCCACCGTTGCAGTATTAGAAATTGCATAGTAAAGAGGCAAGAACTAACTTTATATGGTTCCTTAAATCCTTAGTCTTCTTGGTGATGATTAAAGATGAATTGGTAATGATTGTGTTTAGAAGAGCTAAAAATATTGCACAGATTTCTCTAGTACTCTTAGGCTAGCACTTTCTTTTGTGCATGCACAGTATAATTAACCCTGTTGGTCGCTAAGGGTCTGGAAGACCCCTATGTTTATTTAAATGTTTAAATCTTCTTGGCAGATATTTACATGAGCACATTAGAAATAAGGATCACCAAAGGTTTCTTGTGGATGTTCAAACTCTGGCAGTGGTACTCAGATGACATATTTTGCAATAGCCCCCTCCAAAAAACACATCAGTGATGCTTTAAAACTCCTAAACACCCAGAAAAAGAAAAAAAAAGCATAAAGTTCACTGTGGAATTAGAAAATGATGAGAAATCAACATTTTTAGATTTACAAATAATCAAAAACAAGAATAGAATAAACTTCAGCATTTATAGAAAACCAAGGCAGTCGACAATTACATAAAAGCTCACAGTTACAATCCAAGAAGTCACAAACAGGCAATCCTCAATAGCTTAACACATAGATTGGTGAACAGCCCCCATCCAACAGAAGAATACGAAGCATAATATTGCAAAATAATTGAAATAACACAAAAGAAGGGCTTCCCCAAATCATTAGGAGACAAAAAAGTGAAACGAGCAGAAACAAAAAGGTTACTGAAAGAAACTACAACACTCACAGCAGTAGAAACAAAAATTACATTAAAAAAATTCACATTCCATCCTTGGGCCTTCAAAAAATTCAAAAAAGTTTTCAAGGAACAGAACATTCATCTAGCACCAGTGAATCACTACTCCATACTACTGAACTCAAACATCAAAGATGCCATCCCACCCAATAAAAAGTCTGACATATACCAAATTGAATGCAGTGACTGTAATGAAGTGTATATAGGAAAAACCAAAAGAAATTTAGAAACAAGATTCAAGGAACACTTTAGAAACGTAAAAACAAACAGTTGGAAAAATCAGCAGTTGCCACTCACTTTTAGACAAAAAACCACAACATAAAGCCAGAACCGAAGCTCCTCAAGCACATAACAGGAAAATAAGAGCAGTCCACATGGGAACAAATCTTCATTTTCAAAAATAAAAACAGAGTATTCAATTTCAACATCCCCGAGAAAAATATATCTTCAGCAAGTTCCTTGAACCACCACCAGAGGAGACCTCAGAGGAAACATCACCATCCACACCAGAGAGAACTAGTCGATGTCTGGTTGATAATGGAGGAAAGTCAGCCTCCGAAACATGTTCCGGCAAATTATAAGTAACTGTTCTTTAGTGTTTTAATCGACTTGCCTTTTTGGTTTAAACATCCAATATGTAACTGAACTATATACTAAAGTACACTATTTCATTTGCATTTTCTGTTGCATCAGGTTTCTAATGTCTTTTTATTAAAATTTAAAATAAGGCCACTTATGTATCAAAGCAGTACTTTGGAGATAAAGAGTCTAATCTCTGCTTTTTAATATTCAATGGAATGAATAAGAAAAAAGATGTATGCACATAAATCTTGAACACCAAACTGACAAGGCCATATAAGATACTATAAACTCCAAATCTTGTATACTTTTTAATACACATATGTTTTACAACCTGACCTGATCATTAACACTAGGAAAAGAATTGCCGAGTCAAAAAGCTATGCACATGGTTGTTAGATATGTGGTTTCCAAGAGACAGCAGCATAGAGTGGGAAATAGCCTGGGACTGATTACAGACACAGGTACTAGCAGCAATTGGTATTGGTATGTACTCTTACAATAAAACAGTACATGTTGCAGGAACACAAATGTAAGGTACCTGAACTGCTACATATGAGAGGAATCTAAACCGTCACTGCTGTGGAACTTAAAATGTTTTCTTTCATGTGAAGATGTAAGATATGTTACAGCAAATGGACATTTTCAGCATTCATTGTCAGCATTATAAGTATATATTATTGAACATGTATTGTGTTATTGTAAAACACACTCATCATCGATGCAATGTGTAGACATGTCAGTGATCTGTGCCCAGTAATTGCCCACCTGCTTGCTACTGTCTCTCGGAAACAACACATTAACCCTATATATTATCATTTAAATTGTCATTAACTATGGTTACATTTCAAACATAATTTGTTACACATTTGTAAACCATGTTTCAAATTGGGAATAGCACATGGCCAAAAACTTCCTGCTATATTGGATTTTGATTGTTCTAGATAATTTCTTTGATCATTTTGAGGCAGCATTGAATTGGCTTCATTCTTCACGAGCAACCATATATGCATACTAACACTACAAAAATTGATTATAGAGTTTAAGTGCAATGATTCAACTGATTACAGTTGCAAAATGCTTAGCAAAATGGACGATAAAATCCATGACTGCAATAATCAAAGCCAATTAGAGGATGTGCTTGCAGAACGGAGAATGAGTTTATATTCTTAAAATTAATTTAATTCAAATCAGTGGTTGCTATGCAGACAACAGCCCACTCAAAAAATGAAATATAATGCAATTGATAGATATTTTATTCCGGATGATTTTAAAAGTTTAATTTGGCAGTCAAGCTTTTTTATTTAACAGGATTGCATGGCCACAAAGTCTATTGGCTACTTCAAGGTCAAACCCGGTTGCCATGACAGCACACTGCAGTGCCACTCCCCTACCACATGGATAGCGCATGCCGAGAGAACTGTCAGAATACCCAAGTTACATTATTTCAAGATAAGAATGTGCATGTTATGTCAGGAGCATGATGCTGCCCTCACCCCGTTGCGAAATGGGTCGTAGATACAAGCAACAACATGAAGTTATGTTGGGAGTGAGATGCTGTCCTTCACCCTGTTAGAAACTGGGTTGCAGATACAAGTCGTTTTCATGTAGGCGATGGCATAAACAGTTTTTGGAGTCCATGGTAGCAACATACTGTTTGTGTATGTGACTGCCTGAGTTGTGATATCATTCACTTGTTCCCCACCACTCCAGTCACTTCCCCAATTTTCCCCTCTCTTGCACATATGACATGTTACGACAATATGGACGAGCTATATTTTATTAATGTTAACAACAAAGACTTGGGTGATTGTGGGAGCAGTATTGGCAGCAGGACTAGTGTCTGTTATCGACTCAGCGCATATGCAGTAAGTAGATTTGGACTTGGCTTGCATTCAATTTATTTCAAACAAATTTATGTATTTCTGACCATTTAGAGCATATTTAAAGCTATTTTTCCACATTTCTATCATATGTGTGACTTCCTATAAGATGTAATACTGCAACTGATGTCAGAAGTTACAAAAAATGTTTCTGGGACCTAAAGCACAGTTCGTCCAGATCATCCTGACACTCCATATGTGCAAGAGAGGAGAAACTAGAAGTGACCTGGAGTGGTGGGGAACAAGCAAGTGATGTTCAGAACTCAAGCAGTCACACACACAAGCACATGTATGTTTACATATGGTAAACAATTATGGTATAGTTATCACAGTCAGAGCAACTGGTATACTAATCCCCACCTCTCCTATTATGCAAGTGGGCAGGTCTCTACTATTGCACATCTATGCTTAAGGAGTGGGGGAAGGCCACTACAATCTGGATGGGCTGCAAAAAAGAGGGTTATCAACAGAGGCTTTGAAACTGCACTATCTCTTCTTTTTGCCAATGTTAACTTTTCTCCTGCATCTGACAACTTTTGTGTTCCAATTTACAATCACAGGAGCACCACAGTTTGTACAGCTTGCATTTCAATACACACCATGATTGATAAAAGCAGACTGCAACTTTTCTATATTTGGCAGAGTTTATATGAATTTCATAACTGTAACTACATACTCATAGCAGGAACTGAAGTCATATTCTTCCAAAGTAATGCATTCCATTTTACAAATGCAATTGCCATGTTTTGTCACACAGTTTGACATTTAGTCAAACACATGTTGCTCTGGGATCTTGTGACATATGAAGTAGTTATCAATATGGAAGGTAAATGAACACAGGGTAAAAAAAGATTTGAGTAACTCCTCGAAGCAAAAAGGGAGTAGCATTACAATGTAATGATGTGAAATTTCATGAATGTGCATGAAGAAAGGGAGGAAAATTTATGCTGGAAACAAAATAGGACTTCTTATTCCGTAGTCCTTATCATGCATGCTACTGAATGAGCAACATATCAAGCTTTTACAGCGTAGTGGATAATGCTGTAGGGGAACATATACCCAATGATGCTGTAATAATTACCGAGTGGACCAAGTAGGCAACACTGACTTGGCGCTCTGCATCCAATTCTCACAGATGCTTGGAGTTAGCCAAGGTGTGAGGTTGTAGCTCCCAAGAGGACACACAGAAGTTTGTGCATTTGTTTAAAAAAACTGTGTGTTATTTAGGTTTATTAACCTAATAAATAATGAGAACTAGTATTATTTAAAAAAATAAAATAAAAAGAAAGTGACAGAAGAAACACATTTGTTAACTGCTTCATAAGGATTCAATATTGGAAATAAATCAGTTTAAAGTATTCACTTCTTGTCAATTGTCTTCATTCACAGAAGATCCTGTGATAGTTGAAGAGTGAGGTAACTAAGGCCCATTTCAGCTCTACCGAGAACAGCCAAGGTCATCAGTTCCAGTAATCCTGACAAGATACATCTACAAGGCAAACTGTACATGACTTTCAGGCTACGATGTGTTGTATTAAAAAGTTGCAGTCTCTCAGATGAGTCTTCCACAGGTAGGTAAATTACGAAATACTTTATGTATACATGTAATATAGTATGTAAAAGGAAAAGCAAGGAGAGGACATAAGAGGGAAGAGAAGCGGGGAGAGGAAAAGAGGGGAAGGTAGGAATTTCTTTTTGCTTAAGACAGTTCCTGACTCAAAAGCCTTCATTCCCAAGGTTGTCCCATTAGAGAGCAAAACTGGCTTAAGTTACAGCAATAACATCTGGCAGCCCAAGTTCTCCATAGTACCCAAAGCAGTTTCCTTCTTGTCGGCAAGACCAACCCTAAGGAGTATCGTACAAGCACATGCCAAAAAATTAGTTCAGCACATTTTACATTAAGAGACTTTCAAAACTTCTGAACCCAAAGGAATACCACACTCCTTATTTTGCCAATTTCCACTATGTCTTACGGTGCAATAAACATTCTGGATATTTTTAGCACATACTTTAAAAAAAAAAGGTAGTAGTAGTGGTGTCTAGATTAAAAACAATTTAAAGTCCTTGGTGACATTTGACCTTGCCACTCCTGTATACTCATTTTCAAAAACTTAAACACCCTCAAAGTGATAGGAATATAAAAAAAAATTCATTGATGAGTAATTTTGTTAACAATTATGGTGGTTACATTCTTTTCTGTACATAACCACAGCACCAAGGCGATTGTTGACTGGCAGAGAACAGCAAATTCCCTAAAATGCCTTTGAAAAAATACTTTAGTACCATTATTCAGATCTAGAACAAAAACTTCCAAATTTCCTAAAATCATTGTGTACCACAGAAGCACACACCTTCTGCAATTTAAATCAATATTTTATGGAACTAAATAGCATGCAGACTCTGAACTCCTAATGAGAAAAACAGTTCTATCACTTTACAAATGTTGCTTATGTGTGCATATTTCTTCTTTCAGGTTGTGATAATAGAATATTGTCTCTCACAAGCAATGGTGGTGTAATTAAATACTTCATTACACCTTTCTTAAATAGTTACGGAGTACAGTTGCATAAACATATGTCAACATAAATGGTTGGTACTGGATGCAATCTATATCACAACAGCATATCTTAAAGTATTCTGTTTAAATACACTGGTGTGTGGTTCACTCACCACTATTGCTGTTTTCTAGAGACTTGTTAATGGTGGTATACCAAACCAAATACTATAACTGATATGTTCAGTATCCCAGTGTAACACTCACTTTGGAATTGAAGAGGAAGAAAAACATTTAAATAATACATGTTGAGTGTTCATAAATTAAAAAATTGCAGTTCCTTCTTTGCACTGTAAACTCTTAACCTTATTTCCCAATAGAGAAGGCTTAAGTTTAATTCAATCACAAACTTGCAAACTAGCCAGTTCCTAACTGCAGAAAATTAAGCTTCTCCAAGGAAAAAAAAATGCACTGAACACTGTTACATATATTTTGATAAAAGATATAGAAAATAAGCCTGGACATGATTAAGAACAGGAAAAAGATAAGAACACCTGTTCTATCTTATACAACATAAAGGAAAAGCATGCATGTTGCACTGTGTATATAAATTTTCAATTCATGGTCTTAGATACAGCATTAATTTTTACACATGTATACTGCACTTAAGCTCAACACATGCATATCACAGTAAAACACGTAAACATTAACCTGCAATCAGTGAATGGAGTAAATGGTACTCTTAAAACATTCACTGTCATAGAACATACTCGCATTCGTTACAATAGTTGTTTGCAACATTAAGATATATATGTTAAATGTTTGGTACACGCTAACAGTACCCTACCTAAAGCTTTCAAACACCCTGTGTAACAAAGCTGTTTAATATCACATCACCATTTCAATGTCTTTTAAATGTTTTCACCAACACGCAATAAGCCTTGCGTCATTAGGGGGGTGATTTAAAACGCCACCCCTAAAAGCTACAAGTTTTATAAAATCAGCTCAGTAACTGAAGAGGAATGGGTAGCATTAAAATGTTTAGATCGCCACTCAACATCATATTCAAGAAGTCTCTTATTTTGAAACACTGAGCCTTCTAATGGCTCAATGTTTACTCTGTTAATATTACTTTTCATGATTTCTGCCGAGCATGTAATTATAGCGGGCACACCCACGTTGAACGCACTACATTTGAGAACTGACACTATACAGCAATTGTTCAATTTATTCTTATTAATAGCAAACCAATAACAAATACTAAAACTACACACCATACGCACAAACCCTCGATTGTGAAATCAACAGTTGCATAACACAGACTTGTTTATGTGGCAAATTTGCGTAATGTATGAAAGGTAGGCTTTTTAGCTTACCGGTTAACTGCAATCGCTGATTCACGGATGATCACTATATTCTCTTTCCTAAATGTTGCTTTGCTTACCAGTTCAAATTTATAACTTTAAATATTTTAAAGGATACGTTGAAAGCGCGTAACGTTGATGATATCCTTGTGTCTCTCCACCTTGTTTTCCCTTTTGCATGCTCATGGCAACGTGTGCTGAAATACTTTTGAAGTCCTCATAGAAGGACCCTTCGTTTCGATAAAAATGCTCTGAATAATCTCCTGTGAATTCAACAATCAGTAGCATAAGAAGATGGCTGGATACATGTAGAACAATAAAATATATGTGTATATAAGGAATATACTTTTAAAATAGCCGATGATTTAAGATATTTCCAAAATTAATAAATACCCAACACCTACCCTATTCCTTCAAGGAGATGGATTCGTGCACTTTCGGGCATTGTTCGTTTAATTCCGGGTAGGGCGGCTAAAGGGCGAACATGGCGGCTTCCTTCAGATAGTGTCACTCAATTACATTCTGAATCTAACCTGTACGTTAGTGCGGCTGCCAGAAAATAAATTAAAATATTGAATGGGAAAATTATTACAGCATAGTCTACTTCCCTCCTTAGGAAAATGTAGTGAAAATAGCACAGCCAAACACAAATGTGTGCTGGTCAATAAACATACATTTAAACAACGTGTAATTGCCGCTCTCTAAACTCTTGTAAGCATGCGCTATGACTGCGTTCTGAAAATTGAGATGTGTCAGTTTCTACAAGTATAAATAGTTAATATTCGTCTAAAACGAAAATCACAACTGCAGAAGCACAATTTACCACTAATAAATGATACAGTTTTAGTTCGATATGTATAAAAAGTATGAATTTGTACATATTTCCAATTTGATTTGATGCCCCAATAAGTAAATTATTTAAAATTTTGGATGAACTTTAACAGGACCATGTCATTGTTTTCTTATACTTTCTACAAGGGAAAACAAGTTTAAATAATATTTTTAAGACAATAGCAATTTATATTTGAAACAGCTATAATACCGCAATGCGACGCGCCTGTTAAAACCTCAGCTTTATGGGAAAGTTCAGTGGGTATTTGAAAATACTACAATTATGTTGGCTAACTTGAACATTCTCTCACAACATAAACATTTATTGCGTCTGCTGCAATTTGCGACTGCGAGGCGAGGGCTAATGGAGTGCAGATAAGTTAAAGTAATAATACTAAAAGGTCAAAATATTTGAAGATAAAGGTTTGACGTGGGAACGAAATGAAACGATAATACTGAATAATGCGCAATAGTGAGGAAAAATAAGTGTGACCAGAATCGTGAAACTATCAATTTTCGTTTGTCTTTCACTTATAAATGTGCCCTATATTGACGTCCTAATGAAATAAGATGACATCCAGAGGACAGGCAGAAACACAAAAATTAAGGCAAAATTTGGAGAGCCAGTTAGAACGATTAGTGCAACAGTTGGCTGACTTAGAGGAATGCAAGTAAGAAGAAAACGTTTCAGTAGCAAATTTGTTTTTTGAACTTTTACCCAAACTATTGCTATTATTTGCTCTGCTTTCTGCATGTTGGTGTCCGTTTGATTAATCCTCCCTCACTTATGTAATTTCGAGTTACATAAACTGAATAAAAATTATTTGATTCCTGACATGCCACTATAACAAATCATGTTTTTGTGCTAACTTTTTTGATATCCATTTTATTGTTGTGCAAACAAGATCTTAAAGTATAACATCAACAATTCGGCTACACTTGCAACTAGCTTGTTTTAGTCCAGACATTTATTTGAATTCCAGATCCTACCATATATATATATATATATATATATATATATATATATATATATATATATATATATATATATATGTTTTATGTAATATTTTTGCTCCTTGAATGAATTTATATGGATGTCAGATATATAGAAGAATATATGAATTTTTCAATTACTTACCATCTTCTATTCACTGTGTGTATTTAGACTCATTTAAAGTAAATGTAACCAAGCCACCGTTAAGAAAGTGAAGATTGTAACATGGTGTTTTCTTGTTCTCTTTAATCTTGTCCAGAGATGATCTTGATGCTGATGAATATGCAGAAACAAAGAATGAAACGTTGGATCAGCTGCGCGAGTTTAATGAAAGCCTGTCCAAGATGATATCAGGAGATATGACGTTAGTTGATGAACTTGGATCTATGCAATTGGTATGCTTGCAACAGTGCACAAATAGATTTTTAGTCTTAGGGGGATCTTTAATAAAGGTCACCACTTATTTAGTAGTTAGTGATCTCTTTACTTTTATAGAATGCCTTTTGTGACTGAGCCCGCCTCTGTAGCGTGATGGTTAGTGTGTCTGCCTCACGTTCAAGAGGTTGCGAGTTCGAATCTCGCTTAGGGTAAGTTATCCAGATAAGGTTTTTTCCGAGGTTTTCCCTTATCCTGAGAACACGAATGTTGGGTAACTTAAAGCTCTATGGATCTTGGGCTCATTTGAACATCATTTCACCCATTTCAGTCACCGTTCAATATGACATTACATTGGAGGACGTTAAAAAAAGGTAAATTGTGACTGAAGGACATAAAATATTTTAGTTTTGTTTTTAAGGAATAGGACAGTTTAAAGTCATTTTTATATACTCACTCCTGATATACTAAGGAAGAATTCTTTAATACCTCATTCAGATTGCATGTGATGGTGATTTGTGTTCATTTGTTACTGTTTACTTCTGAACTGCATGTCGCTATGTTTACTCTTCAAATAAAGGTGGTTTACAAAGTTCATTTTTTCTCATATCAATGCAAATTGGAGGGAAAAAAAACGGTTCTTGGGTATATTATTAGTCATGCTGCATATTCCGTAATTGTATAACGCGTTCAATGTCCCTGGGCTTTGCTCAGTGGTGGAACCAATAAACAAAGAAACTTTTCTAACATCTAGGAGAAGCATAATTTTACATTTATAGTAAATATATGTGTAGTAAGTAAATTTTTGTTTCTCTACTAGGTATAGCAAGTAGTAGGGGAAGTGTTGTATTCCACTCAAAAATTTGATTCTGAGATTTGTTTCACTGAAAATATATGTTTTGAGATACCCTGAGTTCAAAAAGGTGTGTGTGGGTGTTAGCAAGATAACTCGAAAACAAAATGTCAGTTATTACCAAACTTCGTACTTTGATCAAAATACCAATGTTCAAGATATTTTGATGACAAATGTGAAATGTATATCTTAAATTTTCTGGGAATATCCTAAGGCATGTCTTCTTTATTCTGAATGGCTTTTGCATAACTGATAAACTGTAAGAGGTAGACAAAATCTTACCACACAAGAAATTATATCAAAAACGATTTTGTGGACTTAACCATTTCAAACTATTCTAAGCATCATGAAAACATTGTTTGTGCTTCAATGCTTGGAGAAATGTAGAACTAAACTGCCATACCATGCTTATATTTATTTACTTGAATTTGACTGTGAAAACCTAAGTTTATCTTCCTTTCATTACCTAAGTTTATACTTGCTTATAATGTCCATTAATTTTGTTTTCTAAGAATAAAATGTTAATCAATACATTTTTTTTTTCTTTCAGGCAACTCAAGCAGCCATTAGTGCAGCATTTCATACACCTGCTGTTATTCGCATGTTTGCTCGTAGAGAACCATTGCTGCTTCGACAGCGCTTTGCTGAAGTGGAAAGAGATGAACAGTTAGGAAAGCGTTCATCTATAACCTGTAGAAGAGAAAAGGTGAAATAGTTTGCTTGTCCAACTTTGCTGTCTTATCACATCACTTTGTTGATTTCTATTAAAAGGAATGTATTTACTTGCAGACAGAGATACTAAGTGCCCTTCAGCAGCTGGGGGAGCAGCTGTCTTCTGCAGAGCTACAATTTCTGGATCAGCAAATGTCTGCCAACCTAGGGGATGCAGGCAACAAGTTTGTTAGAGTTGCTGAAACTTCTGGTATGTTAAACCATGGCAGTATTCACAGTGTCATCATGTTGTCAGTGCAAAGCACTTCCTTGTTAATAGCATATATCTAACATATTTACAGAACAAATAAAGTATGTATTACTTGAATTTTTTGGGAATAGCACTTGAAGGATGGAATTTTGTATAACTAGTAAACCATAAGTGATAGACAAAAATTTGCTATACAAAATATTTAGAGTGTTTAAAACACATTTATTTCAAATATCATTTTAGTGGCATCAGTGATTTCCAAGGAATCCCTTCTTATTTGTTTGAATGTTGTAATACTTCATTTTATTTTTTGAGGTACACAGATACACAAGGCCAGTATATAGCAACCCATGTTTAAACATATCACTAGTGTTATTTCTAGGGAGCGAACCTTCATACAGGGAACGAAAGGTTGTGAAGTACGGACTATAGGAATTATAAGGGGTCAGTATGTCATGATCACAGCACAGAACCCAGGTACAGTCAACGCATGAATGTTGTAGATAACATTGTTACATAGCTTTCATGCAATGCTGTCACCATTTGCAGTAAAATATTCACTCCCACATTCCATACAAGTTCAGCAATATGTTGTTGTTGTTAGCTAATGCTGGATTTCTGACAACGAAGTCATTAATCCTCTTGCTCTCCAATATTTTTCATGAAGAGAGCAATAGCAGTAATAGTAACCGCTTTTTAGAGAGCACCATATTTTTATGTTTTGGCGGTCACATCGCTCTCTCAGAATGTCTGGAAGACCACACCTGTCGTTGGTTTACGGGTCTCACCGACCTGACCGGGAGAATTATCAAAATAAATTCACCGACCATATCCTCTGATCACCAATCAGAGGACGTATTACATGCCATGACAGGTCACTATGTTAGAAAATATAGAAAATGATGGGTAGAGAATGGAATGTGAATGCAACAGATAAGACTTGGTCACTACAAATTCAGTCTTTATTCCAATAAAAACATATGTGAATATTTTGATTTTAATGCTGAAGGCATTTTACTCATGTGTGGAACTCGAGAGACACTATGTATGCACTGTAGGCAGTGAGCCCAGTTGTGTTTCGTGCTGTCGCTGTACTCACACAATGACATTATGCTCTGCCCATGTAGCAGGTAATTTGTGATCGCCTCATTTCATGATAGCTGTATAAAGGTTCAAACCCTAGTTATTGCATGACTAGTCGGAAGCTTTCATGGCCGGAGTTAGAATTAAGGCTAGAGATTTCTTCCAGGCTTAAAAGCCGTGGTCTGCTGGATAATTTTAACAGGAAGGAAGAAACTCTAAAATTGAACAAAACCTGGCATCCGATACTTGAGTATCAAAAAGCACTAATTCAAAAAAATCACATAAATCAATCAGCAATTAGAACGGAGAAGCCCCGCCCATTTAACACACATCTCCTGCTCAAGCCCAGCCAATCCCCTGTGGGTGGCCCACATATAAATACGGCACCTCCAGTCATAAACGATTTTGTTGCAACTGAACCTTCACAGAGAAGACTCAGATTATGCCACCGATGATGTCCACCACAGATGTGGACGAAATGTCTGGACCTCAAAACTGGGCTTTTAAGCCTGGAAGAAATCTCTAGCCTTAATCCTAGTTATTCCTTTGCACCTATAAAAATTGTGAGGTTAAACAAACTATTTATGCAAATATTTAGCTCAGTTAACTTAAAGTAATAGATGAATAAACTTTTGCAAGAGTAGTTGTAATTATTATAAAATTGAGTTGGTGTTGAAACAACATAATTTACATGTATTTGTCTTGACTGGTTTCAAGAGCTACTTGCTCCCATCATCAGAAGTGCCGTGGCACAAAAAATTCACTTTCCACCCAAGTAAGCACTGCATATTCCACATCTTCATAAAATACAGCATCAATTTGGCTCCACAAAATAATTTCAGCATAGAGAAATTACTATGCAACAAGTCAAAGGACCAGATACCACAGAACAAAAAAGCCGGAATCTATAAAGTTGTTTTCTAGTGCCTTGCATCTGCCAATGAAGCCATTAGCATTCGTGCTTTCCAATACTTTTGAACTGTAGTTTAAGGAATCTATAACGTTATTGGCCCAGATTGTGATCAAATTTACATAGGAAACACTAAGAGGAATTTAGAAACCAGACTGAAAGAGCGCTTGAAATGTGCAAATACAAACAGATGGATAAACCTGCAGTCGCACACCATTTCTGAACATACAATCACATTGTATAACATTTTAAAAGCCACAAAGCACACTACAGAGTTGGATACTTGGGAGAATAATCATAACAAACAAACTCTGCTTAATGAATTTTGATTTGACGCCACCAAACCCATTATGGAGGTTCATCACTCCACTGTCAGATGTCATCTCAAACAACCACACATCAGACAGCTTCCACAAGAGCCAGTAGGGAACTTCTGATATGATGGGAGCAAGTAGCTCTTGAAACTGGTCACGACAAAAGCATGTAAGTGATATTAAGTGTTTCAACACCAACTCAATTTTACAATAATTTAGATTCACATCACTGTTACTAGCTTATTCAAATGTACATAAATTATAATGCTTAGAGAAAGTCACGTGAATGTAATACATCTGTTTTTTATTTATTGTGAAAAGTGAACTCAAGCTTGTTCCCTTAATGTGGATTAATGCTATTAGGAATTGAGTAATCTGTTGTTTTTACAGAAGCTGGTGAAAAAGCTCTCGCTATGGCTCGCTCAGAAGTGAGATCTGTCACTCAAACATAACTTGGATAACATTGCTTCTGGATGATAACAGGCAGCATCAGCTTTCTCTGTGAAGAGATTTGCCTTTTCACATCTATATATTTTGTACAAGCAAAGAAGTTTCTTTGCCAAATGAAGCTTTTACTTGCTTAAGATTTATTACTTTGAATGCAATGTATTATATGAATTCCTTTCCAAGGTATTTTCATACTGATGCTGTAGCTTTTGCAATTACACTTTTATACATTAATGTGAATAAATAGAATTTAACAAATAAAATGTGTTGATGTAATTTTGTTTTTTGTCTCTCTCATTTGGTGGCATTTGTAATTAGTGGTTACAAAAATACAGGATTTTTAATCAACCCTAGTCAGTCCTGCACTTGATGATTCCCCATTAAGTCTCACATTTAGTTATGTAAATGTTTTGTTCTTGATTTTGCCTCACTATTTAATAAGGAATCAGTGAAACCAAAAACCAACAATAATTATTACAGTTAAAACATTCATAAATCAAAGCAGCAGTAAATTGCCTCCTGGTTAGTGTTCACTTCACTTAGAATAATTCTCTGAACTATGCAACAAGCAGAAATGTGTATAGAAATCATTATGGGCCTTAATGCTTGCATTCACATGCTTTTCACAGCAATGATACCAACTGTAGGTATACCACAACTACAGGGTTGCAAACTAAGCATTATGTCAATAATACCTCCAAATTTTACCAGCTTAATGTGCAATTTATTTATTTATTAGAATTCTTACAAGTATTGTGGCTTGGTTTCAACCCACAGACTTCACCAAGCCATAACCAAGTAACACTGCAAAAGAATGTCAATTATGGATGAAAAACTAATAGCAGTGGTGGCTTGTAACCTAAACTATTGTTGTTGTTAGCTAATGCTGGATTTCTGACAATGAAGTCATTAATCCTCTTGCTCTCCAATATTTTTCACTGATGGTATGTAACCTAAACTATAGGTGAAGCTCTTGTCACATAAAAATCGCATGTAACATGCCTATTTCTTCTATGTTATGAGTATTCCATACTTTCTGTTGGCATATTTGTCAGTTATGTCATCATGAAAAGGCTGCTCCCTCTTTAGGTCACTCAGCAAGTACTTGTGGATGGTGATGTTGGCTTTGACATCTACTAGTCTGACAATTATGGAACATGGAGATTGTGTTATATCTATAGTATAATCAATTTGAACGGAAAAAAAATCGCTGCTGCATATGTCCAACTTGATATAATTATAAATGTACTCTGAAATATAGTCAATCTCATTCTGTATTGTTTTCTAACTTTACAGACATTTTTCATTCTGTTGTAGTGAGTCTGAATCTCTAATGGCCGTAACAAAATTAATAAAGACAACAGTTCTTCAAAATTTTCCCTGTTAAATGAAGATGAACTTTCATCATGACAACAAAAAGTAAGCTCGTCTGGCCATGCAGTTTATATTAAACATATTTCCTGCTGTGAATGTTAGAAATAGAAGCACTATTAACTCTTCATTTTTGAGGTCATTTTGAGTCACTTTTTTACACTCATCTTCACTCTGCACTCCTAACACCAGATGCCAGCAAGATGATAGTAGCAGAGAGAGGGAATAAGAAGATAGTGTTAGTCACCCAACGGCTGATGATGGGACCAAACAGTCTTTAAAACGTTTCCTGTTTTTTAAAACAATTTAAGTGAAGGTGAGTATAAAAAAGTGACTCAAACTGATCTCAAACATATTTCCTGCTGTTCTGAGGTTCCCTCTTCAAATTATTTCAGAATTAGATGCTTCACCAAAGTGAAGCATTTTTTACATTAAAACCTGCAGCTCTGTTGCGTCAAATTATGTAAGCTGTTGCACATCTGTAGGACAGTGCAGTTGGAGTTTCTAACCTGATCACAATGTAAGAAAAATAGAGGTGATGATGAAATTTGATAAATGAAGGCTGTAACTGGTTGAAATTTAAAATTGTTGTGCACATAATTGGTGGATTTCACCTAAGTCATGAACTGTACTTGACATTGCAAGTTGTCTGTTGAGTCTAAAATAAGAACAAATTAGAAACTAAAAGCTCCACTTATCTTATTAATATTGCAAGTTGTTGCAGTGCTGACAAGTTTCAAGTTGTTGTTGTTGTTAGCTAATGCTGGATTTCTGACAATGAAGTCATTAATCCTCTTGCTCTCCAATATTTTTCACTGATGGATGGGGCACTAGAAGTGGCCGGGCATATTTGAAGGTGGTCTCGGTCCATTTCCTCTTGCAGATCACATAGAGGACAGAGTGGTGAAGAATATATCCCAATTCTGTTTAAATGTTTTGCCAGACAATCATGTCCTGTAATCAACCTGAAGGTTGCAACTGCTGTTTTTCGAGGATACTCAGAAATCACTGTTTGAATGTTTGGTAGTTCCCATCTTTTATTCTTTGATTTTTCATAGTAATATTTTGCAATAATTTTTTTGAATTCAGAGTTGACTAATCTTTTAGCTGCATAAAATGGTAAATTAACTATAGATTTTTGTACACCGCTGATACCCTTTTTTGCAAGAAAATCAGCTTTCTCATTACCACTCAGTCCACAGTGAGCCGGTATCCATTGGAAAACTAGGTGTTTTTGAAGTGCTGTTAGATGGCTAACCATCTTCCAACATTCTATAATAGTTTGGTTTTTTGGTGACAACTTGGAAGTAATTGCTATAATTGCTGCCCTGGAATCTGAGAGAATAACTGCTTGCTGAAAATGTGAAATTCTGTACAAAAGATTTTGTAGGGCCATTCGAATTGCTTCAATTTCTCCATCAAAGTTAGTAGTGCCATAACTTAAAGATTTGTAATAGGAAAAGAGGTGACACGTGACTCCAGCACCTGCTCCATCTTTGTTTGATATAAATGATCCATCAGTATAAATATGGAGCCACTCATGTTCTGGAAATCTAGTATGGATTGTCTCTAATGCCAATAATTTTAGAACACTAGTTGGAGTATCACTTTTTTTAACTTCTTCTGTAAGTTGTATCCAGCACTATAATCTGATTTTTAAAAGAAGATACATGTCAAATGCCAGCTTCTCCACGTGGAGAGCTGCAGTGTTATCAATAAGCAGATAGCAATAACCCTCAATACTCGGGACATATAAACAAACGTTCAGGTTTATCTCACGGCAGCAAAAACACAAACAGGTAATCTCTAGTAGCCTACTATCAAAACAAAGGTAATTTGTTCTCAATACAAATAAAGTAATTTGAATTCACTGTGTTTTTTCGTCTTTACAGGTGTAGGCTAATAACACACTATGCAACTGAACATCCAAACAAGTTCCGTTCCTCCACCAGCATAATAATAACTGACCTGAGCAGTAAACTATTTATCAATGCGGCTAATGTGGCAACCTTTGTTTACATTTCCATAGCAATGACCTTCCCCTCTTACCCTTAACCCCCGCCATGAACCATTGCACACATGCATATTTTGTGAGGCAATGACTGGAGCTTCCTGGCAAGGTTTTTTCTTGGTGATGATGGTGCCCATGGCTGTGATTCAATATTCAGCTTCTTAAATCTTGGTATGTGCAACAATGATCTTGCAATATGTGCTCTGCTTTCACATTTTCACCTGTAATTGCTCTAGCTGTCCATCTTCCGCAGTCTTCCCCTTCTAAACTGTAAATTGTTGATAAATCATGGATTACAAAGGCAAAGATTCCCAAATGCCCCATGCAGTTTTCACAGCATTCTGCCCTAAATTGAGTTTTGAGTCATACAAAATCATGGTGAAGATTATGATCATAGTTTCTCTGGGTAACAGCCAGGTCGAATTTGGGTAACTGCCCAAGCTTTCAGCGACTAACTTTGCCACCATCCTCAGGGGAACTGAAGCTGGACTACTGATGTTGCAATATTTATTCCCAGCCTGCGGTGGATAAAATCTGCCTACTTATCTCATCCCCACTGACTAGGAATAAACACTGCAACATCAGTAGTCTAGCTTCAGTTCACTTGAGGATGGCGGCAGAGTTAATTGCTGAAAGCTTGAGCAATTACCCATATTTGACCTGGTTGTTAGCCTGAGAAACTATTATCAGTAACCAGTGTCGGGAAAGCTTCAAATTATTGAAGATTGAGTAATATAGTTTTTATGTGGAGAGGGTACCATCCCCTTGCAGAACCCCCAACCTGGAGGACCAGGAGTTTCCTGTCGGGATCTCCTTTCCTTAGACATTTGTCTTTCAGAACTAACAAGAACTTCTTCCCAGAGTTTGAATGATGAGTCTTCTAGAAGAGCGATTTTATAAGACTAAAGTTTTATGAGACCATGGTGCCCCCTGTGCTCACGTATGGCAGTGAATCGTGGATAATGAAAGAAAAGAACAAATGGAAAATCCAGACAGTGGAAATTAGATTTTTACAAAGAACTATTGGATGCACCAGACTGGACTTAATAAGAAACGAAATAATCAAACAACAACTGAAAATTTATAATTTAAGCAACAAAAGCAAAGAAAATAAACACAAATGGAAAGAGCATATGAAAGAGATACAAACCAGTATGGAAAACAGACATGGGACACCCCAGAAAAAGATGGGGAATACAGAAAAAAAATGCAAAGACAAAACAGGTGGAAATGACTAATCCTTGAAGTGAAGAAGATAGTCATAGCATGGGAATGCTCTTGCTTGAGATCCACCCTAAAGTATGGTGCAGTAACACCTGCAAGCACGCTCGCATAATTATTATCTGAACTTCACTCTAAAACTAGGATGACCTTGTTTGACTTATTACAATTCATTGCTGCCCCTTGACACAATTTTCAGAGTGACCCTCGCACTAGTATCTCAAGCATAAAGAGCATTGTAATGACAATCCATATTTCAAGTTGCGGCCAATGGTATTATATGTTTCTAAATTGAAGTTCTCTTTGTTCAAACGATTAAAACAAGGATGGGATGGAAAATAGAACACAGGATTTAACAATTACTGAGAATAGAACTGAATAATACTTTGGTACCTGAAACAAAAGGTGGCTAGTACAGATTTTATGACACACTTACTAAACGCAAATAAATAACACACAGCAATGATAATAAAGTTAGTTTAATTTTGAAGGTTATTAAATATTATGTTTCAAACAAAAACAAATTGTTTTACATACATCTCTTTTCCAATTACTTCAGTTAAATGCACAGCTAACTACTACAGATTGGTACATTTGGTTATTATACTGATAAACATTTGCTGACAGGTTCTCTAGTTATTTTAGGTTTATATCTCTAAGCACATGCAAATGTTCCAAACTGACTTCTATTTTGATTTACTCATCTTTCTTACCTTACTTTCAGCACTCCTCATACACTTCATCCTTATTGTTTCAACAACCATACCAACAAATTCATCACTAAGCCAGAAACAGCTTTCTTTCACTTAAGATGTACCTATAAACACAATTACAATAGAAAACTATGTTGCTTTTTGGTATTCTGCTTATAGAATGGAATGATTATGTTTATGGTTTAAAGAGTTAGTAATTTTGCTTACTTCTCTTTAGCACAGACAGAGCAAATTTACTAAAATCAGTCAATGTAACTAAATCTAACATACATATGAAATTAACTTAAATGTGAGAAGCTTTTTATGCTTTATTTTAACAGAAATACCACTCCTTATTAAAAATACTACTGTTCAAGAGTTATAAATCTAAATGTCATTTCTGAATAGCTGTTGCCATTAATAACAATGCTTTACTAATTTTCTGAACTTTTAACATTAATACCATAAGTAAAACAAAAGTGAAGGATGCCAATGAAATAAATAGATGAACATTTAATCGTGCATTACATTGCTATCTTTTCACTAGACCTAGGAAGTCTGTTGCCATTCCATACCTCTGTATCCTAAAATGGATGTATCAAACTTCATGCCAAAATATCTTGGAATTCCTATAAGAAAAGCCATGTGTGGTAAGAAACATATACCTAAATAATGGATGAATGTTATGAGTACAATTTTTTAAAATCCCACCTCCTAATATCTAAACCAAGTTTATCATGCCATCTACCGGGGAGAAGATGCCAACACCAGCAGTCGATTTACAGCAGATGATGGAAATGAGAGCTTTCGAAACAAGCCCTGTTAATAAACTGAAAAATATGTCAATATTTCAAAACACATTCTGCTCCAACTTACTTGTAATTATGTTAATCGCAGGACTAATATGCTCCACTGTTTTAAACACTTCATTTTCATCAGTTTTATAAGTCCTGTTAATTTACAGTGTAAGTGAAGGAAAAGTTTTACAAAGTTTGACTCATAACATACATTCATTAGAAGTTGCATTCACTGTTGCAAAGCTTCAAATAATTTAACTGAATATACCTATCTCCCCAGTTTCAACTGTATCATTTTAAAATGGAAGCCATAAATCTGTAATGGCAACACAGCATGCCATGTTGATTAAAGTGCATGGCTGTACTACTAGGTGATTCATTTCTTTCATTATCAAGACAACTGTCAATTAGCCATTTAATCAGAACTAGCATCAGTTCCATTGCATTTAAATTTGTGATTTACACTTGGATTTCAGAGCTTTGCATTCAATCTGCCAGCTAATTTCACAAGCAACCTTTTTTTAATAGGAAATTATTTCTGCACCCAGAATTTTGACTTAAATCTTAGCATGAAGGATTGATACTTCCTCTTTTTGTACAATTTTGGAAACTGCATATACTTTTTTTGTGCAAAGTAAAGAGTTTGAATGTGCATTTTGGAAAGTGCAACTGCATCTGAGACATTTTCTAATGTTCCTCAATCAATTAAAAATGTTACTTCCAAGTGCTGGAAGGCATGTTATGCAATTTCAAAAATAAACATTTCTGATCAGAAGCATTACTGAATATTATTACAAGGTTCTATTGCTTCAGTTCACGCTCTGAAGCTACAGATATTCAATTTCATTAAACACATTAAAATATTTTCACAAACAATAACATGAACACTAAACATCATACTGTTTTAAACACAGATTGATAAATATTTTAATACAACACAGTGATTTCATGTATAGTGAACATCCTCACAAAAACACTGATTACACTAAGCTAGTCAAAGAAATGTTCCTATTTAATGGCTTTGTTATTTTTCACCCCATTTTTTACTGATTACTTAAACAACAGAATGCACACATAGTGAGGAAAATAATGCTTTATTTTTCAAGTCAAGCATTATTGATACTTCACTTACTAACATTTTAGTGGGACTTTTTGTGCCTCCCAGAGATCTACAAAACATGTTCTGTTATTAAATGTAGCTCAAGAAGTAAATAAATGAGCATGAACGTTTTGTTTCTTGCCCAAATCAGTTTGCTGTTTTTATTTTGCACAAGGAGATGTTTGCACAGCCCCATGCCAAAACAGTGAACCTGAAAATTTGCCTATTTTAACTCTGATATGCAGGCATGGTGAAAATACGATCCTTTCCCAAATCACCGGAATACCCAATATGGCTGAAAAGCAGCTGAATGAAACCATTGCCAGGCAGAGACAGAACAGAACTAACATCACAATGTACTTGACAAGTTATTCTTTTGCCACTCCAAATTTAACCATTTACAAAATATTGTAAAATTTACAAAGGCACAAACAGTAAGATGGCTAGGACATTAGCACAGTATGTATCAAAATAAGATGCAAAAATAATGTTAAAAAGCTATACTGAATGAAGATCAAAAATGGAATGTCTAGATAATTTAATAAGATTTTCAGAAAATAGGAATAGGGGATGGAAACAAAGAAAGACAGCAACAGAGGATAACAGTACAGGATGTCAAAGGCCACCAAGAGCTGTAGAGAAGAAGAAAAAGAAGAACCTACTTCATGACAAGTTTGAGACTGTGTAACAAACTCAAATGGTTGTAACTATGTTTTTAACACAGTTTCACGAATGGGAGATATATGGAGGCTTAAAGAAAGCAACACAAGTGATGTGGGTAAATCGGTAAGAACCAGAATAGAAGACACAGAAAGGCAGGAAATTTTGGGAAGTTTAGAAAATAAGAAATGATTACAATAATTAAGGAAACTGAAGCTATTAACAGTGAAGCAACAAGATTCTAAAATAATTATCTTATTTTAGAATGATTACAAGTTTATAAACAAGTAAAAAGAATTTTTTGAAGTATATGAGCCGACCTATAGACATTTATAGTTTCACTTAAACTTACTTTTTCCAGACACTTATCTTTGAAACACATTCAGATAAAAGTGAGTTTAAATGAAACTATAAGTGTCTATAGGTTGACTCATATACTACTAAAAATATTTGAAAAGTTTCACTATCTAATCACTTTGTATATAGTATTAAGTGAAGTAAAAAGAAATTGGGGACGAGAACCATATATAGGTTACTGTAGTAAACAAGAGAGAAGGACTTAGCTTTGATGAGAACAGGTATAACACTTCTAAGAGAGATAAGAGATAGTGAAAAAGGAATATGTGAATTGTGTGGTGCGAAAGTATAGTACATTACACCATAGAAGTAAAGAGTGGAGAGAAAACAATGGGGAAAAGTAGATAGAAACATTGTAGTGATAAAAGATGTTTAACAGGAAAAAATCAGACATGTAACTGACTTTTCACACAAAACAAAAGAAGAACGGGAAAGAAATGTGAACAAATAAAGGGGAAGGACTGATAAAAGCTACCCAGTGTAACAAAAGGCTAGGGTGCCATGAAAGCCAAGGTAGCACTGACAGTAAATTAAGTGTTCACAGTGAAAGATAAATAAATGGACATTTTGTAAAGGTATGTAAATGAAGTTGTAAAACATACAGCTTTCCTGTCTGTCAGTTTTTAGGTCCCAATCCTCATCCCATTAAACATATATTAAAATTACCCTTTACATGAGAAGTAGAACTGGAACTTAAAAATTCAATGCCACATGGGATTTGAACCACAGAACCTCCATTTACTAGGTGGGTGCTCTAACCATTAAGCTGCTGTGACGACCTGCCAGAATGACATTGAATTTTAAATCAGTTCGTATTTTTCCTGGTAAACAACAAAGACAGTTTCACATTGTGGCATTGAATTTTTAAGTTCCAGTTCTACCTCTCAAATATTGCCCACTCACGGCTTGTGCATTTAAAAACCCCAACAGTAGGTTTGTTGGAAAATAAATAATAATTACCATCTGAAGGTTATTTAATCCTGGGACATAAAGTACTTGCAATAGTAAGTCACCATTGGGGTAATTGTCTCTGATGTGAGACTGCCTTTGTGGTTTACCAGGAAAAATATGAATTGGTTTGAGAATTCAATGCCATTCTGGCAGATTGTCACAGTAGCTTAATGGTTAGAGCACCTGCCTAGTAAGCGTAGGTTCTGTGGTTCAAATCCCAGCTGTGGCATTGAATTTTTAAGTTCCAGTTCTGCCTCTCAAACATTGCCCACACACGGCTTGTGTGTTTAAAAATACCAACAGTAGGTTTGGCATAAATAAATAATAATTACCCTTTACATGTTCCACATCTGCCATTTACTGCATTCAAGCTCTTAGTGTCTGCAGTGATTTTATGTACAGACATCTGACTGCCTCGATGAGCATTTTTTCTCTCACTTTCATTCCTCTCCATGCTTCAACCTCTGTTCGTTCACTTGCAGCATACTTTCATCTGTATATATGGCATCTGGTTTTGTAATTCAATGCAGAAATGTTTAATGTTTTTTCACGGGTCCAAGTGACTTTTAGTGAAGTTTACATGTGGTGGATAAGAAGAAAGTATGGCAGATTACAAAAACAGAAAAGAAACACTCGTTCAATTACATTAAACACAACAGTGAGTAAAAGCAAGATGATCAAAGCAGTGTATTTAGATGGAAAAAAATACAAAACACTGAATATGTGATGGTCAGTTTCCAGAAATGGAAAATATGTTATTCAAAGTGGTTTATGCAAGTCCACACTTCATATACATCAATCGGTAGCACCATACGAGGGTCACTAAAACAGTTATGAGATATGACAAAATGAAAGTTCATCTACTCAAAATAAATGCAGGATGAGGTAGTCCCATCCTTTATGAGTAAACTGATATTGGGTAGTGATTCTCCCACTCCAGGAATTCCAGCAGTGCAAGGTTGAACAACCCATGGCGTACAGGTAGTCAGTCTCTGTAAAGGGCTGGGAAGAGCGTGTTTTTGCTTAACAATTTTCTATAAACTTAAAAGTGGTTTAAATCAGTGCCAAACTCTTGAGCATTTGCAACAGGCTTTTTGAGATTACTACTCCTTCCTGTGTCACAGTTTTCTGGTGGGTTCAGGAATTTAAAACCGGATGAACATCTTTGAAAGACAAGGAGAGAAGCACACGTCCTGCAATGCAAGTGACTGAGGAAAACATTGCAGTGTTGAGAAAATGCCATATGGTCCCAACCTGGCCCAATGTGACAGTATATAATAGTTTAGTCACTAAATATTTAGCAATATTTATTGTATTATTTATTATTTATAATATTCACTGCCAATAGCTTCAGTTTCTTTTGTAATACTGAGGCATTATATTTCAAATCGGGAATTGGCATTATGAATAAAAAAATGTAATGTTGAAAAGAATTTGGAAATTTGGTGGACACCATTCACCTTAAGTGTAAAGTGTTTTTGGTTCTTGAATTTACTGGGATGTTCTAAAATTTATTCAAAGGAGAATAGAATATCCAATATACTGTGACATCGGGGTTGGTGCTTGGCAGGGGACAGATGGGGCCGGGCTGCTTCACACTGCATGCCAAGCTTGCAAGTGGGCAAAGACGTTTAGGGCCTGCCTTGCACAACTGTTGTGTATATGTGACTAACAATAGAAATGGCAGAAACAAAAGGGACTTCAGGAACATTCTGGAGACTTCTAGCTGCATCATTTCTGGTGTGTGTGGAATTGAGAAAGATCTGTGTGACATCATCCCCAGTATATATGGAGATCAGAGAAGAGCAGAGCAGTGAAGTTTAGAACTGAGCTATGGATATGAGCCTGTGAGTGTCAGTGAGTGCAAGATACCTGTGCCTGTGTGTCATTGTGTTAGTATGTCGTAAGAAAACTCAAGTTTTGCAAGTGATTGTAACATAATTAGAGTGTGAGAGACAAAAAGGAAGTGAAGAAAGACACTAAAAGGACTGAGCAAGGTTATGAAAAGAACAGTTGTGAATTGTGATAGCTCAGAAGACTGTAGACTGTGTTAATGATGAGAAAAAAACTGAGTGCTTGTGGTAAAATTTTAGAAGACAATAAAGTGATAGAAAAGTAACCGGACTGGGTTTTGTCGCTTTTGTTACAATATTTTCTTGATATTTAATTTTTGTTAGTTCTAATAGTGAACAAGATTGATTATTTTGCTCAGGTGAACACCAATCCTCACACCTTCACACCTGCAATATGAAGTATAATCATCTGAAATCAGTATAAAGACTTGCTTCAGCTGTTAATGTATATTCTAATACATCAAAACTAATGGAAAAAATATACAGTTAAGAATAACACATAACGCGCAAGTATATGTATATGCTCACTGTCTCAAATGTTTGTTACGTAATACAGCTTATTGTAAAAAGAGAAATATATCATGTTGCTTTCACTGTGATTAATAGTGAACATTAGCTCTTTTATACTTTGTTCATCAATTAAACATTTCTGACATCAGTGAAATTATCAGATAAATCCATATATTGATTACTAGTTTATGTTTAGAGTTTGTACACCATTGTGGTCCAGACCAAGGTCACTTTTCTGCTTATACCTTGGGTTTTTTGTGACTGGAAATCTAGCAAGTACAAAAATGATCCACGATTTGACAATATCTAAGGAATAGTACATAGAATGAAAATGTGATGACCATCAGTTAATGTTAACATTTCACTTTATTACTTTATATTTGTAACCAAGTGTCTTAACTCAATTACAACCCAAAGAAAGAGAGAATTATTTTGGTGGAATCTAAATGAAGCTTAATTATATTTGCAGGAATTAATGTATACCAGCATGCATTTTATTTAATTTCATATTCAGGATCAACAACAAGGAATTCAGTACATGAACGTCGGCAGACTTTTTTCCAGGGGGAGGGGGGGCAAATGTTAGAATTTTGCAATCAAATAACATTGATTCATTATTTTGTTGTCAAAAGTTATAGTTGTTGCAGATAACTGTATAAATTTGCGCTAAATAGAAATTGTTCTTTACGTAAAAATTAAAATAATAGTTTAATAGTCGGCACATTAAGTTCATTAATTTCCATGAGGGGGCCACGGCCCTCCCTTGTCCCCCCTTTGCGACGCCCATGATTCAGTATCTTCCTTTTACATTTCCAATTACAATTCTGCCACACTTCACCAATACTGATGCCTAATTAAATGATGAAAATGAACTTCAGAGTTAAAAATATCAAATTTACGGAACAAATTGAGTAACAAATGCAGAACAAGTTTGTTTCAGTAATACTTGCCAAACAAAATTTAGTTTAAAAATTCAAAATATAAGTTTTTCTAGAAATAAGTATTTCAAATAATTTCTCTTTCAAAAGTAATTGTTTGAAGATTTGAGGTTTTGGCATGGGACTATCTATATATCTGAATAAATGTGGCTTAATGAAACAATATTTACAGCATTATATTATGTTATTTTACAGCCCCCTTAGCTGATTATAGTGAAATCGAGGACTAATATATAAAGATAAATAGGGTGGTGGGCTAATCATCTGCCATCATTGGTGCCTAATGGCGGAATCAGTGACTAGAAATTCACTTGATTACAGAAAGAACAGGTAAGTGTCCCTATATGCCAACAGCATGAGGGGAAACTAAGATACTGTTTGTTCACCAGCTCGTGGTCTTGGGGGAATGAAGGGGAGAGGAGAGACATTCATTTCATTTTTCATTTATTCATTCAGTTCAATACAGTGGAATACACAATTGAACCATATCATGTCCATAGTGTAACCCAAGTTTTGTAAGCTTCTGCACAAACATTGTTCTGCTGGTTACTTTGCCATTGTACCTCCAATGTTATTTGCACTATGTGTACTCGCTGCTGATTTCAGTTGTAACATTGTAAGTCACTAGCACCACCTACGAGTGTTGTGATATTGTTGTTTGCTAATGCTGGATTTCTGACAGTGAAGTCATTAATCCTTTTGCTCTTTAATATTTTTCACTGATGGATGGGGCGTTAGAAGTGGCTGCGCATATTCAAAGGTGGTCTTGGTTCATTTCCTCTTGCAGATCACACAGAGGTCAGAGTGGTGAAGAATATATCCCAATTCTTCTGCTGTGATATTGCAGTTGCAGAACAAAAGGGTTCAAACTGACAGTTCTATATGTAAAAAAGAACATTATAGGATGATTTAGACAAACGAACATAAAGAGTATTCCACTTCATATATGTGAAGTGATATAGACAATGAAACTTCTCAAATGTTTTAGAAGTAAATGAGTCAACCTATAGACACTTATAGTTTCACTTACACTTATTTATGTCCGGACGTGCTTTGAAGACCAGCATCTTCATTCTCAACAGTTTCATGACTGGCAGTTGAAGAGGAAACATGTTGTGGTAGTGCTATCTGGGTTGCTGGATATAAACTTCATTATGTTATCTGCTTGTGGTATATCAAAATTCATGGCTATGTGAACATACTTCATAATATGTATTTTCTCCCAAATTATGAAGAATGTTCACTAGCCATGAATTTTGACATACCACAAGCAGACGACATAATGAAGTTTATATCTATCCAGCATCCCAGATAGCAGCAAAGTCACTACCACAATAGATGTTTCCTTTTCAACTGCCAGTTGAGAAACTGTTCAGAATAAAGACACTGGTCTTCGAAAAGCGTCTGGACAAAAATAAGTGTAAGTGAAACTATGTGTCTTTAGGTCGACTCATTTACTTCTAAAACATTAAGAGGTTTATAAAGCACACACATTTTGGTTTCATTGGGCCACATTGTCATTTACTTGTCCCCATACATGTATGATGTCAATCCTATAGAACTAGCTTGAGCCAAGGTAAAATGAATACTTAAAGAAATGTAACAGGTGACTTATCTTTACAGGAATTGTGTGATATATTGAGAATATATCACTTGTGACTGAAACAGACTGCAGGGTTTTTAAAAAATATAGAAAAGGTAGAAAATGATCCGTGGGAGAAAGATGAAGCAGTTCAAAATATTGTTTACATTTTATAAGCTATATTTACTGCCTCAACTGAAAGTAACATTTAAATTCTGCTATTTTAACTAACTTCTCTGTTTTAATCTATCACGAATATGCATTCCAAGGTTAGCACTATTGTCATAAGCATGATTCCTTTGCTGCATACCTGGAATTGCTTATTGATGTACTAGCTCGCTGCATTCCTGCCAGGAACCATGAACTGGTGAACAACTGTAAGAATCATAGTAGAAGGCATTGCATGCTTTTAGAATTAGAATAATCATGTAAAGTACAACATGGAAGCCATAACACTGAGCATGTTGATATACAAATCAGGGCAGTATACAGAATACAACATGAAAACCGTAACACTGAGCTTCCTGATATACAAATCAGGGCAGTATGTAGAATACAACATGAAAACCATAACATTGAGAATCCTGATACACAAATCAGGACAGTATGTAGAATACAACATAGAAACCATAACACTGAGCATCCTGATATGCAAATCAGGGCAATATGTAGAATACAACACAAAAACCATTACACTGAGCATCAAGGTAGTTATACTACATCCAGCCTTAGATCCGCCCCTTGTATCACTCCACGATAACCTGATGTTATCGCCTGCGACTAACACAAAACAAACACCACGTGGACTCATACATCGTATTTATGTTGCAACAGAACGATATTTACTCAGGAATTTTAGAAGTATCACGTTACATTTAAGTAGTCTTTACCAGGGTTATTGTACATCTTGAAAACTCACAGATAATCGCCGATATTTGAGGTACTATATTTTATGGTGTGCTTTGGTTTCGGCGTATTGCGAGTTCGTTGTTGGTGGCTTGTGTTTACATCAAGTGCGGATCTAACGGTGGAGCAATTATAGTACAATATAATATGAAAACCATAACGCTAAGAATCCTGATATACAAATCAGGGCAGTTTTATTTCTTTAAAAATAATATGTTTCCCATCTTTTTTAAAAATGACAAAAAGGACTAATTTTTCAAATTAGAGAAAGTATGCTTCTACTGTTAACAAAATACGCCAAACCTCATCACACCGTTACGGTTACTGATGTTTCCTTATATTTATCTCTGACTCAGCCCATGCAGGCCCTATGGAAAATTATGAATTTTTCCATTTCTCTCAATTTTTAATTTTACCACATCAAACATTGACAAATACAATATGCCAACTCCCTTTTTTTTCTCCATAATAAACAATTTGTCAAATTCTCATTTGTAAATGATTTACTTTCTGCTCAGTATCTTCAGGCTGAATAAACATTTGGCAACAGTGTTATTGAGAGACATGTTATGGTTACAAACTAATGCAAATTTATGAAGAATTTGAATTGATTAGTGACCATTATGCCACACTTACACTATAATCTTTGCAAAACTTAAAGGCATATGGAGGCGGGGCATTATTCAGACTCCAGCAAATCCTACGCTTGCCCCTCCTACCAGTGCTGCCGAATGTGGTGCATGCATCTCACACAACCTTATGTACAGACCCTCTGCCGGTACACGCACTACGCTTGGCAACAGCGCTCTGCTTGAGCATTGGCCAGCGTTCACATGCCTTTAACTTTTGTGAGCGGTATAATAACTGGGAACATGTTTGGAAGATCAATCGCCTCCATTTGGTTGATTGAACTTGAAAACATGTTCCTATACCTTTGCCAGCCTTCCTTTAAACTGCAATATAAACAACAGCACTTGTTTGAATAACACTTCATTGGTTGACCGCACTTCAATATCAGCAGGCGCAAATAAAAATATAGTCTGTTAACTAACATTCAAAATAGCATTAAATTTAAAATAACTACAAAAATTATTTGAGATACAAAATACATACGCACGCAGCCATATAAGGAAGTGAAGGAACAGAACATACAGTTTGTTCAAAGTGGCATCTGTCATGGAGTACTTAAAACATCTCCAAGGAAAACCATTACGAAATGGTGAAAAGCGAATTGTTTTAAATGTGAGGTAGAATTGGAACCAAAAAATTCAATGCCACAGCTGGGATTTGAACCACAGAGCCTCCGCTTACCAGCAGGTGCTCTAACCATTAAGTTACTGTGACAACCTACCAGAATCACATTGAACTCTTCAAGCAATTCGTATTTCTCTGGGTAAACATTGTCCACACACGACTTATATGTTTAAAAACACCAACAGTAAGTTTGTTGGCATAAATAAATGTTTTAAACGTATTTGCATGACACACATGTTAAGTTGTGCCATATTACTGCAAATCATAGGGGCCTGCGGAGGAATACAATTTTGCAATTTGTTTACATTGCAGTTTAAAGTAAGGCCTGCGAAGATTACAGCTCATTAATGACTGAAAGCGTTTTGAACAAGTGAACTTAAAAATGTTAACTGAAGATCAGTTTTTTTTATACTATACCTGACTTATTTTTGAAAATTAGGGCATATTTTGGGAACCTTTCAACCGAGTCAAATGTATTTAAAAATTCATCATGTGAAATACCGTCGATTGATTCTATCAACAAATTTGTTTTGTTTCCAGTAGTTGGTAATACAATACGAACGAATCTGTCACCTATCAGCTGTAATGATAATGACGAAACAAATGTTCATGATGCAAATAACTGATTTGTGAAACATGTCTGGAATGTAATACATAATTATAAAAGATAACTAAAGTTTTAGTCACAAATACTTATTAATTTCTATTGCTTTATTGTCAATAGCTTCAGGTTTTTCAATGAATTCTGTAAGTGTTCACTCACAATGTGAGCAAATTGGGTAGCCAAACAACAGCAAATTATTTAGTTATGAACTCTAAACAGATAAAAAATATATATGCTTTTCGTCCCATTCTTGTTGCAGAAACATTTTCCAAAATACTTTCTCTGGAAAAATATGACTTACATGCCGCATCTTAGGCCACTATTTTATGCATGAACCTCCTAGGTCTGTCAACATCTTTTACCATTCAAAATATGTGCACTTTTTCTACTTTCACTGTATTTTTTTTCTGAGCAGTTCATAACATCATATTCTAAAACTCTCTATAAATATTGGTTGTTTATATGTGTAGTACAAAAAACTTACAAAATAGTCATAACTTTAATCAGAAAATACTGAACTGGCAGGATCAGTCCTCTCACTTGAAACCACTGCATAATGCTTTGATTGTGGATAAGCATATTTTTAAACAAAATTAAAATTAAGAACAGAGGAACAATATTAAAATAAAAATGACAAACGCTCTCTTCATTTCAACAACTTCTAAAACATACTTTGGTAAAGGAACATCACCATCCCCAACAAAGCAGTTCCAACATGGGAAAGACTGAAAATTAAGGGTTCACACATTTTGTTTCTAATGTTCCCTTCTTCTGAAATGTCATCTTTAATCCATGTTGAACTACAACTACATTCATTTCACCCGACTAGCACCTTCGGTAGATTGTCTTTATACATATATCTCTCTACCACAAATCTTCTTCCTTACCGACAAAACACTGTTTCAACAACACTTTAGTGCTACTGAAAATTAATTTACTACTGGGCAGCGCACAGAGGTAAATCACTTGCAGCACTCATACCTCTATTTTCAAGAGTTGGTGTCCAATAAATAAGTGACCAAACTTCATTGTAAAATTGTCAATATCTGGGGTAATTACATGACAGTTACTCATTTTATTGGTTACAGTCCCATGTCAGAGACCAACTCTCTAAAATAGCATAGTAATTTCTATTACAGAACAATGGTTCCCAAAATTAAACAATGTGCAAATTCAGCAAACACACAGCGCTGAATTTACTGAAGAAAAAGTGAATTTTTATCAAGAAAGGAACATGTCATAAGTGGGTACAAATAGAAAGACAGTGTTTGGGAACCACTGAACTACAGTCATTATAGCACAAGTGCCTGATGGAAATTTTAATGATCGGTACGACTGCTAAGGGTAACAAAATTGTACAACTAGTATTATATATAATATATATGTATATATATATAGCATTCACATAGGCTTGTATAAATATACAGGTATCTTTTCTAGTGCCTTTTCAAAATGGTCCCTACCATATACTTCTTAGTGTATTTTGTTAACTTTGCATAAAAATAAACTATTTGTACTACAACATTTAAGAAAATAATCACAAACAGCTATGGCAAGTAAACAATGCTGAAAGCTTAGAAACATAAATGTTATAAGAGGAGTATGACATGTTACATAAATGCAATTTTCTGTATTTTAACCAACAGACGTGGTAATATAAGCTCGTTTTCTCCATCTCAACGTTTTCTGCGACAAACACGTTTATGCTCCTTCTGCCAATGAAGTTGCTGGCATTCAATGCTGCAATACGCTGTATTCCAGCAGCAGTGATAGATTGCCTCACATTCACAATTGTAGCACTGAAAGAAAAATGTTAATTTAATTACTTAATAGAAATCTTATGCCAAAAGTTCAGTGGTTTTGTAGTTCATATTTTTAACATTAGAGGGAGCAGTTGACTGTAAGATGGATTTGCTTATAACAGGTGTTCCAAAAAACTGTGAACTGGCTGCGCTGTGTTTTGTCTGTACGGGACCTCTGCACTCGTCGCCAACTGCCGCTGTCATCGAACAGCGCGGATAAAACCATACAGCATTTTTAAAACTATTTTTAAAGGCTTTACTTACCAATATAATTATAGCAGATGCTGGAATTGGCCACCATCGCTGTCCATACATTATTGACACCTCTTTAGGAAATTACCCATCACTCGCCGTAGTTCAGGTTGAGAAATGATGGCAATTTCCTTACAGACATTTTATTTTAATCTCCCAGGGTGTGTGGATTTGTTTTGTACACTTTATGCTTTAAGTTACACCAGAGATTGAAATCGCAGAGGGTTAGGTTGGGGGACTGAGTGGGCCACAAATTTCTACTAATCATTCTGTCCTGAAATACACTTTCAATTGTTCTCATCAAAAGATTAGCTGTATGAGCTGTTGCAGAGTCTTGTTGAAAAAAGGCAAAATCATGCTCCCTGTCGGTTAATTCTCTAAAAAAAACCATGCAAAATTGTATTCACGTTGTACGGGCATCAACTGTTGACTCAAAAATTAGGCCTATAACTCTTTCTCCACTAATGGTACACCATACACCTTGCGAGCTGAGTTAACACATACAAATCATAAATAAATACACGCTGTGCAGTAGAAAACAAATGCTGAGCCATAATGCACTTTGTGACTAAATAATAAACCACACTGGTAATAATACAGCTGCCGATATTGCATCAACTCAATACTGATTGTGAGCAGAGCAGAGAAATATAAGTGATGCTCATGACTTTGTGTATATCAGCTGCTGGTGACATGTTTCTGCACATGCAGTGGAGTGAGCGAGTGTGTAGGGTTTAACGGCCCGTCAACGAGGTCATTTGGTGCACAGTGGAAAAACACAGAGTAGCAGTTCACATGTATTTGGATCTCTCTCTGTAGAATAAAGTGACATGACAAGTAAAACACAAGTCACTAAAATCTGCTCTAAAAGCAGTCCATTTTTGTGGCACCAAGATGGAAGGAATAACCCAAATTGTGGAAAAAAGAGAATTAACCTGACATATTAACGGTAAGCTCATAGAAAGGTAAGGTGTTGCACAGGTCTACCACAAAAAAGAAATATGACATGATTAATGTCTTTGTTAAAACATTGGTGGGCATTTAAAAACACCTCCACTTTAAAGTAAATCTTCTTGGGTGGTATCGATAAAACTGAGCACTCTCTCAAAAGAAAACCCTCGGGAGCAAAACGGAGTAAACAATCTTGCAAGAACAAAACCTGTTTTGTATCAATAAAAACTGTTTACGTGTGCAGAGTATTTTCTCCATAGTGCTATCACTTTACTCTGCTTCTCTTATTGCCACCTGGCAGCTGCATAAACAATCAGTGCAGCCACAGTGACCATGTAGTGAGAAGACAAACATTTAAGTTTTAATCACTACGATGAGCAGTTCCTATGAAGAATGTGGGATTGAATCCTACGTGGATTTTCTGAAAATTCTAAAAGCACACCCCATGGAGTAAAAAAAATTTTACCTGCTGCAAATTAGGCAAAAAAAGGCAAAGGCTTCAAAAGAAATAACGAAAATGTATACAGTAACATTTATAGTTATCTCTGACATTAAGGTATATGTTGTTGTTGTTGTTTTCTAGTGCCTTGCATCTGGCAATGAAGCCATTAGCATTCGTGCTTTACAATACTTTTGAACTGTAGTTTCTTCTGATCTTAATGCTTCACAGGTCTTCAAGACATTAAGGTATATTACTATAATATTTTGTAATTGTTATTGGTATTCTTGGGAGCTATTTCGGTACTATATCACATGTACCAAGGTTTTGTTTCAGAAGTGTAACAATAAACTAGACATTAGTGAAAACAAAATACTTCAACAATTTTAATGATGCGTTCAATGGAAATATGTTTTTAATTTTCCTTTTCCTCCAATAAGTAATATGTATTTTATGAGTAGCTTAATTCATTGATATTGGCTTTTACAATGTCACTGTCTACAAAGATATACACAAAAATATGTTGTTAGCTAATGCTGGATTTCTGACAATGAAGTCATTAATCCTCTTGCTCTCCAATATTTTTCACTGATGGATGGGGCACTAGAAGTGGCCAGGCATATTTGAAGGTGGTCTCGGTCCATTTCCTCTTGCAGATCACATAGAGGACAGAGTGGTGAAGAATATATCCCAATTCTGTTTAAATGTTTTACCAGACAATCATGTCCTATAATCAACCTGAAGGTTGCAACTGCCATTTTTCGAGGATACTCAGGAATCACTGTTTGAATGTTTGGTAGTTCCCATCTTTTATTTTTTGATTTTTCATAGTAATATTTTGCAATAATTTTTTTGAATTCAGAGTTGACTAATCTTTTAGCTGCATAAAATGGTAGATTAACTATAGATTTCTGCACATTGCCGGTATCCTTTTTAGCAAGAAAATCAGCTTTCTCATTACCACTCAGTCCACAGTGAGCTGGTATCCATTGGCAGACTAGGTGTTTTTGAAGTGTGGTTAGATGGGTAAGGATTTTCCAACATTCTATAATTGTTTGGTTTTTTGGTGACAACTTGGAAGTAATTGCTATAATTGTCGCCCTGGAATCTGAGAGAATAACTGCTTGCTGAAAATGTGAAATTCTATACAAAAAATTTTGCAGGGGCATTCGAATTGCTTCAATTTCTCCATCAAAGTTTGTAGTTCCATAACTTAAAGATTTGTAATAGGAAAAGAGGTGACACGTGACTCCAGCACCTGCTCCATCTTGGTTTGATATCAATGATCCATCAGTATAAATATGGAGCCATTCATGTTCTGGAAATCTAGTATGGATTGTCTCTAATGCCAATAATTTTAGAACACTAGTTGGAGTATCACTTCTCTTAACTTCTTCTGTCAGGTGTAAATAATATGTGATGTCTAATGTTTGTGTTGGATTGACTTTAGATATGAAGTTTTTCTTTGAATTAGGAAATACATTCTTCTTGATGTCTTGAATTTTGGAAAGAAAGCTCTCCTGAGTCTTTAGTGTATGTGTAAAATTTCTCTTGTGCCATGTATTGAATGGGAGTCTGATCAACCTTTCGTGTTGAATAAGAGCCGCTTTTTCTATTTCATATTCAATGGGGTACTGGTTGGTTAGTATTTCCATAGCTGCTATTGATGTGGTATTGATATTATTGCTGTAGAAAAACACCAAAATAATTTTCAAGTGCAAATGTGCAATGCATTTACAAATCCATATAGCCACTTTTCTGGAAACCATGTTTAACTTCATAATTGGGGGGAAAAAATACCCATCTTTTCTTTGTTAGACTATGCTCATCCTCTTGTTTCATTGCCATTTTCTTAATGGAAATGCTTCACTAACCATCTCACATTTTCCTTTTTAAATCGGTAAAATTGCTTATAGTTAAATGTACAAACCTTTTGTAAATGTGATCAGGGTTGCCTTAAGTATTTTATGCATGATTTACATATCAAATATGTAATGTAGAGAACTTTTGTATACAAAGTAAAAACTAACATTTACTGATTTTGACAATCTAAACTTAAATTATTTAGAGTAACTTTGACTCAAAATTAATACTTTTAAGCTTCACTAACTTTTACTTACATAGTAGTACATAAGTTTTGCAGTCATTATCAGCTGTCTTAGAGTCTAGGTAGACTTTGAGCCAAGGATAGGTAATGATGCAGACGATATCTGCGAAACATATTGTGACAAATAAAAAGTCACTTTATTTCCCTTCTCTAACTAAACTTAAACAAACCTTCAGCACAACAGTCCATAAAGGGCCAAGGCTTGCCACCTGGCCACTGCATACCCCACCTCTGCCTAGCACAGGCGTCATGAGTAGGGTGCAGTACTGGGGGTGGGACATGGTCAGTGCTCTGAGACCTCCTGGCTAGTTGTGCGGCCTTCATGACCTGGGGTGGCTACTTCATCAAGTAGCTCCTCAATTGGCCCCTCCAGGACCTAATGAAGCTGAGTGCACCCCATGCCAGACCTCCCAGGAGGGGAAAAATCTCCATGCGGTAGTGGGGATCGAACCTGGATTCTCTGCTACCACTGCGCTACGGAGGCAGTCTCCCTTATCTAATTGAATCACAAAACACAGTTTCCTGTTTTATGCATTGTTAATACAATTTACAATTTGTCATGACCTTGCAGCTCACAGCTCTTCTGTCCTATAACTTGACACAAATATTGCTCTCTCTTTACATATCTATCTTTATCCGACTCAATTTTCATTATAATTGCTCTCTCTCTGTCTCACTAAGAAAAACCTCTCCCAAGACTTAAAAACAAACTGCTCCTCTATCCGTACTCCTTTGCTTTTATAATCCAGACAAAGTGCCAGTGAATTCCCTAGAAAATACACCTTTTCTTGAAACTTCTCATAAACAAGCCAGCAGTATAAAGCTTCTTGAACCAGCCAGAATCTGTCTTGATGAAGCCTCCTCCATTGCTACTTTGTTTACTCACTGGCAGTGGGGTGAGGTAGTCAATCTCAGCATTCTTTGACAATATGTACTACATAAGTTTATGAAACTCAAAAGTATAAATTTTGACTCTAAGTTACTCTATCGTAACTTTGCTTCACTTTGTACCACTTCCAGCCAGTTTAACCAATTATTTGTAGCAATACAATGAAAGGGTTTCATATGATAATTTTGCAAGTGCGAAGCACGAGAAAAATTATCCCAAATATGAAAACATTTGAGTGGTATTTGTTTAGATATTCCAAGAAATAATAATTTATTTATAATATTTAATACTAGCTGTGATTTAAAAGTAAACAACTTACAATAACATACAAGCATTTAAATTAAGATTTATTTCCACAGTTGGCACTACAACTAATCCAGTAGGCTGTAAGAACAACAATAATTTTAGTGTTAACTCCTGGGAAATGAGGAATTAGACATATGATGAAAATATATTAACGAATTGGTGTTAGTAGGCTATTCACTAAATGTATGCCTCCTCTATTTAAAATTACAGTTTCAAAGGTATAATTTTCAAAAGTAAATGAAGATGGCTGCTGTGTTTGCTGCATGATTTTCATAGATGTGCAGGTTACATTTCTTAATTTATTGATAAATCTTTTGACTGCCATTTTTGAATAGCCTGCTAATTGTTTTTATTGTAGATGGATACTTCAGATGTTTGAAAATGTTTAGTTTCATGGAACCACCAGGAGGAGATGCTACAACCAAAGCGATACCACAATCAAGGTGTTATAATCTGGCATGAATGGAATAGTCATATCAATTACTTAATTCTTTTCAAATTTATTAATGCTCTGATCATATAAAAAATCTATTAAGCATGCTTCTCCTCAAATGTTCAATAATTAGCCATTTAGCACATAAATTTAAAATATCATTACATTAAATGAGTTATTTATACTGTAGAAATTATAATATTTACAAAACTTGAAATTACAAAATTTACTATACTGCAAAAAGGACTTTATCACTTATTGGTTTGAACGTAAATCACTCACTCGGTTTATTCTTTATAATAAAGTACTGCTGTTTCTTGATTTGTTTCTAACAACATATTTCTCTTAACATAAAATTTCACATAACAATTTTGTACGCTTGCAAGCTTCTAAGCAAGAAAAGAAAAACAAAAGAGAAAAGCTTCTTAAAAAGGTTCTTGTCCTCTGAATTAATATACAAAAAGCATTGGACACCACAATTCACAAAATGAAATGATAATTAAGAAAGAAAATTTAGATTATAATGAAAACTGAGTCGGATTGAAACACAAAATATCATTTACATATAATTAAACTTGACTGGTTTCAAGAGCCCAACTTGTTCCCATCATCAGAATTAAACAACTGGTTCTTGTTGATATTGTTTGATGTACGGTTGGTTGAGATGACATCTATTGGTGAGCCGATAAAGTTCCATAAAGGGTTTTGTGGAGGCAAATCAAAGTTCATTACACAGAGCTTGTTTTTTATTATATGAATTTTTTCCCCAAGTATCCAACTCTGCAGCGTGTTTTGTAGCTTTTAAAAGTTTTATGTTCGGTGTAATGTTGTGGTTGGATGTCCAATCTGACTCAGTTTTCATTATAATTTAAGTTCACATCACTGTTACTAGCTTATAAAAAGATACATAAGAAAATTTAAGTTAATGTCCCAGGTAAATTTAAATTTGCTATGATTTGCAAAAATATTCCGGGCAGTAGGCCAAAGAGTTAAGTGCTACAGGACAGATGGACAGACATAGACACCTTTATTTTCACTTACTTTTTATCCACACATGTTTCAAAGACCATCATCTTCATTATCAATGGTTTCTTGACAGTTGATAATGAATTCAATGGACTTTGAAATGCATTCAGACAAAAAGGTAAGTGAAACTTAAAAGTGTCTGTATGTCGACTCAAATACTTCTACAAATCATTTAAAAACTTTCACTGTTTATATAATTTTGTATATGATACTAAGAATTAGTTTTGCTAGTTATGAGAACCAACAAAAACATGGAAGAAACGTCAGTCAGAAAGGATGGTTCTGGCATGATTTGAACTGTGGATTTTCCACTCACAAGTATATGTCTTAATGCCTCACCCATAACAGTAAGAAATATTAAGCATGATCCATCTCTTATAAATGGATTTGAGGGAATCTGCGCAATGTTTTGCGCAGCAGTAAATGTAATTGGAAATAGAGCTGCCAAATGTCTCCAGTATAATTTCTTATATATTTAACTTACCCATTGCTTCTTTTTTATTTCTGAAATGGCTTGTTTGTGCTTTTCTGATAATTGCTGCAATTCAAGCCTCAAGCGCTCTTCCTGCTCCTTCAATGCTCTCTGTTTCTCTGCTTCCATATCTTTACGCAGCTGTAAAATAAAAAACTTACTTAAGTACCAATTTCCAAAAAAAAATATCATGTGCCTTTATGTGTCTACTATTTGCCTTCCCTGATCTTATCAAGGCCATTTGTTCCCTAATTTTGGTATATGTAGCTGCTCTTAAGTCAATGATAATGGTAAAAATCACTATTGTCAATTCTTCTGTAACACTGGTCTATGTTAGCTTTAAGCCACACATTTTAATGTGCCGAGGAAATCCAACAACTTTTATCAAAATGATTTCAGTCATCAATTCATAGAAGTATTTTATTATGGGCATTAAGGCTAAAGTTCATTGGTTCACTTTACATAACCAAATGTTTGTCTGCTCTGCACAGATGTCATCGGAAACAGCAGTGAAGCAATTCTTTCATGTTTCAAAGACTCCCATGGCAGGAAGTAAAGTCGGGCTGCAAATAATTTTCCAAATACAGACATGAACCACTTATTTGGAGCTAGAAAATTACAGTATTAGGTCTACTGTAATACATAATGATGCTCCACTAAATATTTTTGACATGACTTTTATAGAAGACTACAACCTACCAGCTAAATATTGGAGTGCAAGAAAACTAATGATTTCATTATCATTTCATTACCATTTTGACATGTATAATCTACATACCTTCTCCAACGCATCCTTTTGAGTTTTCTCTGCCTTTTTATCTGATGCCTTAAACAACCGGGCTGAAGTCTGCACTGTAACTGAACGGGTTCGAGGCTCTTGGCAAGAAGAGCTAACCATGTCTTCCTGAGATACACCCTCCTTCTAGAGCAAAGACAGCGTTTTATTTTCATTCCTTTAATTACTTATCACCATTATTTATTTATGCCAACAGGTAGCCCGCTGGTGATTTTAAACACACAAACCGTGTGTGGGCAATGTTTAAGAGGGTGAATCAGAAACTGAAAAATTCAATGCCAAAGCCACGATTTGAACCAGCAGATGATCTGTGGTTCAAATCCCGGCTATGGCATTGAATTCTTCAGTTTCAGATTCAACCTCTTATACTTATCACCATTTTAAATTATACTAAAAATTACAAAATAGATGTAACTAGATAAATCAAAGTATCAAAGCTTCTTCCCTTATTTAAAATAGTTAATAATTAAGGAGAAATAAAAATATTTTGAAGTACTTGCTTCTTTCTCAAATTAGTAGTTAAGAAAGTTATGCTCAAAATTATGAACTCACCTTTACTTCAAAAACAGGCTTGCTACTGGATGAAATGGACCCTTCTTCCTCTGACTCTGCCTCTGCTGCTTCCGTTGTTGCTTTTCCTTCTTCTTCTTCTTCTCCATCATCCTCTTCATCATCATCATCTTCCTCATCGTCATCATCTTCCTCTTTAACTATTTTTGGTTTTTTTTCTTCAACTTCGCTTTCCTGAATGGATAAACAGTGATGCAACACTGATTAAAGCGATTTCTCTCTGTAATAACAATTATTTCAATCTCATCCTACTAGGGCAAATTTGCAATACAAAGGATTTAAGTTGGAAAGCCTCCAAGCAATCTCAGTTGCATAATTTAAAGGGCAAATCTCTATTTAAAGCACTGCATTATTGGACGCCTAGACATATGCTAGGTTTATACATAGAATTTATAGAAATTGCTCCTATTTACACCAATCATGTTAGTAAATTAATGACCTATTATATTAATAATCCTGGAAGTTGATGACGGTTTTGCTGGATCACATTAAAACAAACAATTGGTTCAGCCAGCCGGCCAGCCGGAGGACTGTCTGTCTGACGGACACAAAGCAGAAATGGAACAGGGAGACGCTTAGTTGCCAGATATTGCTTCCAGCCACGTGCTTCAGTTTGTGATTTCTGTTACGTGCGTCTAGTTGTTCTTCGCGAGATGTTTATTATATTTGCTAATTTTATTGTTATTGTTGATAGTGTTGTTGCTGTTTATTTATATTCTTTATTTTATATAATGTTTATATAAATTATTCTTATTATATGTATACACAAAATTTAATGAGCAAGATGGTGTCTCAGAGTTTGCAGAGTGATTCACAAAGTGAAAATTCTCTACGTCAAGGTGTGCCACTGAATAGCCAAGCATTGGAGTTGAGAAGAACGAGGGAATTTTATGAAAAAGAGAAGGAATATGCAGATAGCCATGAGCATCCCTCTATTGCTGCGGATAAAGTTATAGAGCAGACTGCAAGAACACTTGGATTAAGCAGAAGAACCATAATCAGCAAGGGAGTAGTGCTTCAAGAGATGGAAGATAAGGTTGCTGGTCTGTCTGGAACACAGCAGGTATTTTTGTCAGCTCCAGGGAAGAAAAGAAACCACATTCACAGAGCTTGATGTGTTCGAAATAGATGCCATTCGAAGGCATATTTACGCCTACTATGGTACAAAGGAGTACCCAATTGTACAGAAATTACTTTTCACCACTGCAGAAAGCAGTGTTGAGAGAGATTGGCTTAAAATATAAAAAGGTAAATGGACAAAAAGTGCTGCTGGAAAAGATGCACACAGTAGTGGTGCAAAATGTGTTTTTGCATAAAATCCTAGTCAAAGCCCTCCACAAAATTGTGTGGCTGGACAAAATATGGGCCAATGCAGAGACACCATGACAAAATACCTGTGTTTACCTTCAATTATTAGAAATAACAAAGTAGTTTGCCCTTCTATGTTCTTAGATTATGTGCATTGTTTATGTGGTTTTGTGATGCGATAGAAAGCTAGCTATGTGCTGTGTATTATCAACCTTGACAACGCCGCAAGCCCAGAATAACCAACTTGACGCAAATTCATGCTAGCTGTCAAGTGCAAACTTACAGAGGCCGGGGTATAGTTCGTAGAGGTTGGTCCTTCCGTAAACTGCTCTGGAGGCGATTCTAAGACAATCCATTATATAAGTTCTTAGAATCACCGCCAGAGCGGTCCATGGAAGGAACAGCCTCTACAAACAAGTTCAGTCTATTTCCGGTTGATAATGGAGGAAAATAGCCTCTGAAACATGTTTCATGGAAATTTAAAGAGTGGGTGTTATCTAGTGTTATTAATCGATCAATTTTCTATTTTAATGCACTACTGTTCTCAGAATTATCATTTTGCCATATTCACGGTTCTGATTATGAAGTCATGAAACACGCTTCCACTATGACACATCTTAAGGGAAGGCACAACTGAAATTGCTATTTTCTAAACTATCTATCCAATCTGTCTGAAATTTGAACCATATATTTGTCTTGTAATGTTAAAACAGTTTTATGAATTTAAAAGCAAAATCTTCAGTAGTTTTTTATTTATACATTTTCAAAAATGCAAAATTATGGGTATAGGCAAAATGCAGTACACGATGCAATTTTTTAAAAACAAGAAAATTAAAAAATTGTTATTGCTTCTGAAGCATGAAACTACAAATTTGACATATAGTTTCTTTCTGACATTTTTAGTTTATGATAAAAAAAAATTTGAATTTTTATGACTGTATTTTTTTCAATTTTAGGATGAATTGTCATATTAAAAAAATTGTAAATCAAAAACTTTTTATGATACAGAAAAATTATATGACAGTTTTGTTTAATTAGGTTTTTAAAATAAGCATGCAAATTTTTAAACTGATTGGATGAAAATTGCATCGTGGCATGCATTTTCAATATGCAGAAATGCTAAAAAATTTAAATGCCTGAAAGTTAAGTTTTAAAATTATAATCATATTTTGGTTATGTTTCATACCTTGAAACTGGTTAAAATCCCCCAGGCTCATATGTTGGACCTTCTTGCCTCCTTTTCCTTTGTTCTGCAACACTTTTCTTCAATTTTAGCTTCCTCCTAAATGTTTTGGCTGATTTCTTTGTCGAAGCAGAAGGATGTTGCAAACGTCTAACATCCCTCCCATGGGTTATCTTCAGAGAAGCAGGTGAAATTGAAGTGCCTTTGACTTCTGATGACAACTTCAATGAAGATGAACTACCAAAGTTGAATTCAGCAACTGCCTTAGGCACAGCAATTTGAAGTCTCTTCAATGAAACAAAAACTTCCTTAGGACACTTTCGCCACACGACACTATGCAGGCTTTCATTTGCATTTTGTGTCTTACCAAAAGTGCACCATTTTAAAATCTCATCAGAGGCTAGCCTTTGATACACTGGCATTATTTTTGAGATAACATCTTGCCTCAAAAATGTTCTCATTGTTCTGGCATCATGATTTGGAATTTTTTCTTTCTTCGCTATAGCTCTGTTATAAAAGCACCATGAGGTAACTCCAGTAGGACAATTTGAGTGCTGGGGATTACTGTCTGTAGAACTACAGTGATGCAATGTAGCAAAAATACCCCTCTTCATATCCTGTACATTGGGAATGTTGTCCAGTATGGCAATTCTATAATAAATTTGCAGGCGAGCTATAATATCTTCTGTCAGACTTCCAGGCTTTTTTCCTCCCAGTGTTACACCTTTCTTCTTCCATTCTTCAACAACTGCTTTCAGACCCTTGCTAAGCCTTTTAGAAACATGATTTATACATTCTTCTTTTTGAAGAGGCACATCATCTCCATAAACTTTAATATTTTGTAGATGTTTAAAAGTTTTAGCATCTCCATCAGACAGAATGGTGGTGTACCTAAATTTAGTAAAGTATGTCGACCTCTCCCATAGGATTTCAGCAGCTTTTGCTTCCATTGCATTTGAGGAGCCATCATAATTATTTTCACATGTGCCACTTAGTTTGTGTTCTTCTAGCCATATTTTAAATTCTTCCTCATTTAATTTTACTTGATTCGTTGAGCAATATGGACAAAATTTTGACAATATTTCAAAGTCAACTACTAATCCAGTGACAATATCAATTATAAATCCCATTCCATACAATGATGAATGTCCTCTCTTCATCCAGGTGCCATCGTAAGACACAGTTATGTCAATTATGTCACTGTCTCTTAGGATAGCATCCATGTCGATGTGAGCCTGCCTTACTGCAGCATGTGCCTTCTTCAGCACCTCTTTTGTGAAGTCAGCATTGCTCTTTGCTATGTATGTGACATGCTTACTGTAAGTGGTTGATGAAAAGCATGACATACCCATTCCAATACAAAATTTTTCTAAATCTGCATGTCCTGAACCAATATTTAAAAAAGAAGTAACCATCCTTCGGTTCACTTCGAATGGAGGCCTGGCACTGTCATCACTGTGTACTCGTGGGCTTGATGAAACTTCTTTTATTGTAGTTTTGCAGCTTTCACAGGTTACTAATATTTTGAAGGCAAAGCCAGAGATTTCTAAAGTTTGTACTTTTAGTGCTGGTTTGCTCACATTGGGTGCACTTCATGCCTTTGTATAACTGTTCCCATACACTTGCATGAACTAGACTAAAATCAGTGTGAGGCATACCTAGGTCGACAGAAACTTCAAATGCTGCAAGATTTAATTTTCTCTCACTGGCAGTTGTTGATGGCAAAGGTGAGGTTCTTATGCAGCTTGTAGATGCTTGAGGTTCATTGTTTTCTCCTGAGGTTTCCAAATGCTCACTGTGTACTGCTGCTGTCATTTCACTTTTCACATTTGGTTTCCAACGCTTGTTTATTAAATTTGTAGCCTTATTGCAACGTTTAGAGCCCTTCTTGCCCTTATTGCGTTTATCACACAGCCTATTCATGTTCTGTTCTAATAAATGACTCTCTACTGAAAGATTTATCTAACAAAAAGGCAGCTGTAAACTAACCTGACTAACCTAAACTACAAACGCTACCTACTTATCTTCCCTATTAAAGTTTATACTATCTAAAAACTATACTTATATTTCTTATAAACAATTAAATATGCAGCAATAATAATAATATCTAAACCACATATATGCCTATTCACCAACAACAATTTCACAAACACAACTCAACAGAGCAACAGACTTGCAAACCAAAACAAACATCTGTTTACCACAAAAATATGCTTTAGAGCATTCTTTTGTTGATCAGTTGAGCCAACACAGTTTTCTAGACAAGAAAATCCCTTCTCCTTGCTTACCCGCTAATTTCAAAAGCTGAAAATAAAAGCAATACTGTACCAGCTACATTGGAATGTATGTGCGCAGCATTGTGAGTGAAACAGCTGGTAAACACGTGCGCAAGGGCATTTAAAAAGTCACGTGACGACCTTGAAACATACGCTAGGGCAGAAACAGAAGTGGATTATGAAACTAGAAGGATAGGAGGATTTTTTGCAAAGATAAAAAAAAATTTGAATTTTTGAGCGATTTTGGCCAAATTTCAGTTGTCCATTCCCTTAACAAAAGCCATATTTATCATTTTTGTAATTATTCATTCAGAAATCTCAGCTGGAACAAAACTTTATTCTTGAATGATCACTTTGTTATGGGAATAAACTGTAGCAGCTGTCACATTTGTATGTAATTGCTATACATTTTGAGAACCTGAAACCCTTAATATATTGGCTCCCTCACAGCAAAATAAGTAGGGCAGGGTTGCATGTTGTTATCATAATTAAATCTAGGTAGGAAAATTCAGGAAGAATCAATGGTCATATTTCTGTAGCAGTCACTCAACTTTTGTACTTTGTCTGATTTTCTAAGTTGTCTGATCAGAGAGCTGTTCACATGCATTCACAAACACTATGACAACTTCATGGAAAAACAAAACGTCATTGTAATATCAGAAAAGAAAATAGTCTAAAATTTCCTATTTATGGAAATTTTCCAATTTGTATTTATAGACTTTCATTTAGCGTTTTACACACTTATACATTTTTTTCTTTGGTCCCCTGGAAAACGTATAAATGAAGTTTTACTTTAATTTTTTTTTAAACACGTAAGTACCATATTTCATCGCATAAGTGTCACACTTTTTATGCTTTCTTCATAAAGTAAAAATACATAGTGTGGCCATTATGAGAAGAATGAATTATTTAACGTTGGTCATGCTAACTTTCAGCAATTAATGTACAATAATGGGAGTAAGAACGAGGCTGAGCATATTGAAGCTGGTCATGCTGCAGTGTTCATAGTTGAAAAGAAAAAAGAGGAGGGAGGGGAAACAAAAGAGACCCTGGCACCTCAATGCAAGCTCCTACTACAGGACTTTTTTTTAAAAAAAAAAAGAAAGAAAAGAAAAAAAGAGAGAATTAAAAGAAAGCAAACAAAAATGTGATTTTAGATTTATTCAATTAAGTCTCATCATGACAAAAGCATTTACAATACTGTTGAGTTGCATGAATTTTTTAACTGGAGTTGATATTGGACTAGTCCATAACTTGGCTGAAAAAAAGTTAAAATAGTAAATAATAAGTGAAGGTCATTGGAACAGATATGCATGAATGTAAAGTATACTTAAGCACTCATTAGGGAACTACAGAAACAAATAGCCACATGCAACTGAAAATAAAGTGACTTGGCATGTGCTAACCAAATGGTTCACACACCTTTTCACTTCATTCACATACCACTTAGTCATATCTGGTAATTCCTGTACTTGAGTACATGAACTCATCAGATTCATTGATGGGGTAGCCACCAGATTGGCAGCTGGCAAATGGATGTTATAAACAATGAGGAATATATTACAATACACTGCACACCTGTACTCTCTGCCATAAACCTAACAGGCTGAGTGGTGGCACATTATTTTTCAATATTTCTTAATAGTGAACACCTGGAATGATAATGTGATGGTTACATGTAAAATGCTTAGGTCCTGAAAAAGGTAACAGGAAGTGTGCATTCATATTACAATATAATCAGTCGTTGCTGTCCTAAATTAGGAATTAGATTTCCCATTGATCAATTTTAATAACAGTACCTACCAAGAAAGAACTGAAAGTCTTTAGTTATAAAAAATATTCTGCAGCAGAGTTACAGTATCTGTTTAAAAACACTTGGTCCACAATTAAGGGGCAGTAAATTAAATAACTACCTGTTCACTTTCATCCTCTTCGTCCTCTTCTTCTGAACTGTAATGCATGTTTGGTATTGTGCCTGTTCCAGTTCGCAGTTTCTCTAGAAGGTCCTGATGTCTCTTCAGTTCTTCACATGCCTTGTTCCAACTAGATGTGCGCTTCACTTGAAGTGTGTGAATATTCACTGAGATGGACCGAATGTGCGCTTTTTCAATCAGCGCACGTTGATGATGTCCTCCAAAAAACCGTACATCATACTGATCACCTTCCACTTTAATCACCTAATATAGAAAATAAAATATTTATTCTTAACCTCTTAGATAAAAAATGAATTTCAATTTATAAGTTATATTTCTGTGCAAAAGACCCTGAAAAACTTTTTAAATATATACATATATATAAATACAGATTGTTCTTAATTGTTCATGAATGTCTTTCTTTTTCCTTGACATGGTTAGTTTCAGCCTAAATGTTCATAGTGTTGCAAAAGTAGAAATAAGCAACGAAACATTGGAGAATGTGGTAAAGGACGTGTTAATGATTTGTCTTTATAATATTAAACTGTATTAAGGTACTAAGGTTGTTCGTTCTTCAGAACAAAAAAGCTGGAATTTTATCAAATCAATTTCATGGATTTTGACAAAAGGTATTTATATAAAACTAACATAAATTTAGAAACTAGATTAAATAATACATGAAATACATTAAATGCAAATGAACTGATATATCTGAAGTTTCAGACCATTTTTGAATTAGTCATAGCATCACACATAACATTACACTCCTAAAACCTACAAAAGCAGAACAGAATTGTATACTTGAGAAAAGATTTTAATTATAAAACACAAACACAATTTTAATTGAGTAATGCTGTATGCTCTGCAGTAATGTGTGAGGCTCACATTTAGGAGGTCATGGGTTTGATTCCTCTGGCTGGTCGAGCTGAACTATGGTTTATTTTAAGGGTTTCCCTGGATCATAAGTGTCAGCAAAAGCGTTAGGTACAGCTTGGCAAGGATGATATGCAAGGAACTCTTTCCATCCCTTGTCCATGGGATTTGGGTAGTGGGGTGGCATATGGGAATGTTGGACGCCACTGTGGTCCCCCTAAGAAGGCTCTGGAAGGCTTAAAGACTTCAAGGTGTTGTCAAATTTGGGAAACCTTATGGTCCTCTGCCAATGTCTGTATCATTGGTCTGGATCTGGCTGCCCAGTGTCCCCTCTCACCTCACCCTTCCTCAGAGAGGTGCCACCTTGGGGGCATAAGTATAATAAGCCTGGTTTCAGTGACAAACTCCCTCTCTATCTCTCCTATTCCCGTTCCTCCTAACACCATTTAATAAACTATGATTTTCTGCCACCAAATCTGCTATGGAATTATGTTTCTCCATCTCCATATGTCACCACTCTAGATGTCGACACCTGTGGAACACCACCATGAGCCAGTCAGTCACCTCTGAAGATGACAGCAAGTAGCTCTTGAAATTAGTGAAGACAAATAAATGTAAGTAATATGTTTTAACTCAGACTCATTGTTTTCTGTAAATTTAAATTCATATCACCATTAATAGCTTATTAAAATTTCTTACTAGAGTCCTGCCTTGTGTAACAGAATGTTATGGTGCCCCCATGCCAAACGAATTTATACCTATTATTTGTTACATTCATTGAACAATTATTTAAGTGGGTTTTACATCTGCTAAATTTAATATGAATATTTACTGAGCACCAAATCTTACACACCTAGGGTTACCCCTGAACTGGACCCTGGTCCCTTTGCTATTAGGGTAGCTCTTCAATACAATTGCCTTTTACATACACATTACACAAGTTTACCTTTTCACTAATCTGCTGCCACCCTTTAATTTTTATTTCTGTTTTTCTTTCATCTCCCACCACTATTCCTTTCCCTCTTTCTCAACTTTTCTTATCAGCTTCACTCATAACTTTTATTCATTAGTTTACATTGTACACTTCATTAATTTTCATTTCAGTACTTCGCTATAACCTCACTTTCACTGTGTACTGTGTGCTTCCTCCTTTATGAATTACCCAACCATTTTTTAAACCTTGTTACTCTCAGCGAAATATCCCTGTCTTTCATTTTCTCCTGCCTCATTCTCCCTTTCCCCCTCATCCCTCACTGATATTGCTTCCTCTCTGTGCAGTGTTGTCATCCCCCACCTTGGCTCTTTCCCATTTTTTTCATGTGCCACATCCCACCATTTCATCGCTTTGCATTTTGCTCACCCTTGACCTTGACACACTTGTTACTGAAACCACAAGTGTTGCAAGCAATTTAATGTACAATGTTATGTTCATTTAATTGTTTTGTGGCAGTTTTTAATAAAATGTGTGTAGTGATGGATTCTTTCTCTTGGAGTTTCCTGATTTAAACAAAGAAATCTTTTTAAATTCAATGACTTGTAAAACTGACCTCAGTACATATGTTGGAAAGATATTATTTTACTATAATGATATACAAATAAACCTATTTCAGTAGCTATGAGAAATTTAATGGCTACCTCAAAACTTTTCTCAGTACACAATTACATTAGGTATGGTAAATTGCCAATAAGCTTTCCTACTCTGGTTTTTTCTGGTTAGATTAACAGTTGAACTGAGTTTTTTCACATTGATATTAGTTATTAATGTAGGCCATGTAACTTTTCTGTATTCTGTAGTTAGGTATGCTTTGAGGTTATAGAATTTCTTGGTTATTTTTCCAGACATGTTTCATCACAAAAATACATTTATTAGTAAGTAACAAGTACTTATAGCTTAAGTAATAACTAATACATTTAAATATAATAAAACAATTCATGTAAATACTTTAGGACAATTACTTAGTGAGCAATCAAAATTATGTGTGGAAGCATGTTTTTGAGGACTTATACAGTGTGTGGCAGAAAAAGTAACCCATTTTAAAATATGTGGCATTATTGGAGGTGGTTTCCAAGAGAGTTGAAGTTGGTACCAGTGTGTAATGCAGTTCAAAGCACTGTCAGTCGGCATGGAGTATTGGTCAAACAAACATGTACATTACACTTAATATATATGAAGTGATATAGACAGTTAAACTTTTCCAATTTTTTAGAAGTGAGTCAACCTATAGACACATAATTTCACTTACACTTATTTTTGTCCACACACATTTCGAAGACCAGCGTCTTCATTCTCAATGGTTTCTCGACTGGCAATTGAAGAAGAAACATTTGTTGTAATAGTAACTGTATTGCTATTTGGGTTGCTGGATATAAACTAATAATAAATAACAAAGACGCACAGAATCTATCAATATACCCAAATGGACAACAGAATTGGCTGGGCTCATGCCCAGCCAATCCCCTGTGAGCGCCCCAGATATAAATACGGCACCTCCAGCTATTGATTCTGTTGTAACAACCTTTGCCGAGAAGACTTACACCACACCACTGATGATGTCCACCACTGGTGTGGACGAAATGTCTGAAGCTCTAAACTCCAGCAGACCATGGCTTTTAAGTGCCGAAGAAATTTGTAGCTTTAATGTTCACATAGCCATGAATTTTGATATACCAGAAGCAGACGACATAATGAAGTTTATATCCAGCAACCCAGATAGCAGCGCAGTCACTACAACAAATGTTTCCTCTTCAATTGCCAGTCGAGAAATTGTAGAGAATGAAGACACTGGTCTTTGAAATGTGTCTGGACAAAAATAAGTTTAAGTGAAACTATAAATATTTATAGGTCGATTCATTTACACCAAAACAATGTACACTATAGTTGAAATGTGTTTCAAATATAATGATAGTGTCATACAAATGCAGCATTTGATAAGTTCCGTCACAAAAGATGATTACGAGATGGGTAAAGTAGTTGAGAGCACAGCATCACAAACACAAAGCCCTCTGGTACGCCAATTAAAACATTGCAATAAGAGCTGCTTTAGAGCAAAGACCAACACGATCAATTTGTCAACATTCGCAAGTGCTTAACATATCCAACAATCGAATGGGATGGCTCAGGCCATTGTCTGTGGCCTGCATCCATGAGGTCGTGGGTTAAATTCTCACTGTCGACCTTCCTAACCTTGGGTTGTTTCAGGGATTTTTCCTGGGTCACTCAGGTGAATGCTGGGAAGGATATTTACCTTATATCCCCTGAATCACTCTCTTTCATTTCATTCTCTCTCTAACTGGTCTTTCCAGATTGTAAGAGTCAGCAGGGTCGCTGGTAGGATGCTCTACAGTGGAGCTTGTGCTCTGGAAATAGTGTTCAGCTGAGGGGAGGTGCTGTGGTCGGCTAGCTGCCTTCAGGGGGACTGATTGATCAATCGGAGCTGGCTGGTGGCATGCTCTCTATGGTGACCCGGAACTTTGTCAGGCTCAAGAACTGTCTGCACCTGTTAGGGACTCACAGTAGTTCTGCCTGGGATGCATTCTGGGGGCTTGTAGGGCACTCTCATATCATTCTTTCTCCTGGGGTTTGATGCACAATAAGCCATTGGTTCCATCCATATAATGCAGCAATTAGTGCCCAGAGATATTAAAGCATATCAGAATTTCTGTATGCAGCTTTTGGAGATGATCAACACTCAGCCCGATTTTCTCAACTACCTCATGTCTGATAAGGCTCATTTTCACTTATCGGGCTAAAACAAAACTTTAGGTACTAGGCACCTGCCAATCACAATCAGGCTCACAAAAGACTACCTCATATCGCAAAAGTTACTGTGTGGTTTATTCAAGCTGAGATAAAGGCCATATCAGACAACACTCTTTGTAATGTTATGATCAGTGTGCACGTTCGAGCCGAAGATTGCATCGCCAACAACAGTGGACACCTGAAGGATTCATATAAAGTGGCGTGTGAAACTAATGCTATGAAGTGTTCTTCTGAACAGTTCACATGATCAGTGTGTACCTAGTTGCATTTCTTCATGCTTAAACATGTGTAAAATGGGTGTTTGTTTCTGCCACACCCTGTTACAGTTTGTTAATACATTTACATGTTTTACATGTGTTCAGAACAATATTGAAAAATATTTCATATAGAATATCAAAAGTAAAACTTACATGACCTCCATTAAGCAAACTCCGTCTAGCACCATAGAGAAATACAATCCAATTCGTTTGTTACTTATCACCATGAGAGCAGTAACAATGTAGAACATTTTCAGATGTACAGTGTTTCAGTTCTCACTTCAGATCAGTCATATTGCAGATTAGTGAATGATAAAAAGATTCTGGACAAGCAAAATGTTCAAATTATAACTATTGACGTTTTCTAACATTCTTTATAAGGAATATATAGAAAATAAATATTTTATTGAAACTGGATATTAATTTGAAAAAGAACACAATGCCATAATAAAGAACTGTCGCACTTGTGAGAGACTCGAAAAAAGTGAAGTTAAATACATATGATGCAAAGTGCCCATTACCTCTTAGCATCTCAGACATTCTTTTATATTCTCATCGCAAGTCACAATTTTAAAGAGAAACTAAGATATCCTTTTTTCATCTCAGTTATAGTGATTTATATAAATTATTTATTGAACTTATTCTCTTAATGTCTAAATATAAACAGCTCACCTTTGCCGGCCAATATGGAAAGCCTTTTTGCTTTGCATATACTAGCTGATGAGGTGGGCGACATGGCTGACAGAACCAATGTTTATCAGACTTCTCATTTGATACACGGTAGCAATCTCGACACTGTCTAATCTCTTGTAAATCATAAATGCAGTCCCGTAACATCTGACGTGCCATATCTGCCAATGTGCTGTGAACTGAAATGCAAATTTTAAATGTTATTAAAAATTATAGCTCATAACATCCACATATGCTTCTAAGTATCAATAATAATAATTTAAGCTCTGCATTAGCACATTGTAAATCACAGTAGGGACAGCATTTTTCTTAGCACACTGAAGAGAGTATATGCTCCAATGCTGTCTTTAGTGTTTGAGCCGCCAAGTAAATTTTTAACGCTATATCTGTTGATTGGAGCCAATTGTATATTGTATTCTTTAAAAATCTTTTTGAATTTGTCAAATGTCTTTGGGTGGTATGTGAATTTTTTGAATGACATTTCTTCTTTCGGTTTGCTTAGGGTGGTTATTTCTTTTACTAATTTCTTTTTTTTTTTTTTCTTTTTTTTTTTTTTTTTTTTTTGCTGCTATATTCACTTTTTTATATATCCAAGATTTCTGGAAGACATTAATTTCTCCAATTCTAATGATTTCTTTAAGTTCTGTTTGATATTCCTGTGTTGAAATTGGTATGTTCTCTATTCTGTGAATTAAAATATTGAAAGCTGCTTGTTTGTGTGGTCTTGGGTTGAAGCTATTGCATTTTATACAATTATCTGTCTGTGTTGGTTTTCTGTAGATCCCAAAGGTTATTGTGTTTTTTGTTTTTATGATTTTTAAATCTAAAAAACAGAAATAGATGGACAACTTCCATTTTTAGATTTAAAAATCATAAACACAAAATGCTACTCCAACAACACTATCAACTTCCAGTGATTATTATTACTTTAAAAATGTTGTATGGTTTCATCTGCACTGTTCTATGACAGCAGCAGTCGGCAACGAGTGCCAAGTATGCATACAGGCAAACCACAATGCAACCGGTTCAGAGTCTTTTGGATCACCCGTTACTATTTGCCATGTGATATTTTGGAGTATCTTAGCAGATGGCCAATACCCATTGCCTCCGAGGTCCATACCAGCATTTATATCTGACCTTCTATCACCTCCTATCTCACAGGCTGATGAACTACTCTGTGATTGCGTCTCCCAATCTGCACCCATGGTTTTTTACTGTCTTGGTTCTAGGCGGTATTTTCTTTCCTTTTCTATTTTCTTTTTAAAACAAAGTACATTGAACAGAGACCAGTGGGCAAGTTTGAAAGAACACTAATCAAAGAAAGAATTGTCATTCAGTGGCAGAGAAGGAAGCAGTAGCAGCTCTGGTATCAATACTGGCACAAAGAAGTTTATCATTGGTAGAGTAAAAGATGAGCAAAATAGTTCCAAAAGATGACAGAAACATCCTTCAATACACATCAATATGAACACCTGTTTTACATTGAGCGTTTTATTTTTATCTACCTACTGACAAAGATTGATGCAATGTGCTGATAAACAATACCTTAGCATTTCTGTTATTGTCAGATATGATGTGCATGTACACACAAGCTGCAATGGCCTTGTTGCAACTATACAATGATTTGCTTCAACTACTTCAACGTTTATTACTTAAAAACATCATGAAAGCAACTACTAAAACTGTCCGGACATTTATGACACTTCTTTAAAAAGTTGTTCAAAGCTTGCATTTTTTCCAGTATTAGTAAGTTTCATGGTATCTTATCCCTCATATCTTTCAAGATGTCATGTGAGGGTGTCTTAGATATAGTACCTTTTAATCTAGCCCAGAAGTAGAAGTTTCAGGAGATATAATGGGAGACTGATAGTGCCTGCTCGTTTAACCCACATTACAGAAATTCATATGCACCATTATTATTGTAAGTTTCCATTATGTTAATGACCATCAGTTTAAAAAAACCATCTCTGGTAAGCACCTTTCGCATGTATATGGCAACAGCTCAATGATATACTTATATCTGACTGGCTGGAAGATTTCTAGCATGTATACCTCTCTACTGGAACATGGAAGCACTAAAGCAGGAAGGATTTCGGGGTCTCATGAAAAACATGCACGTATGCACACATGCATATTGTACTGTGCACTATATATAAGAGTGTTACTTTTGCAACTGGTTATAAAAATACTAAAAATGAGAATGAAACAGAGGACTGTTGTATGAATCATATAACTGGACCTATGATTACTTTTTGGAATGGTTCCTTCCTTGGAACCTTTCCAAACTAACAGTTCAGCATTTTGAATTGAACTCACCTCCATGATAGATAACAACATTATGAACGATGGTCTCAGCGTCTGCTCGGAATTCTTGAAGACTGCGGTACTTATTATTTGAAACTTTTGTTTCCATGGTACGAAGATCCATTGGCCGGTAGATGAGATAGTTGACACGCCAAGAATCGCCATCATCTGTCACCCACTGAAATCCTCTTGATTGATCAGTTGGAACTGTGCCTGAACGCCGATGTAGCTGACTCATAGCACCAGATCGGTCTGATATATATGAACTCTTACTTGGCACCTGTCTGTCTGTTATTGTGGGTGGCAACTGGCAAATAAAAAAAGACAGTATTGATTAAACTTGAGTTTTCGTTAGGGATTTACACTTTCCTTTAAGCATAGTTACAAAATGCAGCATTAAGAGTGCTGATAAAATTGCGAGAGTTCAAAGATACATCAAAGAATGGCTGTCCCATGCATTACTGCAGTGTTAAAGTACTATAAAACCTTGGCAGGATAGGCACAGATATTTTATTCTATTCTGATGTTGAATTTCCCTACTACTCAGAATAAACAAGTGTGAAATAATATCCAATTATACTATTTAAACAAATACAATGAAAGTTATATATTTTTACTGAAAAGACTTCAACTTTATAAAGGCAATAGTGAGAAAATTTAAGCAAGATTTTTATCGATACTCTTTAGTGGGAAAAATAATTTGTATTAGAGGCTTACATTACGTAATCATAGTTATGAGACTGTATTTATTTGGAAATAAACTCAAATAGTTAAAAGTACTAATACTCCACATTTTATTCCCCATACAGCATTTTAATGTTATCCATAATAAATGTGTTCATTCTTTCATTTATCAGCTTAAAAATTACAAGCAATACATAGCAACATCAGGAATTAGACACATAAAATATAAAATAGATGACATGTAAGTCAAATATATTACATTCATCACTAATACTAAGAAGTATACAATTCAAAACATACTTATATAGTTTAGCCACTTTAAATCTTATATATGAACTTAATGGCACATAATATGAGCTTGCACACGCACAAAATTAATCTATTTTATTGCTACAAAAGCTGTAAAATACAGTTTATTTCTGTACCACAAGTATCCTTTATTTACCTTCCTTTCTCTATACTGAAAAAGTCTGTTTTATTGTACTTCTAAAAAAAGTACACATATTTCTAATACTGATATATAAAATAAGCCATATACCTAACATTATCTATCTCAATTATAAATAGTGACCTTAAATTATATATGGAACAAAAAACCTCTATGTAGCCAACTGTTCCTTTTACCTTTAGAATGACTTACTTTCTGCTGGTACAATTGCCCCTCTATTTACATTAGGTACACAATCTTCATTCTTTAAGGTAATACCTATATGATCAAGTAAAGTGAAAAACTATACACAAAAGAAATTAAAGAGCAATGTTATTAGTAAGAGCTGAAATTTATTAGAAAGAGCTGAGAATTTTACATATTTGTATATTTCATTCCTTGATAGTTTAAACATACGCATGTAAGGAATAAATTTATTCCATTTTATAATTAATTTATTATGGAAGTTTTATAGTGCACATAAAGGCATATATAAGGGGTTAGTGCAGGCATATCAAACAGCACGAACCAGGTGTGAAAAATATTCCCCTATTTTCCCTCCCTCCGTGATGATCAAATCGGAAAAGGGAAAAACAAAGCGAAAACTGGTTCTACTAGCGCGTGCTACTGCAGTTAAGGAGGGGTAGACTCCTCTCTTCACACCCTCGGAGAGATGTTCGACAGGCCTGGGTTAGTGCATATATAACCAATTTGTGCATGTTTATGCATATATTATACTTTTTCTGCAACGACTCTTGAAATACAAATACTTCACCACAATACTATGAGAAGAAGAGAAAGACCTTAGCATATTTCTTTATTACTGCTCTGTTTGTGTAGAAAGTCAGTTATCTACCATGTTTCTAAATCCATAAAGGAGCACCAAAAACAAGAACATAGCTATCAACAATGAGCGGCTCCTGATATAGTATAAAAAAATATGCCACCCAACAGCTTAACATAAACTAAATAACATTCAACAATTATGCTGCAAACTTTTAAAATTCGGTACAGTCATTGCAACACAAAATTCAATACAATTTTACTACGCAACAAACAAAGTCATCTGTTGTTTCTTCCAGAAAACTGTAAAAAAATATTTAATTGTTTATTGCAATAAAACAACTAATGCTACAATAGATTAAGAGAGACACAAATAAATATTAATTTTGTTACTGCCCGAGTTTAAATTTACAATTTGATTACTCTATCGCCATTAATAAATATGAGAAAGTTGAAATAACATATTTTATTTTTATGCATATTTTCAAGTTTTTAGAGCATATTTACCAGATTTTTAGTGCACAGATGCATGCACACATTCATACTTCACTGTGCATATAAATCAGAGCTCAAGTTATGAACTTCACAGAAGGTAATATTTATGACTGACTTTATTAAAAACTCTGAAGGAAGTAATGTTTTGGTCACTCACCCGGTCTTTCAAGCGTGTGCAAGTAAACCCCAGCAAACGATTTAACTGATGTCGTTTCAATTTGAATTTTTCATCCTTTTCTGATAACCGCATCTGCAAAACAAATACAAAACTGATTTTTAAGCTAAAAACAGAGAAATAAAATGTCAAGTCAATAATATGAAAGGAAAAAATTTGGCACCTCAGTGCATTTACCATTCAAGTTCTAGAGCAAAGCTTCTTGCTTAAAAAATGCACATTAGGAAGCTTTATTGGGAAGGAGACAGAAAACACTGAGAGTGGTTTCACCATTTCATGTTAAAACTTAATATAATGTTAAAGTGGTTAATACTGAAATTAATGCAAATTCTGTTTTATCAACTAATTTATCAACTAACATTACATTAAACTTTGTGTTATGTTAACATTGGTCATTCCTTGTGTTAAGACATTTAACAAATATTATGTTACTATTACTGCTAAGTCTCCACGGCAAGAGGAAATGGACCGAAACCACCTTCAAATATGCCCAGCCACTTCTAGCACCCCATCCATCAGTGAAAAATATTGGAGAGCAAGAGAATTAATGACTTCATTGTCACAAATCCAGCATTAGCCAACAACATAATTTGGAAAAGGATTGCAATAAACCAAGCTGTTGTCATGAAGTTGTATTTGAAGTTTGTGAATATGATTCCTGACTTATGAAGAGCTATGCATCATATGAACTTAAAACCCTGCAAAAAAAGGAATTCTGAAAGTTATACAGACTGTCCAAAGTAGTTTTCTGCAGAGCAAAGGAAATACGAAAGATTAGAATACTACCAACAGGAATATGGCTCTTTCTCCTATACTAAAAGTGTTAATTACTCTTGAGATTTTATGCCTCTGGCACCTTTCATTTAATGACAGGTGATAATGTTGGAATTTCCAAAACTACCATTTATTTAAACCCAGATCATAAAGTTCTTATGATTGTAAGTCCCCCTTGGGGTACTCATCTCAGATGTGAAATTCCCTTGTGGTTTAATGGAAAATACAATTCATACTAGCAAGTTGCCATGGTAGCTAAGTGGTAAGAGCAGCTGCTTGTGAAGTGGAAGATCTGTAGTTCAAATCCTAGCTATGGCATTGAATTTTTCAGTGCTGATTCTACCTCCCTACTATTCCTGAGTTTATTCAGAAGGCTTCTGAAGCAATTGCTTTATAAAACTAATAGAATTTTTGTGATTGTTTAGAGGTAGCACATTTTCATCTAATTCAGTTTCAATGCAGTGTCCACTACCAGATTTTAATGCTCTTCACATTGTGTGCTTAATTTTAACAGAAAAATTGCAGCAGTTGATTACTGGACCTAGGAGAAACATATGCATCACATTTATACATATGAATTAAATTCTTCATGGATTTTCTCACCAGCTGCATCCTTCTATCTAGGTTTCACGATATGGAGAACCAAAATATTTGGACTGAGATAAACAAGGAAAGGTCACTGGCTTTTAATAAAATGATCAAAACAGACACAAGGAAAATAACCTAGAAATATGTAATACAAAAAAGAGGGAAGCCATTGCATGGGGTCTACATGTTTTGCAAGGTATATGTCCAATCTGTGGGGATTATGAAGATAGAAGGCATATTTTGTTGGAATGTAAAGGAACCGAGGAATGGAGGAAAAAGTTAATTAGGGAGAAATGGCTTAGAAAGAGAAGAATAAAATTAATGATAAAGAAAATATTTGATGATCAATTACAATTAAGCATGGTAACTATTATTTATTTATGCCAACAAACTTACTGTTGGTGTTTTTAAACACACAAGCCGTGTGTGGGCAAAGTTTAAGAGGTAGAACTGGAACTTAAAAATTCAATGCCACAACTGGGATTTGAACCACAGACCTTCCACTTGCCGGGCGGACGCTCTAACCACTGAGCTATTGTGACAAACTGCCAGAATGGCATTAAATTCTCAAGCCAGTTCGTATTTCTCCTGGTAAGTTGGAAGAATTCCTCAGAAAAGTTGAAATAAAATGAAAATGGTTGATTGATAAAAAATATAACAAAATAGTTATGGCTCCCAGTTGGAAGAAGAGGGAGGTCAGGCAAAGTGGGGCACAGCAGCAGTGGTAGTGATAAATATTATTAGAATTATTGAGGTATATGTTTTTGCTTTATTGTGTTTTATTATTTTAATTGAATATATTAATGTATATATATATATATTAAAAATTGTAAAATAGAATGTAAGATATGGAAGGAGATGGGATAAGTGGCCAAGTCCAGGTCCTTAACAATGCAACAAATTTAGCACTAAAATTAGAAACATCAAATCATAAATTCTGAATCACTGTGAATGTGGTGATGAGAAGATTCAACAAGTTCATCGTGCCCACTTCCAACTCCAGCCCTACAGATATCGCCTACCACATCCACTTCTGTATCGAGTCTTACTGTTGCTACTAATACTGGTCATCCTTCAGCTGAGGATGAGAGCAATGGCTCCCAAAACATGTCCGAGATTTAGTCAGCATAACTGAAGTTTTGTGACAAAATCTACTCAAATAATTATTAAATTTTATTACTTCCTAAATCTAGTTTTTCAATTGTGTATATACAAAACGTGTTTTCTATAAATGCACCTACCTTGCACACTGGACAAACAAATGTGTTCTTCACATCCTCTTGGAGTAATTCCTCCTTTGCCAGACAGCTTACATGGTAAACACGATGACAACTTGTACAGCAAATGACATCGCCCCCAGCATGGCATTCAAAACAGTACCAGTCATGGCCATCCTTCTCTACCTGTAAAACACAATTACTGTGACTTATCGAACATTACATGAGACAATGTTCATAAAAAACCTTAGGATATCTAAGGTAGAACTAACAGTGTTACAATATGAATATGACGTGTTTTAACAATTCAAGCAATAGAATGGACTGCAATGAGTTATAAAAAGTTTACTTACCATGCCTTGAGGCAGTCTATAACCTTCTTGCTCCACTCCTATTTTTGACCCTTTAAATCCCATGCGCTTGATAAGTCGCACCAAGCCATCTCGTACACAATGGTTCAGCTGCCGTCGTACTTCATCTATTTAAAAATCAACTAAACTTAATATCATTGTAATTCATGCAAAGATGCAATATTTGCCCATAACTTTCATAATATAAACCTAATGACCTAAATCCTGGCAGAATACGAGATATGCAACAACTATTGTATACATGGGGCTACCAGAATATACACACACACAAGTGTGCATAAGAGCATGAACTATACTAAGTAGTATGGAGCATTTGGTTGATTCAATTCACCTTCCTTGGCTCCATGGACACGTGACATGTAACGTGTGATCCGCGCCACATTGGGAACCTGCCGTTGACTGCGTATTATCTTAATTGCATCCCATAACTGTTGTGTAATTTGTGGGCATGCAACTCTGCGCCTGGACATAGCCGAAAACAAGCTGGAAACAAACATTAAGATTATGTAACTCATAAGTTTTGGTTAACAAATGGTAAATAAATTAAGTATGAACACTGCAAAATTTATAGATACACAATCCCTTTGTTGAAATTGAAAAATATTCATGTGGCAAGAAAAAATGACAGCCAGAATACGATTATGTCGCTGACTTCGTGCACTAAAGTTATTCTGATACGGGAGTAAGATACCATGCTGGCAAATTGTCAACAAAACAAGACAAAAATTCAGTCCCCCCCCCAGTATGTGCAATAACTAATTTTGTTGCACTACAGTACAGTGGAACTTGGATCATCTGAAATGGAAAGGGCAAGAAAAAAATTTGAAATATCCAAAAATTTGAATTGTAAAAGTTATGTCTAAAATTAACAATTTAGCAATATTTATTACAGTTAACAATTTAGCAATACATATATCTGTCAGGATTTTCCAGTTGTGTACTCTTTTTCGATTCTTTCCATTTTCACTTGAGGCACTGCTTAAAATTTTCTTCTTATTCTTCAAATAAGTTGACAAAGTGTTTGGTATTATCTCATTCTTTCACGATTTTAGATTTTTTTCTTCAAAACCTTTTCAACTTCTTGAATGACGGTGGCTTTTTCCACAAAAGTTGAAGTCTTGTATTGGACACGTGGTTTACTAAGAGACATAGTGGCATTGAACTGCAATACACTGAACAATAGAAAGCTTAAGTGACAGTTAAAGGCACATGTACTTTAAACAAGGGGATGTGGCAGCAGGTGTAGAAGCTCAAGGCTGGCAGCTAGGAAAGCTATTCCATCCCCCAAACTGTATTCCAATTGCATTTTGACAAAACAAACAACCCTGGAGCAATAACCTCTTTCGCAGAAACATATGGACAAGATTACCATATAAGTTTCTAAATTTAGATTAATTTTTGACTGACATTTCTGAACAAAAACTTCAAATTAAGGAAAACGCAATTTGAATTGCATGTGATTTTTTTACATTGCTTTAATACAAAATTCAAGGGTCCAAGAAAAATCTTCGAATTAATGATGATTTCAAATTATAAATATTCAAATTATCCTAGTTCCACTGTACTGCATGTTGCCTCATTAAAATAGCAAACGTGCAGGTAATCCAAGCACTAGGAAAATAGAAAATTGACTAAGGTAAACCAGTAACTTTACTAATACTGCTTTCTACAACATTTACTTTAGACTCTCTGTGTAAATTCACAAGCCTGATCTCCCAAGTTTATCTCAACTTTGTGCCAATACATTAAATTACCTATATTTTCTGAAATATTGCTTAAAACCACCACACCCCTTCACGTGAGTTCTGGAATTTGATTAATAAATAATAATAATAATAATAATAATAATAATAATAATAATAATAATAATAATAATAATAATAATAAATAATGGAACAATAGTGACATGGGTACAATGAATGGCATAAGATTACCTATGTACTATACTATCCTATCCTGAGAAGTTATTGCACAGGCTCATCTGCTTCCCCATCCCTAAAATTCTTTATCCTCTACAATCTATACTTCCTGTTCCCTGTCATGGAAAGTCTCTATACCCACTGAACTCTGTTTATGACCTAATAATACAAATGTGTAGGTCAAGAGTATTTTCCTCTCTAAACCCAGTAAAGGCACCTTCCATGTGGCTCTCTCTCTTAATGGAGTTTCTATTAGAGTCAATACTTAGATTTCTAGAAGATTTACATGGGATAGAAGTGGAAATGTCATGTAGAGGGTTTAGTTCCTTGTCTACCAGCTGTACAGTCAGATGCTGGAGGACAATTCTATCCAGATGTATACCCATCTCCCATGGGTATCAACCCAACTGTACTACTGAGACCAATTCAACCGAAGGGGCTCAGGTGTTTGGTCCAATAAGAAGTACCATGAATGTTGGAGCCTGCAGTGCTCACTATGGCCGCCAAAAGATTCAGAAATCTTGCCCTATCTTTTCACACGTGGAACTGTTCCTGCTGCCACTTCAACAAGTAACGACTTGTGACAGTTCATTCATAGCAGGAAGTAAGAGGGCAGCATAGCTGGGTTGTATTAGAATGCTAGTTAGTAGAATATGTTCCACTAAACAGTATAGCTAGTTACTGCTTCTCAAAGTTAAACTTACAAGTGAAGGGAATAGAGACTGACTGGCATCTTATTGGCTCAAGCAATTGTTTTAAACAATTACATTGTTATTCTCTTCTAATTATAATTCATCAGAAGAGAATACATTTGTCAATTACTTTAAAATGGATAATGCTGCAGTCATTTAGATCACCAAAAGTTAAATACATCCCAACAGCTGTTGACAAACAGACATAAGCTTTTCATGTGCCTTAAATAATTAACTATTCTATGTGCTGTTTTGTTTACATGTAAAGTTAACTTTATCGTCTTTTTTCTGTAATCAAGACTGCTAGCAATGCTTTGAAATCTCCAAGAGGTCCCAAGTTTGAATCTCGGTTAGGGTGAGTTATCCAAAAAAGTTTTTTTTCCAGGTTTTCCCTTATCTGAGAAGACGAATGTTGAGTAAATTTAAGTTGTATGGACCTAGGACTCATTTGAGCATCATACCACCCATTTCATTTGTTCATCGTGCAATATGACATTACGTTGGAGGATGTTAAAAAAAAAAGATGCTAGGGTTACGAAAGGTTTTTGCTATTATTTGTGTGAATTTACAACTAAAGAATACAAATAAGTTGTGGTATATCATATTTAAATGCCAATTTACAACAATAATAATACTCTTGAGAATTCCAAGTACCGCATCTCCCAAAAAATATTTATTCCTGTACATATTTGTTCTGCAAGCTTTATTATTTAACAGGTTGAATCACATTAGACAATAAAATTATGTGAACTCAATGCATTAACAAGTTTAGGGATCTAAAGCATTACCTGAATATAAACAAAGGAAAACATGCCAAAGATTTCTCTGCCAACTACCAATTTGTAGGCACTCTATGTATACCACCTATTACTATTACTGCTATTGCTCTCTCCAATTTCAGTGAAAAATATTGGAGAGCAAGAGGACTAATGACTTCATTGTCAGAAATCCAGCATTAGCTAACAACAACATGTATACCACCTGCTCATCTAAAAGGCATCTTTTTTCTCTTTACGTTAACAATGGCAAATAGGTATATGTCTAAAACTGTTTTCCGTTTAACTGACAATTGTATTACATGTAAACACGTAACTACATTCAAATACTTATATAGCAAGCCAACCTTTATTAATCATGAGTAAAGAATTTCTAACTTAGCAAAATTGTTTATTTTAAAACACTTATTGTTGGTGCATTGAAGTATATGCATGCACATACATGGAACTTTTCTAAAAATACTTTTTTTATATTCACATATTTCTGGTGAAATCATATATAGATTTTTGGGTGAAACGCAATACCTTCTCTACCTAAGTAATGTATGTGGTAGAGAAAGTAAAAAAGAAAGAAAAGAAAAATGTGCATTAAACATTAACTAAATTATACACAATTTCTAACTTCTGCTTAGTAAATTAGAATACTTGATTATTTTTCTAAAATTTAATACCTTTAAGTAGTCACTGAAATTTAATTCCATTATTTTCTTCAAATAATCTTGCAATCAACAAAATGAGAAATGTATTGCTATATACTGGACAAGTACTGTTTGGAACTGATAAACTTCACCTGCATAACTGTAAGTACATTTCCTGTTCTATGCATATCCAAATGCCCTCATCTAAAACTACAGGTGTAGCCCCTATCAAAAGTAAAGAGGTCAAGTAACTGAACTTCTGAAGTTATCTTCCTGGCATTCTTTTTAAAACTAAAAACATTTTCTCCTCAAACTCTGCATTTGCATACATTTATTCCTCTCCCTTCTTGTTAAGTTATTTTTTTTATGGAAACAATAATTCAAACAGCTATTTCAATGGTAAATATTATTTATTTATGCCAACATGCCTACTGCTGGTGTTTTTAAACACACAAGCTGTGTGTGGGCAATGTTTAAGAGGTGGAATCAGGTCTGAAAAATTCAATGTCATAGCCGGGATTTTAACCATGGTGCTTCTGCTGGAAAGTTGGCCATGGTAGCTTAGTGGTTGGTACAAATCCAAGTCCTGATTCCACCTCAAGCTATTTCAATATTTCAACTACAAAATACCCATAACAGTTTAATAGCATGTACATATTGTCAGTTCCAGTTTGCAGGAATCATACAAATTTAACTTGACATTGAAATGCAGGTTATGAAATTCCTGCACTGGAAATTTTACTACTATATTCCTAACATGAATGGCAAAGGCTGATGTTATGTTTATATTATTTATGTGCTGAGAAAAGTGTTGTTTATTTATTATAGTTTCACGGGCGATCAGCCGTGTGAGGTTTGAAAATATTGAGCTTTCGGCCATTCTAAACTCCATGGCCTTCGTCAGAATGAAATGACCGTTATTTTTCCGCTCCCTGTATATATAGAATGTTAGATGAGAGGGGGTTGCGTTGCCCTGGCCAATGAGCGGGTGACGATTTGTGATTGGGCCTGCTGTTTCGGGCTATGTTTGTCACCGGCCACAGTGTTTTCTTGAGGGTCAGTACTTGGACCAGAATCACTATAGTTGCTGTTGTGAATGTGTTTCATGGCTAATGTCCAGGCAGGGCTTAGCTGAAGACCGCGGTCCCTGTTGTAATTGTTTGGATGTAGTTTGATTTGAATGGCTTCCTTAATGACTCTGTCCCAGTGTTTATCCGTGTGCTCCAGAACTTTGATGTCTTCAAAGTTTATTTTGTGGACATACTCTATACAATGCTCGGCCACTGCTGACTTATCTGGTTGTAGGAGCCTGATATTGCGTTGATGTTCTTTACACCTTTCTTCTATTGTGCGTCCTGTTTGGCCTACATACACTTTACCACATTCGCAAGGAATCCTGTAAACTCCTGGGACCTTGAGTCGAAGTGGTTCTTTTACCGGTCTAAGGTATTCTTGGATCTTCTTTGGAGGTGTGAAGAAGGTCTTGATGTTATACCTAGCGAGTATGCGGGAGATCTTGTTTGAGACGGAACCGTAGAATGGTATGTAGGCTTTGTTCGGCCAGCTATCCATCCTTTGAGTGAGGCGTTGGGGGTTGTTTCGATTGTTTTCAACCTTCTTGCATGCCTTTTTGATGTCGTTATCACTGTATCCGTTTTTCAGCAATGTGTCTCGTAGGTATTTAAGCTCCTGCTTAATGTGTTGTTGTGCATGCATTATTAGTAAATACAGTTAGTTTAACATTTGCTTCTTTTAATGCATTTCATGAGCCACTTAAATTTTTCTCACTTTGGCATAAATGCAGTATGGGAAGTATGCTTTTGCATTTGTCTATCTTATAGCTTGTTAGGGATACCGAAAGGTGTCAACATGTGAAAACAGGTTACATCATATCAGGGTGAACCTAAGAAAAGAAAGAATGATGAGCAGTAAAAATTTAGATAGCAGGTATAAAATATGCAATAGGTATATCTAAGGCTTCAATATTTAAATGTGAATATTGTGAATGCACATTAATGCCTACAGATGAGGAATGTCACTGACATTTCACTGAAATAAAAGACCATGAGATTTCATACAGCAAGCATCACATTCTATATTCCTTTGAATAGTTGTGTCAAATTATATATTTTAAATATAGCTAGAAAACTTCTAGCTGAGAGCAACAAGTGATTCTGAAAATACTAGAGACCTCAAACAACTGAAATTCAATGTATATAACATCTACACAATTCATGAATTCCCACTTGGGCAGTCAAAAATGTGGAAACTAATTCCTCCTTGAAAGGTAGTTCCAGAACTGAAAAATTCAATCCCGTAGCAGAGAGTTGAATCACACATCTTCCACTCTATGCATTACTGTAATTTGCATTTTCCTGGTAGATCACAGCAAATCTCAGTTCAAGACTGCATACCCCAATGGTGACTTACAATCATAAGTACTTATGTCCTGCACTTTAAGGTTTTTATTATAGTTTCCATATATGGAAAAGATAATTCCTCTTTGTGAGCAAAATTAGAAGAATGCAGTTAATTTTCATCTTAAATGAAAGATTATTATTATTGTTATTGCTATTACTATTATTAGTTTATTATTATTATTATTATTATTATTATTATTATTATTATTATTATTATTATTATTATTATTATTATTATTATTATTATTATTACTATTAGTTTATTATGTAATTTTATATTTTATACCTAGTTTTTTTAATAATATTTTCCAGTAAAAGACAATTTTTATATGGATATACAATTTAAGAAAAATGTTTATAAATGATATTTTTATTATCATTTAGTAATAAGAAATCTGTAATGTAGTACATTCAGTGTGCATTAAATGAGTTAATGTTGTTCCTAAAATGATAATTCAGCTTGAGTTTTGTACTATCATATTCCTATAACTGCTCTGCACTTATACAGTTTTAATTTCCTTTTTTATTTCTGAGGTAGGGAGATATGAGAACAGGCTTGTCTTGTGGGTGAATCAACCTTGTAAGTGGTATGATGGAAATGTGGGTGGTCTGTTGAGTTCATAATTACTGCATGTACCCTCATGCACTGCACCAGATTCCAGGTTATTTGCCTCTGCTGTTAAAATAACAGAACCAGTAGAGTTGTGTGGAGGTCCAAGTGATATATGCATTTGTGTGTTGTGCAAAACCAAGTGTTGAGTATCATTCATTTACGGTGATGCGACTATTATGCATTTGTATCCAATAATGGAATGAGGTAACAGCTTTTTACTATTTTTTGGCTCTTCAGTTCATAATCTAAAATTTGCATCTCTGCCTGTCTCATACACACATAAGCACAAAGGTTCTGAAAAGCTTGTACTTTGCATTTTTCCATTATATGTTAGGGGAATAAGGGAGATGTTATTTTAGAAGTTCAAAAAACGGTGATAAGAGATATGTGGTTTACAGACTACAGAACATCATGCAAACCACTGTTTTGCTTGTTAAATATTTTACCACTTCCATGTGTATTTAATAGATCAATTAAATACACTTTGTACTGCTTTAGAGCAATCATTAGAATACCAGTCTGCTGTATTTGATGTTTATAGATTACACAACAATTTTTGACAGCTTAATAAGAAGGAAAGTCTGAAGCACTATAAAAATCAATGGAATACCAGACAAAATAATAAATATAGTGAAAACAATGTATAATGTCAAGTTGAAAACAATGGTAATCTTTCTGAGCCATTTCAAATAAATACAGGTGTAAGGCATGTTGTTTATATTGGTCATGGATAGAGTTCTTAGAGAGGTAACAAAAAGAGTGAAACAAGGATCCAGAGGAGTTTTACAGAAAAATTGGAAGATCTTGATTTTGCAGATGACATGTTTATTAGCTCAAAGATACCATTGTTGTTGTAGTGTTTAACGCCCGCTTTTACTACTATGGCACCGCAGGCAGTGACACTGATGATACATGGAATGAAGATGGAGCACCGGTGGAATGAGATGGTGGGGGAAACCGGAGCACCCGGAGAAAACCTGCCCTGATGCCACTTCGTCCACCACGAATACCACATGCGGGTCCCTGGGATCGAACCCGGGCTGCCTAGGTGGTAGGCAAGCGTGCTAACCGCTCGGCCATGGTGCCACCTCAAAGATACCATGATATGCCTAGTAACATAGAAGACCTATCTGAGATAGGAAAAGTTCTGGCCTAAAAATTAATGAACAAAAAACAAATGAAATGAGAATGAATAACAGAAAGTTTCACCTTAAATGAGGAACAGATAGAAGAAGCAGACCAGTTTTGCTATCTGGGCAGCATTGTATCCAATAAAGGTGGTACAGGCAAAGATATATATATATATAAAAGAATAAATAAATAAAGCAAAAGGAGCATTTGTGCAACTAAGAGCAATTTGGTCAGCAAAAACTTTTTCAATAAAAACTAAATTGAGAATTTTTAATATAAATGTTAAAGTAGTTTTATTGTGTGGGTCTGAAACTTGGAAGGTAACTCATGGTATTATAATCTTTGCAAAAGTTAAAGGCATATGGAGGCGGGCCGTACTGCAGCCTCCAGCAAATCCTAAGCTTGCCCCTCCTACTGGCACTGCCGATTGTGGTGCATGCATCTCACGCGCTCTTATGTACAGAATCTCTACTGGTACACGCATTACGTTTGACAACAGTGCTCCGCTTGAGTACTGGCCAGCGCTCAAATGCCTTTAACTTTTGCGAGCAGTATAACCAGAAGCTACAAACATTCATAAATAAATGTCTTAGAAGTATATTACAAATAAGATGGCTGAAAATAATTACAAATGAAAAGTATTTAAAAATAACACAACAAGAAAAAATCTGATGTGTTGCACTCACATGATTTTCCCTACTCTTGTATTAACCATTCTTACAAACTCTTATTCTCCTCCATGTTAGTTGAGATAAACATTTGCAGAAATTATCTTAGTGCTTGTTTTCTTGCATGTGCAACAGGAATATGGGAATAAAGCAGGCTTTGAGCAATTGTCAAATCTTTTAAAGCTTTCAAATTCTGTTCTCTTTGCATGGTTAACGTATAAACAAATGAATAGCAATGTTCCATTTGACAGAAGTAGAAGTTCTCCAAAACTTACAGAAATAATGAGGAGGATCTCCGAAATGGTTCACTCAACAAAAAAGTTTATTTAGGCATAAACTGTATGTTTTAGCAAGATCTACATATTTTGTATAGTAAGATTTGTTTTATCTCTTACAGTTTACAACTATGCAAAATTCATCCAGAGGAAATACGACTTCATGGGCTATAGCCAGAAAATTCAAGATATACATTTCATTTGTCATAAAAGATCTCAAACATATGGCATTTTAATCAAAATCGTTAGAGCCATTTTCAAGAAAATCAAAATTTTCCATGTAAAGTGTAGTTTATGGTGGAGCAATTTTCTTCAAAATGTTCGTGTCGCATCCTTGAAAGACATTAAACTTAAGTGCCAACTTTGGTTTTTAGCTAGCTTTTCGGTTTTGAGTTATGCTGTCCACAGACTGACACACAGATAGACCTTTTTCTAAAAATGCTCTTTTTGGATTCTGGGGGCCTCAAAACATATATATCTGGTGAAATCTCAACATTGAATTTTTGGGTGGAATACAATACTTCCTCTACCTAGTAACAGAATGAAACACAAGCAATTTCCAAGAAAATCCTCCCATCAGAAACTACTCTTCAGATGGAAAATTTTTCGAAAATATTTTCTCAAAAATGATTAATGACATTGATTAAGTATCATATGTTTAAGATGTTTTCATGGCAAAAGAAACATATACCTAGAAAGTAAGGTAGAATCAGGACTGAAAAATTCAATGCCATAGCTCGGATTTGAACCACGGATCTTCAGCTTCATGCGCAGTTGTTCTAACCACTGAGCTACCATGGCCAACTAGCCAGTATGACATTAAATTCCCAACCAATTCATATTTTCCTGGTAGACCACAAGGGAATCTCATATCAGAAATAAATACCACAAGGTTGACTTAAAATTTTAAGTACTTTATGTCCTGGATTTAAATAACAATTACCATCTAAAGGTTATTTAAATCTGGGGCATACAGTACTTAGGATTATAAGTCACCAGTATTTATTTCTGATGTGAGATTGTCTTTGTGGTCTGCCGGGAAAATGTGAATTATTTGAAGAATTTAATGTCATACGGGCAAGTTGGCCATGGTAGCTCAGTGGTTAGAGCAGCAGCGTGTGAAGTATGGCATTCATCCCCCTTGCACCTACAAGGAAATAAGCAATAGGATAATTTCTGTAAATGTTTATCTCAAGTAACAGGAAGAAGATATAGGAATAAGTGTTTGTAAGAATGGTTAGTACAAGAGTAGAGAAAGCCATGTGAGTGCAGCACATCAGATTTTTAAATATAGCATTACATAGGAGTTAGATGGGACTGTTAGATTTCGCTGTTATAACCAATATGTTGTTAAAAGTGATGTTGCTATAACCGGTTTTGACTGTATAATGTTATTGCAAACAAATCTCTTTTACCCAAGAGATAAAATAGTACTGGGTAAAGCCATATGAATATTACAGGAAAGGAAAAGCTGAACAATGATTGTGTTATTCTACAATTGCTAATTTCTAGTGTGAAAGCAAGCACCTCATTGTTTTATGTGAATAAAAGTATATCAAATTTTTTTTTGCAGAAATCAAAATTTTCAACATGATCTCCTTAGCTATAAGCTGGGCTGTGGGTGCAATCCTGCTTGTAGTAGGAACCCTAGCAACTATCTATCTCATATGGTTCCAGAGAAAGCAGGGAATGTCAATCTTTTCAGTTCTTGCAACTTCTGATGCTTTTGCAACAATTATGATGGCAGTTGGCTACTTCATAAATGCATCAAACCAAATGAGAGAACGCCAGGTGGGATTTTTTTCTTCTACTGTACTGAGTTTACAAAATAAGATGAAGTTTGAGTGGTCAGCATTTTGGCTTCTCAACCCAGGGGTCCCAGGTTTGATCCCCATTTGGAGTGAGGGAATTCTTCAACTAGAATCATTCCCTACTCTCCTCAGAATCTGGAAGTATGAATGTGGGAGTGAATGCAAGTGTACCATTGTAAAACTTGATAAATCTTTTTTAAAATTTTAAATACTTATAGTCAGCAAGTTTTAAAATCAGTTGTTTCTCAAGTGCAAGCCCACAGCATGACAATGGAAGTTAAATTCAGCTGCCCACTAATAGCTTTTAGAATAAAGTTACAAGTAACTTAGTAACAAGTGTGGTCAACTTAAAAACTGCTTTCTAACATGCTTTAAAACTCACAACTTACTGAAAGTTATATTGTAACATGTACAATACAATATTTTATCCACATTTCATAGAAAAACTGTAATTTCATAATGATACCCCTTCTATAAATAAATGTTCACAATTGCACTTCAGTCTATATAGTTATTCGTTTCCTGAGTACAAAAGCTGTACTATATTCTTATACAATGCAAAACATAGAGGACAAGTGACAAAATAATTGGTGTATTTACTAATTGTGCACTTTCATAATAGTAGCAGATAAATAATTGTTAAGCACCATTGCTCTCCTGCTTGCAACACACACGAATGCCACACAAAATTTCTGTCTGAAATATGAACACCTTTGTTCCTCATTTTTGCATGTCAAAAAATGAAGGAGGTCCAGCAAGTGACAAAAACACCAGCTGCAAAACAGTAAAATACATTATTAATTGAAGGTAAATTTTATTTATACTACACCTCTTTTACTTAAAAAATTTAGGGCACGTTTCAGGAATCTTTGTTCCCTTCTGACTGGCATAGATGTATCATCTGGTATACCACTGATGTGTTTAACTTCACTTGTTCAAAAATTTTCCAATCATTATTTAAAATATATTATTTTTAATGCCCACATTTTTCTACCCATTGTTTCATAACAGTTGTACAGATTATTCATATGAAATATTCTCTTTTTACTCACTTTGTGTTAATCATGACACAAAGTACTTGCAGAACTATTTCAGTTAGATAATACAATTTTCTTTCTTTTTTTTCCCTTTTTTTTTTGTTAACGTCCTCCAACGTAACGTCATATCAGACGAAGAATGACTGAAATGGGTCAAATGATGCTCAAATGAGCCCAAGGTCCATAGAGCTCTTTAAGTTACCTGACATTCGTCTTATCAGGATAAGGGAAAACCTCAGAAGAAAACCTTATCCAGATAACTTACCCTAAGCGAGATTCGAACTGGCGACCTCGAATAATACAATGGTAATACATATTTTGTACAACATGTCATGGTTTATTAAACAAATTAATATATGGTAGATGTTCCCATTAGAAATAAGAATATTTTTGGGTATACTCTTCAGGCTCCAGGGAGTTTCAATGTCAACTGCAAACATTCTGGGAATGAGAGGTAGAACTGGAACTTAAAAATTCAATGCCACAGCTGGGATTTGAACCACAGATCTTCCGCTTACCAGGCGGGTGCTCTACCATTGAGCTACTGTGACAAACTACCAGAATGGCATTGAATTCTCAAACCAGTTCGTATTTTTCCTGGTAAACCACAAAGGGAGTCTCACAACAGAGACAATTACCCCAATGGTGACTTACTACTGCAAGTACTTTATGTCCCAGGATTAAATAACCTTTAGATGGTAATTATTATTTATTTATGCCAACAAACTTACTGTTGGTGTTTTTAAACACACAAGCCATGTGTGTGCAATGTTCTACCTCTCAAACATTGCCCACACACGGCTTGTGTGTTTAAAAACACCAACAGTAAGGTTGTTGGCATAAATAAATAATAATTCTGGGAATGGTTTATTTCACAAAGAAAACTTCTGTTTTCCAAGCTTATATTTAATCAAAACCATTAGAACCATGCATAAGATATTAACAAATAAAAAGGTTGCTTGGAGTTTAGCCACATTTCCTGAAAATCTTTGCATTGGAACATTAAGAACTGCCCAAATTGAGAAAATGTGTGTATATGAATGGAGTACAAAAATTTCAACATCAAATCCAGCAGCCACTGACAGAGGAACAACTAGAGAGCTGATTTCATCAGGGGCAAGATACAAAGAGAGCTGTTCAGCAGTGAATGAATTACCACATCTTTACTCATATTTGTGTGCCGTATGCAAGAAACGGCAAATTTTAAGAAAATTCTGTGCTACGTTGTGGGTGCTGAACAAGACAACTGCTAGCAGTGTGCATGTGTGTACAGTCACCATCGAGAGAAATGTGAGTGTGCACTGTCAGAGACAGCTGTAGACGTTTAATGGTCAAATTGGAGTAGTTCTGTGAAGCAGTTTGTAAGACAGAGAAAGACAGTGAAGTACATGCCAAGGTTACGACAAGACAGAATAGCTGAGAGATGCAATGTTACAATGAGTTGCAAATTGTGTTAATGATAAAACAGCACTGTGTTTTATGCTTCAGTTAAAGAAGAGAAATAAAGTGACAAGAAAAAGTAACTGGACTTTTGTCATTTTTGTCACACGGTGTTAGGAGTGGGATGTGTCAAATTGTCATTTTGTGTGTGTGTGTGTGTGTGTGTGTGTGTATGGGTGCGTGTTTTCATGTATCCGTTTGTCTATAAACAGCATAATTCAGAAACAGAAAATCTGTTATATGCCAAACTTGGTATACAGGTTGGTATAACAGATTGCTTTGGTTCTTTCATTTTATTTATTGGCATTACCACTATAATGCAGAAAATGTTATGAGCTACTTCAAACTGTTAGTAAGACATTACTCTTTCACTTTTGATATGATATGGAATTTTCTTTGGTCAACATGGTTTACTGTATTGCTCCCAAATTTTAATTTGAGCTTAGAATGTAAACAAAGAATTTAAAGCCCCAAAATGGACATGCCTTTGTTCTGAGGTTTTAAATCAACTTGTATCCTTTAGATCTGTTCAAATTTGCCATATATTTAGATTGCAAAAAGAAATTAAGTATCAAGATACTTTTGTGAACATATTTTAAAAGGCAACATTTACTATTAAATTAAATTTTCCAAACAGCACTTTTCACTACTATTATCATTTGTTGGTTTTGGCACTATGTATAATCTGTTAAGCAAAATAAATACCTATTGTATTGAATGATTTACTGCATTTTCATTTTTACTTTCTCTATTACGTAATTACAGCAAGTAGAGGAAGTATTGTATTCCACTCAAAAATTTTATACAGAGATTTTACAAGAAATATGTGTTTTGGGATTGTGAATCCAAAAGATGTGTGAGCGAGTATGAGACAATGCATGAGAATAGTGTGTGAGAGAGCATGTGTGCGTGAGTGAGTCTGGTGAGAAAACATTTTAATTCCTACTGCAGAGAGAAAGCAAATTGAAACACGAAAAGTTAGCTAAATACCAAATTTGGTATTTAAGTTCAGGGTCTTCCAAGGACGCAACACAAAGATTTTCAAGAAAATCTGTCTATGTGAAAAAAATTTTGAAAATATTTATTTTCCGAAATCCAGCTCTAATGATTTTGTTTAAAGCACATGTTTAAGATACATTTCATGACATATGAAATGTGTATCTTGAATCTTCTGGCAATTGCCTGTGAAGTGCTCTTCATTGTGAATGATTTTTGAACAAACGATAAACCATAAGAGATAGACAAAGAATGAAGAACTCGTTCAACCACACAATTTATATCAAATACATTTTTTTTTGTGAAGCTAACCATTAGACAAAGAATGAAGAACTCGTTCAACCACACAATTTATATCAAATACATTTTTTTTTGTGAAGCTAACCATTAGACAAAGAATGAAGAACTCGTTCAAGCACACAATTTATATAAAATACATTTGTTTTGGTGGAGATAATCATTGTTAATGGTTTGAATTTTCAAATACTTATACTGTTGTCAAATAAGAAGTCACTATTTGTTTTCCTTTACGACCTGACCATGCAAACAGAGCGGAATTTCAAAGCCATTACCAGCTCTTAAAATATGTGACTATCACTTAATGCTTACTGTATTTCCCTAACCTCATTGTACCTACAAGAAAATATGCAATAAAAGAATTTCTGCAAATGTTAATCTCAATTAATGTGAAGAAGATAGGAAAATAAGCATTTATAAGAATAATTTGTACACGAGTAAATAGAGAAAGCCATGTGAATGTAACACATCAGACTTTTAACAGAATATTTAACCGGTTGATATTGCAACGGATTGCAGTTCTTTCCCTCCTCTGTAGTGTGATGATTAGTGTGCCTGCCTCACGTTCATGAGGTCGCGAGTTCAAATCTTGCTAAGGGTAAGTTATCTGGATAAGGTTTTCCCTTATCCTGTGAACACAAATGTTGGGTAACAAGCTCTATGGACCTCGGGCTCATTTGAGCGCGCGCACACATACAAAATTTCCCTCCTCTTAACACATTTACATTTGCAACAGTCCTTAAGGTAATCCATTATTGTCTCAGCACAAAAATGAGTAAATTTAAGAAGCTAGTTGAATTAGCACAGAGAACATTATAATATGTGGTAAAGACTTTGCTTGTGAGAAAGTATACATTGTTCAGTACTATGATTGGTATAAAGTTGTGGTACACAGCAATGCTTTCATTGTCTGCTAAGTGGCATTATATAAATGACACCATACCACCTCTATGGGAATACTTTTATTAGAATATTCATCCTCAGTTTTACTATTTTGCTAGATTCAGCATGAAGGTGGTTCAATAAGTACCCATTTTTCAAAATAGATGGTATTGCTAAGACAAGTTACCACTGTGTACTGTCATTTGTTACACATTGCCAAAACAAATTTGGTACGGATTCATATGTTAGTTTGAATTTAGCAGGCATTTTACTTAGTTGTTCAACATGTTTTTATTAAAATGGAAAATGTGCAATATTGTTCAGTGATTTGCTTTTAGACATAAAAGCAAAAGGGGATGCTGTTTATGTGGACCTTTCATTTATGATAACAGTAGATATTGATTAAACTTCAAATGTGGTCAAACATCCAATTTTTGATGATCACCTAGGATGCCCAACAGATGTGGTTACCAAGGAAGTTATTGAACAAGACCACAATATGATTCTCGCTGATCGTCAAACAAACATTTGCAAAGTGACAGAGGCCATAGGTGTGTCGATAGGAACAGCAATTCATATTTTGCATGATAAGTTGGAGATGAAAAAGTTGTTGGCCTGACTGCTAACTTGATCAACAAACAGATGTGGTTTTCAATTTCGAGCGAGTGAATGGTACTAAAGGACCCATCGACAGCTATGTCATTTGTGTCCCAAGTCAAAAAAATAAAAAGAGGTCAATTCACAAGCTGTGAAGCTTCACTGTTTAAAAAGTTAGGGGAAAAAAAAAGGGAAGTTAAAAAACAGCTAATGCTGAAAAAAACTTGAAAAACTCGTTAAGAGACAAATGATTAAAACAGGGTAAAAGAGCATAAAATTCTAAAGTGCTCTGTAATAAAATACAAGTTACACATGTTTGGCAAACCCAATTTCGGCAGCAAACTGCAGCACCCTACACGCATGAGGTCATCGCCAAGAATTGAGCGCAGTACATTGCCCAGGCCAAAAGACTGACGCTCACGAGCACATCGTGGATGATCAAGCAGAACATGTGGCATGGAGAGTTTTCAATTTCAAAAGTATGTTTGGAGCTATGTAAGTGAAATCCGAACAACTTTTAGCACTGAGCATCACCATCAATGATTATTATTTTGTTGCTTAATGACACTGTCAATTAACAGGATCACATTAGCATCGCCGGTGTGCCGGAATTTCATCCTGCACTAGTTCTTTTACATGCCAGTAAATCTACTGAAATGGAGCTGTCATTTTTAAACACACTTAAAAAAACTATCGGTCTGGGCCAAATTTGAACCCACAACCTTGGGATCAGTAGACCTGTGCCTAACCAACTGGGACATCAATGAGGTCTATATTGCTCATTATACTATGAAAACCAAGCAACAATCAAAACAATGGGCTGCTTCCAGTGAATCTGCTCCAAAGAAGACAAAGATGGCTGGAAAAGTGATAGCGAAGATTTTTTGGGATGTGAAAGGTGCCATACTCATTGACTTGGTAAAAGGACAGATGATTACTGAACAATATTACAGTGAGCTATTGGTCCAATTCAATAAGAAGTTAAAGGAGACCCAGCCCCATTTGGCGAAGAAGAAAGTCCTGTTTCACCATGACAACACACCAGCACATTCACCCAGTGCAGTTGTCACCAAACTGCATGCATTGCTGCTGCATCCTCTATATTCACCCACCCTGGTTCCTTGCAATTTCTTCTTGTTCCCAAACATGAAGAAATCGTTCACAGGAAACAAAATTTAGATCAAATGAGATCATGGTCGAGATGGAGGCATATTACGAATTCCTATTTATGGAGGCATTAAAAACAGTAGGAACATTAGGAGAAGTGTATATCCCTGAAAGGGAACTATGTTGAGAAATAAATAGTTTGTGTTTGAAAAAATTGGTGTCGTCATTCCTGATACAGATATTTATTGAATTGCCCTTGTAATACCTACATCATGAGAATGTAACTTGCAACAGTGATATGGCTACTGAAATTCAAGGGAATGCAATATCTAAGCATATTGATCTGGGTGACATGAATAATAAGGTATATCTTTTTTATGAAGACTTCCAACCCTCTGAGGGAATTACTGAGATAATACAGCTACTATTTTTAGCAGAGTATATGATTGGATCTGGAAGTTCGGATTTCAGTTCTGTTAATAATGAAGTGGAGTGTAAGAAAAAAAAGGGACCCTTGCTTAGATTAGTAAAGAATGAAAGAATAGCCAAAATATGTCAAGAGGAGGCAAACCGTAAAGGAAAGAAAGAAGACTAAAAATCTTATGCAATGTTTAATGAAGTGTTCTAAAATTCTAAACAACGTAAGGGGGAGCTTGTTTAATTAATATTGGTTACTTGAATTCCATGAGAGGCATGTTCAGTATATAAGCAGCTTAGTACAAATAGCTAAAAATACCAGCAGGGAGAGAAATATTCTACTAAACGTAGACACTTGTACCATTTTAAAACTCTGAGTAAAAGAAAACATGTGTACAAAAGCTGCTTCTTAATCTGAAAAGTTTGTTGATGTTACCAGCCACAATCAAGTGTTATAGATGCTGATAAATGAGGCAGATATTCTCCAGCAAATAAGATACCTGAGTAATCCAGGGAAAATTTAAGAGAACACAGTAATTCATTTCCAGCCTATGAAAGTCATTATACTCATACTTCCAGTGACAAAAAATATACACCTGATTATATTTAAGAATAGTGTACAACCTGTATTGTGATATTACTAATATGACAATTTCAAGAAATGTATATGAAGAGCAACCTTATAAGCTGAATTTAATTTTTAAAGAGAGAAAAACAAGTGTTTCACATGTATTTAAATGAAAATTGAACTGAGTGAGTGATTGGGGTTTAAGAGCCTGCCGACAGCTAGGTCATTAGAGCCCTTGAAAATTGAATTGTATGCCTCAAAAAATCAGAAGAAAGATATTGTCAAAGAATGTGATTTATATCACAAAGCTGTTCATTTAGCTTATGAATAAAAATATTGCCAAAGAAACAGGTATTTCATGTGAAATGTTTTACATTTGATTTACAGCAGTATCCGCATATCCAGGTGTACAGACCTCAGTTGCATTTTATTTGGCCTACAACATAACATTCTTGACTGTATCACTGGTGATGCAATGTGTTACTTAGACATGAACCAACAGTTAAAAGAGGCTGGCACCATAGCTCGGTCAGTAGAGCACCTGCCTGCTGTGCATGGAGTCCCAGGTTTCATTCCCGACTGGGGGATGGGAATTTTATGCAAACCCAATGTTCAATAGAACATTCCACAATACCACATAAGTGAACACAATTGCAGTGGTTCCAAGAGGTTAAAAGCTGCTGATATGACCTTCAATGTTAAAGGCAGCATATAAATGAAACATGAAAAAAAGAAACTGTTAAAAGTAGCTAACAAGGAACTTCAAAATCTTCCTGAATCAACAAAAAAGTGATACTGTATTCTTACATATGCAGAGAGCAAAACAAAAATTTCCACCCTGCTGCTATGTTCCCATATGAGTATGGATGCAACCCCAGACTTTTCCACTTTCTATAAAAATAGAGGTAATTGTATTTGATATAATGTCTTGCATTCTTATGTTAATACAAATACTGACACAGTGCAAAAGGCAACATTTTGACAGTGTAATTCACACTTGTAATATGCATTTATAGGCAAATGCTGACCTTTGTATGAACATTTTTTCCTGATTTACTCAAATCATCAGAAGTGGAAAAGTCTGGATTTATTATTGTGCTGCTCAAATGGTTATCCTCACTGCTTCAAAGGGTGTGATAAGATTGCAGGTATTCAGTGTCTCAGAAAGCAACGTTGTCATGTTTTCTCCAAGTAAACATATGTATTACAACCATGGACATTTTTTGTTAGAATATCAATGAATGAGAAGAGTGAGAGAAAAAACATGAAGATGTTGCAACACTGTGGTTTACTCCACGTGGAGTGAACCTCTATCTGTCATTTGTGATTTCTACGCGTACACTGGCTGAAGTGACACACTCATTGGTGCAATGTGAAATGTTGATGACTTTCGAGAATAATCAATGCTTTATTTGAGAGGTTTCTATTAACAAAGAGCAAGTTAACCTTGTGGGCAACATGATTTTACACCTATACCCCTCATATTTGCTCCAAAGAAAACCATCACTGAATGAAATTAATCAGATGCCCTTGTTCCAGGACAAGAGTGGCTAACCATTCATTAATTGAAAAACAAAATAAAGAGAGTTGCTGCAGACATATATCCGAGCTATATTAACAAGCTCTACAAATAACATGTTGAAATGGTACAATCAGTCTCTTGAGTTTGCAAATTTGCTGAAAGGACCACAAGTCCTTTGTAAGAAAGATTTAAGGGATCAACAATTTTGCTGGAGACCAAATATATTTCTGGCCAAATTGGTTTTAAAAGTAGGTAACCTGAACATGCCATTTTATTACATTTCTTTGAAAAGAAATTGAAATTCCTTAGCGCTCTGAAAAGGATTTACACTGTTTCATTACCAATCTCAACTGATGGTATATGCAAAATTAAATGGCAGCTGATAGTTATTACTATTCTCTTTCCTGTTGTGCAAATGATACTTATATCACTGGATTCACAGCATGATTTCACAGTGTGTTTAACTACACAATACTGCAAGTCGTGGTAAGCCTATTATTGGATGCTGCCTCCAGCTATCAGCCATTAAATTTTGCATCAGCCATGACAAGAAGAAAGATCTAATGGATTTATTAACTTTAATCCCACCAGACTTCCACAAATTTTATGACAACTTGAAGACATAATGAAATCGGTCTATGAACATGAAAAACCTAACTTATTACTGAATGCTTTCTTTTCTTTTTTCTGTAAACAATGACATGTTTAAAGAATGTAGTTTAGAATTAGTTCTCTTGTGCTCATTTACTTGGAAAGAAATTCATTTAAATTATTTAACTCTCAACATTTAACTCAGGATGAAAAGATTTTATGTTGAAATACTTATTCTACATAAGATCTAAAAGTATTAAGATTAAGTATATATAAAAAATTAAAAACATCATGTTTCCTTTATTTCTTCTATAAAACTTCAGCTTTATGATTAGGAACCTTTGCCTAAACTACAAATATGTATTTTAGGAGATTCCTAGATCCATGAGAAACTTATAGTGCTCTAATCCACAAGTGTGATCTAAATAAGCAGTGTAAGAAAGTTTTCATCCTATTTCTAAAAGTTGAAGGTAATATAATTAATTTGCCATTTGCAAATGTGATATTGTCTAATTGAAGTTTTTCTGTAGGTAACATTAATTGAATTCTCTTACATTACATTTGAACAAGGCAATCAGGGACATAATTCTCACTTTTGTTCACAGGTACCAGGAGAATGCAGCCACGGACAACTTTTTCTAGCCACAGCATTATTTATTGGACCATTTCTTAATGCATTCTTAGCAATTCTATGCCACTCTACAACATGCTCTGCAGCATTTCAAGCACAAAAAGTACCAAATATTGTCAATAAACGATTCATTGGCAATACTTCTGCGAAGGTGTTAGTTCCACTGTTATCTGTACTGCTCTTATTTACAGCAAGTGTCAATCAATACCCGCTTGTGAAGCAAGATCCTTCTGGGGCATGTCCCTCACATTCTTCTGTTAATATATTTCCTGTCACCACTCTGCAGCTTTGTGATGCAGATAGAGATACTGGAAATTACATCGTAGATTTAATGGAGCACCACAGCCAAGAGGTCATTACGAATTACAAGAGTGCTGTGGTCATTAACAACACAGAGTTTATCAATAATGCAACTTCTTTCATTGTCAACCGCATTTACAGCATTCTGCAAGGACTGAATACAAACAAAATTACCAAATCTCTACAGCATCAGCAGCCTAATATGTCAAATTATGATACTACATCCAATTTTGCTTCAAGTTCCCAAACGTATTCATCTTCCCATACTCATCTAAGACATTTACTGGATGTAGATTATTACAACGCCACAGATCTATCTAATATCTTAAGTCCGAAATATTTAAAAGAAAACAATCCTGAATATGGAGCAAGCAGCACTAGGCATGTGCAAGATTCGTTGGAGGCCCCTGAAGAAACGGAAAATCAAGCTGTACATGATGATGATCCACAGCACTATAATATAACTTCCCTTGAAGCTAATCATTTTAATGAGGATATTTTAGATCCGCCAAATGGGGATGAAATGAATACAGAACAAGTGCTTGACTACATAACACAAGCTGTTACAATCACAGTAAATGACTCAAGTTTTATGGAAGCTGCAGGAGAAAATGCTGAAAACAACCCCCCTTTGCAGAATATTGATATATTTACCACTCAACCAAACAAGGAACAGCATGCAGAAGAGGTTCAGCATATAAATACTGAACATTCCAGTATTATCAGTCAAGAAGAATCAAACATGGATCTCCCAATAAGCTTTCTGAACTTTTCTTACATTGATTCTAACACAACGGACCAGCTAGTTGACACATTTGGTCTGTGTATTTTTGAATGTTATTTTTCACCTACTTTTCTTAAGACATATTTATTTATCTTGCTCTTCATAGGTTACTTTTTGCCAATAGTAGGTGCTACTACTCTGCATGCAACAACCACGAAAGGCCTTACCATGCAACTGAAAGAAGCCACACAACAGGAGAAAAGCTCAACAGAAGACATAAATAACATGTGTTCCATGCAGCTAAAGAAGTTAAGTCAAGCTTCTAACACAAATAAGCACTCAATTATTTCTAGTGTTCTTTTGTGGACACCCAGTCTCATAGAAACTCTTGTGCGGGTTTGGTTCTGTGTGCATTCCCCTACATGGTTTTCAACACTACTATTTCTTCTTGGTCAGTCATATACTCTGGTTCAAAACATACTTAACATAAAGCTTGTAAAGTGTTATTCATGCATAACTCCAGTTCAGCCGTTATCAGAAAGTAGCACCAGTAACGCAGACATGCCAACTACCTTGTTTACTAAAGTGGAAAAAGCTGCTGCAGAATAATAGTTTCAGTGGTTCACCATTTCAGTTATAAAGAAGTTTATTTCACAGACACTACTGTGAGAGTGCTTGAATGTGCATGCTCATGTTGGTAGTATACATCAATCAGCAGTTCTTTTCAGGCCATAAACAATGTACTTACTTCTTGTTTGATATTTTATTATTCATGATGGAATTTATTTATGCACAAGTTCCTTTCAAATCATTCGGCTTATCTTCTTCGCACAGATGGTACATAAAATGTAAATTATTTAAAATAGTTGTTGGGGCATGTTTTCATTTTTACAATTTCAGTGAGTCACTGAAAATTAATTTTGCTGCATTTAAACTCAGTATCGTCACCTCAAAAAACTATTACTGTCACGAAATATTGCCTATTGCAAGCGCGTAGTTTACCCGGACAAAAACATAACATTGATGGAACAAAGAGACACACCGCACAGAAGTGGCAAGAAACCAGCGTACTACACCTGTTTTGCAGATATTTTTTACTCGAGGTGTGTAAACTCAGCAAGTGAAAATCAGCCGCAATGTTCGACTGGTAGAAACTACATCACTATAGTGTTTATTATTAACTCAACGAAAATACTGTCAATAATAACAACCCACAAATCTGTACCTCTTCGAATACACACATCCCAAAGAGAATTTAAACTACAGGTCCCCACAGGTCTCCTCTGCGCACTCGATGAAGTATCTTTTAAAACCTCTATGGTGTATTATTGGTCGCGTGAATTGTTAATTTGCCCAATCAAGTTGCATACCTCAAACACAATGTTTCTACCTTGAAAATGAATCACTTCACGTTTGTTAAACGAACAAATCATTTGTTCCAGCTTCACAGACGTGTTAGCACTCTCGTATCAAAAACATAGGGAAACAATATAACGATTTCATTTATATACTAACAATATTTCAGCTCGAGTTAGAAACACGACTTGGCATACCCCATTTATCTAAATAAAATAACACATCACTACTCTAAAAATCTGATGTGCTGCACTCACATGAGTTTCTCTACTCTTGTATCTTACCATTCTTACAATAACGACAGTAACCTCTTACTCTTCTACAAACACCAGAATAATAAATCCAATGTTGTCTATACGAATATAAAGTATAAGCAGCTCTAAAAAAGAAATTAATGTAAGAAATAATATTACTATTCATATTCAACCTACTATTCTATTAAATAAACCAATTTCACCTCTTATCTCTATATCTTCTTCGTGTTAGCTAAGATAAACATTTGTACAAGTTATCTTAATGCTTATTTTCCTTGTAGGTACAAGGGAAATATGGGAATACAGTAGACTTGGAGCGATAGTCAAATCTTTTAAAGCTTAAAAATTCCATTCTCTTTGCACGGCTAATATAAAAAGTGAATAATGATGTTCCACTTGACAGAAGTATAAGTTCTCCAAAACTCACACAAATAACAAGGCATATCTCCGAAATGGTTCACTCTACAAAAATTTTATTTAGACATAAATTGTGTATTTTAGCAAGATCTACTTTTTTTGTTTCGTAAGATTTTGTCTTATCTCTTACAGTTTACCAGTTATTCAAAAGTCATCCAGAGTAAATACGACTACAGGGGCTGTAGCCAGAACATTCAAGATATACATTTATTTGTCATAAAATTATCTCAAACATTTTAACCAAAATCGTTAGAGCCATTTTCAAGAAAATCAACATTTTCGAAAAAATTTCCATGTAAAAGGGTACCTTAGGGTGGAGCAATTTCCTTCAAAATCTTCGTGTCGGATCCATGAAATACATTAAACTTAAATACCAACTTTGGTTTTTGAGGTCTGCTGTCCACAGACTGACAGACAGACGCACACACGCGTACCTTTTTCTAAAAATGCTTTTTTTTTTCTTTCAGGGGGCCTCAAAACATATGTCTCCGGTGAAATCTTGACATCGAATTTTTGGGTGGAATAAAATACTTCCTCTATTTTACTATACGTAGCAGAGAAAGTAAAAATGTACTTTGTATCAACCGCTTCCTTTTCAACATGTGTGATTTGCTTTTTCACTGTATTCTGTATTTTTATATTTGAGACAATCGTTGTGAAGAAAGGGATTGTTTTTCAGGCTTTACAATGGCAATTAATTGTTATGTCACACTAGCCGTGTGTAAGACAAAGTTTGGAACGATAGAATCAGACTAAAAAAGTTAATGCCATAACCAGGATTTGAACCAAGTATCTTTCGGGCTCCGTCCAGTTGCTCTAACTTCTAAAGCTAACATGGAAACATGCCGTCATTACATAAATTCTCCAACTGACTCGCATCCCGACTGTGGCATTTCCAAATTTGTCAGTGTTGAACGAATGTTGAGGATGATAAAATGCGCATAGCTCACGTTCTAAAGTATTGTAGAGACAAGATCAAAAACAGAAGTCTGTCTAATTATAATATCCACATCTATATTTTCAAAATATTTATCCGAGCGTAATTAATATCATATTCTCAATTCAGGTGCGAAAATGGGCGTAGTATATTCTGCAGCGTTATAAGGGGGAGGTGGAAGTATGTTTTTCTTAATTGTTCCATTTATATCTCGCCTTTGACTGCAAAGGTCATATCAACAACCTCTCCTGGAACATATTACCTATCGGTAATGGTGTTACTTGTTTAATGGTGGATTTTGGGTATTTAGGATTTTTAAACATTGAATTCACACACTCATACACCAGCGGTCCATTGTACGCTTTTAACCTTTGTACCTGCTTTAAATAGCTACAAAACCTCTATAGTGAGACGGAAATGGAATTATAGTCTAGTGATTGATTGACTGATAGACTTAAGTTCATTATTTATGGCAAGAATTATCCTAACATGGGCATGAGTTCTACATGAAGTATAGTCTATGCACCCCTGTTTGCATATTCTACAACCATCAATACCTTATTCAGCCAACCTTGTGCAGTGATTCAGCGATGTTCCCCTCAAAAGAACAAATCTACAAATGTGATCACGAAATGAATGTGTGACTCACTTCGACTGTTTCAGTAATTTTTCCCGCTTAAGCATTCTCAAAGTAACTCTCCGCGTGCGTCTTGATCAACAGGATGAATGAGTCTGCTTCAACATCTATCGGGGCGCCATTTATCAGGCTGTGGACTCCTTGAACCTGGATTCCGTTTGCTATGTGAACTAAGCAGAATACCAGCATTGTGTAATCATATTTTACTAGCGACAAATACAATATGTCTTTATTGTGAAAAGGAGCATAATGAATCTGGAATAAGGTGATACAGTTGACGAATGCGGTTTCGAATTTCACTACTTATTGTTGTAATGGATTTTACTGTGTTAGATTGCAATCTAAAGATAGATGTATTACATAGAGTGAGACGCAAGCATTGGAACAAAGGAAAATGTACTGGATTAGGGTCTATCATTGAGTAATCATTTTCTTGTAAATGAATTTAACCCGATATGATTTCTGCAATAATATGATTTGCACCCACTGTTGCTTGCACCATGTATTACTAAGTACTTTACAACAGTTTCTAAGCTGGTCTGTAGACAACACACAGGAGCTTTCAAATTCCTTACAATTGCTATGATCAGTGCAGGATTGAGAAAAATTTTGGTTGTCACACTTGAGGAAGTCAGCTGTATACATTAAATACAACATAGGTCCCACAAACTGTCTTATTATCTATTTGTTTGGATTGCTGAATGTACCACTTCAACCTCAACTGAGAGTGGATTTTCACAGATAGGATGAAGTATTTATGTATTCTGTTTAGAGAATATGTTTCGGTTTTAAAAAAATGAATGCCTGTTTTATCAAAAGAAAAGAAAGTGTGAGGCTATTTTGATACCAATACATAAGGACCGATATGGCGGTACCCTGCGCGATTTGCCAAAGACAACCAAGCAAGTTTCGGGTACCAGTATTTGAGATTGATTAGTCAAGTTTAACAACAGGAGAAATTTGCTGTCTCTGGAGAGGATAATAGATCTGAATTTGATTACATATGCTTTAAAACATAGATATAGTTCATTCCTGTATTGTCTTAATAATTCTGCTTTGCAATATGTCTTGTGCAGTCTCCAGATAAAAGCATATGTTTGTTTGTAGTGTTTAACGCCCGCTTTTACTACTACGGCACCGCAGGCGGTGACACTGATGATACATGGAATGAAGATGGAGCACCGGTGGAATGAGATGGCGGGGGAAACCGGAGTACCCGGAGAAAACCCGCCCTGACGCCGCTTCGTCCACCACGAATACCACATGCGGGTCCCTGGGATCGAACCCGGGCCGCCTAGGTGGTAGGCGAGCGCGAGACAAAAGCATACAGTTGAATAGTCTGAAAAGGGATTCACTATACTTATTATATTTGATAGGTACATCACCGATTGCTAAGAACAAGTTAACAATAGGAAGAGTATGACCCTACACATGTGGGTCATACATGCATATTATCTCGACCCTGATTGTCATTTTGATAACGCTATTCAAACGATTAATACTATTTGTAATGGTCTCAAAGACGAACCGTTCTTCATACTTGGCGATATTAATGCCAAACATCAAGCATGGGTTAGCTCCATAACGGACGGCAAAGGGAAACGCTGTTTTAGTTGTGCTTTCTAACTAAACATAACATGATAGCGCTGCATCGCCTACATCCAATTACCGTTGCAACGATTCCAAAAGTTTCATCGATATAATCACGTGTAGCCCAAGCCTTTCTCCATATGCACCTTAGGAGTTCCACTTGAGTGCTGTCTTTTCAATGACTCCGGCGGGCTACCTTAGAGTATGACCTATCCAACGCCATTTCCTCTCCCTTATCTGTATTTCAATTGACTGTTGGCTCGTTTCTTTCCATATACCTTCATTTGCAGTAACATCTAGCCATCTTTAGTTGATGATACGTATTAAACAGCGGTTTATGAAAAAAAAGCTTTCTGACAGACAACCAAAAAATTACTGGTAAAAATTAACAATTGGAAACCATTTTGCTTATCCAAAACCACAAGAAATCCTTGGGGAATGTATAAATTCTGCAAAAGCTATGAAAACTTAAATTCGGCATTGCATAAGTTAATACTAGAATTAATTTCACCACAACAGCCCTAGAAACTGCGCAGGCACCAGGAGAGCAATTTTTCCCATAGTTTTACAGCTGATAACATGATGCAACCGGCCTGAAGGCAAGTAGTTGTCTTCTCAGACACAGAAAATGACTAACCCTTCAGTGCCAAGGGAGTATAACATGCGATGTTGAACTTTGATAAGAAAGGCTCTAGAAAAGATGGTATTTCTGCTAATATTTTGAAACGCTTACACGAGGTATATTCGGAATTGATTTTAACTTTATATAATAAGTACCTCGAACTAGATGTGTTTCCAAGTATATAGAAATAATCTACTATCAAAATGGTTCCAAAAGATAGAAACAAAGCACTTTATTCCACAAATTCTCTCTGCCCTATAAGCCTTCTTCCTGTAACTGTCAATGTATTACAGAAACTGATGATAGTGATGTACAAACTGCAGATAAGGAAATACCTTACTGAAAATTAATTCGGATTCATGCCTGGAAAATCCATGGACAATACAATGTTTAAAGTTACGGAGTTGATGAAATATATCTACAAGAAAAAAGAATTTGGTATGCTAACATCTCTGGGTATATCTGATACTTTTAATACGGCATGGCAGCTGAAAGTTCCTGAACGCTTGGACTTGTAACAAAAATGTGTGTTGTGAAATTTTGAAACTGTAATAGAGATTTACATTTGTCGTACGTTTAAAGTTGTATTGCAATTTACAAGTTAATGTTTTAAATTGCAAGGTGGGAGGATGTTGGCGAATGCAAATGGTTTAGCGACTTTTGGTAGCAGTTGGTGACATATGACTGGCTTTTATTTTGATGGTTGCTAAGAAAATGTAGACAGACGTTATTACATAAAATGGCCGCCCTTGTAACAAAACTAATGCATTTGTATTGTTTTTATACTAGATTATACTAGACAGTCAACAGTTTTGAGTACATTAGAACAATCAATTATTATTGATTGGCCTCAGGGGTCTCCTTCTAGGGGATATGTGAATAGCGACCACAAGGTACCCAAGCTGAGCAGAACATTACTTCCACTTACTGGTGTTTTGCTCCTCACTGTAACTTTTCTATCTGACCTTACCTTGGTCATCTCTTGTTCTCTTCTGACCCTGATGCTATTAGGGTTCCTGAGGGCTAGGGAGTCTTTATTTTTCCAACCTCTCCATTTCTCTAATTTCTCTATAAAATCTTATCCCCAACATGCTGACCTGTCATGGCATGTAATACGTCCTCTGATTGGTAATCAGAGGATATGGTCGGTGAATTTATTTTGATAACTCTCCCGGTCAGGTCGGTGAGACCTGTAAACCAACGACAGGTGTGGTCCTCCAGACATTCTGGGGGTTGTGAGAGAGCGATGTGACCGCCAAAACATAAAAATATGGTGCTCTCTAAAAAACGGTTACTATTACTGCTATTGCTCTCTTCAATATCATTGTGAAAAATATTGGAGAGCAAGAGGATTAATGACTTCATTGTCAGAAATCCAGCATTAGCTAACAACATACTAGACAAAAATAAAGTATCTTTCTTAAAACTGGTTTGATTCTATCCCGAAACAGCCAAAGATACATCAGGTAAAGATGAAAAATTGCCCAAAAATCTTTACAAGACAGTTTAGAAGTATTTCACTAATAGGAGGATTCAGTTAACAATGGGTGATACAGGAGTTACAGGCAATGCAGAACGAGGTTGTGCTCAAGGACTAGCTTGTAGCCCGGGCTTTTGGAATATACATGACATCTCACAACAAAAACTTCCAGATAAGTGCACCCTCCTCACTTATGCCGACGACACCTTGTTATTTGTAAGAGATAAATCAAACTCTTTCTAAGAAGAGTTCATAAAAGAGGCGTGGGATATGGTTTTAAAATGGGGGAATAGCAAATTAACATTCAGTCCATTCAAAACCGTAGCCATGCTTGTCATCCAAAGGCGCAAATAAAATGTAGTGGAGTGGAATTACAGCCGGTAGAATACTTTATTTATATATCACACTTGATAGGAAACTTACATTTCGATCATACTTAAATCTGCTGGAAACGCTAAATTTGTTTAGAAATCTATTCATGGCAGCTAGACCTACCTACCTGGGAATCTTGTTACTGTGTAACACAACAAATGGGTACAACAAAAACTTGCCCAATCTAGCGAGGGTTCATTTTACGAACGAACGGGCATGTAGAAACATTCAACAGATATGGCTCTCATTATTACTGGCATAGAATCACTTCACCTTACAGGAATATATACGGCAACAATTGTTCCAATCGGAACTTCTCTCTTCTGAACGTCCCTGTATGGTGTACAAATTAGATCAGTGCTCAGATCTTAAGTGCTTCAATCGGCTCTTAACTGCATAAACGACAAATATAATTTGAATGACATTAAGGAAACAAAAAAAGATCACTCAAGTGCAACTTGTGTGAAGGAACAACGCAAAATAGTGTATATGAACACTTGGAACTGATACATGAAAGACGTGTCAAATAATGTTTTCCAGCAGCTATCACGTGACTCCATCGATCCGACTTTCTCCGTCAATGATTCAGCTAACTGGACCCGCTATATGTAACGTTGCTCCGATGGGTTGGAAAAGAGTCGCAAAAAATAGTAGCCCGGTGCCCAATTTCATCTTCCACATACGAGAGACGAGGTTTCGTGCAGCAGTCTCATGGAAAAGGAGCGTATACAGAATAGATGATCCGAAGACTCCTGTCTGGGTGGCTCAGTTGGTTAGACGCTGGCCTGCTGACCGCAAGGTTGCGGGTTCAAATCCGGCCCAGGCTTTTTAAGTGTGCTTAAAAACGATAGCTCCATGTCAGTAGATTTACTAGCATGTAAAAGAACTTCGGGACGAAATTCCGGCACACCGGTGACGCTGATTTAATCCTGGCAGTTGACAGCGTCGTTAAATAACAAAATATTATTATTCTGCACCCATTGGAGTTGAAGAATGTTTGAATCTGTAGCCATGCCCAAGATCTCGCAGGCGTAAATCAATTTCTAATGACATTTTGATATCCAATTTTTGGATGGAATACAATGTTCCCCGCTTACTATGCGTAATAAAATAAGAAAAAAGGGGTTAATTTTGTTTTTGTGAGTTGGGGTCCGACAAAAACACTGCAGGTCCGTGCTATAGTAACAACAGCTGTTTCCAGCATTACCAAGTAATTATTCATTCCTTAGATTCACTTTCCCGTTCACACCTTAGGTTAAGCTTGCTTTTGCTCTCTCTTGTTTTCAATTTGTGATACACATTCCCATCTAACAGAACCCTAACCCTCTAAGAAAAGAGTTATTTCTTTTTCGCCTCTGTATTATTATAGTTGCTCCGTTTTCGTAAACGCATGAAAAAATATGACGGCATGTAGCAGTAAGTGTACGCTTATAATTTAATCTGGCATTATTTTCTGAGAATCGAGTTTCAAGTGACAATATTAGGGATTCAAACATGCATCTACCCCCTTCCCCGAAACAAAAGTTTATTGATGTCCATGAGCATCTTCTGGTATATCACATTTAAGTGGGAGGTAATATACTAAAGTGGGAAAAAAATCTGTAAACGAAGTTTTATTTATGGATGTTATTCAGCTACTATGGTTCTCTGAGTCCCATTTTATATTAGGCATGAAAGAGAGCTTAATTTTATTTGAGGCCACTTTATCAGCCTTATATCTTTACTTTGGAAATGATAATAAGAAAAAATTATTATTACAGAAGTAACTTACATGTTTTAGCAAGATTCTGTGTAGTTAGCCTTTACCACCAGTTATACAAAATTAATTCAGCATGGCAAATTTGCAGAAAATTCAAGATACACATTTTGTTAGTTAGGGAAATACAAACATACCTACAGTATATTAACAATTTTTTTTGTTAATAACAAAAAAAAAAAAAGTTGTTGCAGGGATTTTTGAGAAAATTTAAAATAAGAAAACCTTTTCCATGTTAAGGGTAATTTGGATGTGGTATTTTGTGAAAATCTTTATTTCTCATTTACAAAATACACTGAAATTGAATATGAAGTTTAGTGTTTCTCAGATATTTCACTTTAGGGTTGTTTTGTTCAGACACACCTCTCCTTTTAGATTCATATGACATGCATATTTCTTGAAAAATCTCAACATTGAATTTTTGGGTGGAATACAATACTCCTTTATTTACAACAGGTAAATATTTAAGAGGAAGAGCAAGTAATCATATTATAAAACTGTTGAGTAAAGAGTTCAACAAGGTTGAAAACTTGATCCCTTTTCATGTTTACTTTATTATGCACTTACAGTAAGCAAAGGATGTAGTGAATTCCATCCAAAAATTCAACGTGGAAATTTCACTGGAAATACTTGTTTCACGGTTCTCTGAAACCTCAAAAGTTATTTTCAGTAAAAGGTTAATGCACTTGTACTGTCTATGGCCAGGATGACTCAAAAACAAAAAGTTTGTTAAATATGAAACCTGGTTCAGGATGTCCCAAGGAAGCAACATGAAGATTTTGAAGAAAATCCCTCTACCCACACGATTTTGATTAAAATAGCATATTTTACGCTATTTTCATGAAAAAATGTATATCTTAAGCTCTCTAGGAAACAGTCTTTGAAGTCCTCTTTTCCCAAACCAAAACTGGTAAACTGTAAGAGACAGACAAAATCTTACCACAGAAAAAAAATCTGATGTGTTGCACTCACATGACTTTCTCTACTCTTGTACTAACCATTCTTACAAACTCTTATTCCTATATCTTCTTCGTGTTAGTTAAAATAAACATTTGTACAAATTATCTTATTGCTTATTTCCTTGTAGGTGCAAGGGGAATATTGGAATACAGTAGGCTTTGTGCGATAGTCAAATCTTTTAAAGCTTTGAGATTCCGTTCTCTTTGTACATGTAACATATAAAAAAATGAACAACGATGACCCATTTCACAAAAGTTCCAAGTTTTCCGAAACTCACACACATAACAAGGTATATCTCCGAAATGGTTCACCCTACAAGAAAATTTATTGAGACATAAATTGTGTATTTTAGCAAGGTCTACATATTTTGTATAGTATAATTTGGTCTAACGGTTTACCAGTTATGCAAAAGTCGTCCAGAGTAAATACGACTACAGGGGCTATAGCCAGAAAATTCAAGATATACATTTCATTTGTCGTCAAAATATCTCAAACATATGACATTTTAATCAAAATCGTTAGAGCCATTTTCAAGAAAATCAAAATTTTCGAAAAATTTTCCATGTAAAGGGTAGTTTAGGGTGGGGCTATTTTCTTCAAAATCTTCGTGTCACATCCTTGAACGACATTAAACTTAAATACCAACTTTGGTTTTTAACCAACTTTTCGTTTTTGAGCTATGCTGTCCACAGACTGACAGACACACACACGGACCTTTTTCTAAAAATGCTTTTTTTGGATTCAGGGGGCCTCAAAACATGTATTTCCGGTGAAATCTCGACTTCGAATTTTTGGGTGGAATACAATACTTCCCCTACTTACCAGTAGAGAAAGTAAAAATGTAGATCCTGTCGAAGCACATAATTTATGTTAAACATTATTTGTGGCATTAACCATTTCCAAAATATTTTCTCTTATTGTTCTCAATTTCAGATGCTTCATATTTTTCTCAACTCCAAATGATTTGGTTTTCTTTTCTTTCTTGTGTTTTGCGTTCAAACAAAATTTCAAAGTCATCACATAGTGGCTGCCTTTGAAAAGATTTGACTACTACTTTAGCATAATGCATTCTCCTTATACCTAAATGAAATGAATATGTGAGTAATGAAGGTTTATCTGCATTAACAAAAAGTACCTCGATAAAAGTATAAGGATTTGTTAGCTTGTAGAAGAGTGGGTAGAAAAATTCAAGTGAATGCCACACATGAGTTTTAGTGCATGTGATGTTGCCAATTTTTATTTGATACAAAGTTTTAGCAACTAATTAAGCAGATAATAAGCCAATAATAATTCAAAGCAATGGAGACTGATATGGCAATGCTATACTAAAAGTAATAAAACATACTAATTGGATATGATGCTCAACAATACAAAGAACCCAGAAATATTGAGTAAATAAAGGGCTCTACAAATTACATCAAACTTGACATACATGGAGAAATTATTCCTGAAATGTTGTTGTTAGCTAATGCTGGATTTCTGACAATGAGATCATTAATCCTCTTGCTCTCCAATATTTTTCACATTGAAGAGACTTAGCAATAAATGTAACCGCTTTTTAGAGAGCACCATATTTTTATGTTTTAGCGGTCACATCACTCTCTCACAACCCCCAGAATGTCTGGAGGACCACACCTGTCATTGGTTTACAGGTCTCACCGACCTGACCGGGAGAGTTATCAAAATAAATTCACCGACCATATCCTCTGATTACCAATCAGCATGTTAGGGGTTAAGGTCTTATAGAGAAATTAGAGAAATGGAGAGGTTGGAAAAATAAAGACTCCCTAGCCCTCTGACCAAGGTAAGGTCAGACAGAAAAGTGAGGAGCAAAACACCAGTAAGTGGAAGTAATGTTCTGCTCAGCTTGGGTACCTTGTGGTTGCCATTCACATATCCCCTAGAAGGAGACCCCTGAGTACATTAGCAAAAATGTTCACTTCCAGACTGTGGAGTCTGGATTCTCATTACAGAAAAATTCCCCCGTTTCAACCGAAAATCAAACCTAGTACCCCTGGCTAAGAAGCCAGCTGACAGCGTCTATTTCTTGCAGGTTATTTAGCATATCTGTTTTTCTCCTAATATCCCTCCCTACACCTATGCAAGTAAGGTGGACTTACATAAGTAACAATTTGGTAGAAAACTCTCTACTAAAGCATAGGGATCCCATTAGGAATTTTGAAAAACAGCTCATTGATTATTATTATTATTTATTTATGCCAACAAACTTACTGCTCTGGCATTGAATTTTTAGTTCAGATTCTACCTCTCAGCTCACTGATTACTTGATCTTAAGTAGAAATTACCAATATGGTAAACTAAGTCTATTAGTGGGGATGGTATTTGCAATGAAGCAAAGCAACAGCGTAAGAAGAATCAAAGACTGTCTCCGTAATGCAATGGTAGCGTGCAGGACCTGGGTTTGATCCCTGGTACCAGCAAGGGGATTTTTCTGCTGCTGGGAGGTCTGGCATGGGGTGCACTCAGCCTTGTTAGGTTGCTGAGGGACCAATTCAGGAGCTACTTGGTAAAGAAGTAGTGACCCTAGGTCGTGAAGACTGCATAACCAGCCAGGGAGCTTGGGGTGCTGACCACGTCCCACTCTCCAGTTCCGCATGCCATCATGGTGCCTGTAGTGGGCAGTGGTGGGGGATGCAACGACCAGGTGGTAAGCCTTGGGGCTGTTGCACTAGCAGTTAATTTTATTTTAAAAGAATCAAAGCACTGAAGATGTGATAATGAAACTTGAACCATATTCTTATTTCAATTATACACTGTATGAGTAACTTTCTGGGAGTAATAATGATTTGATAAGTATAAACCGTGTATAAATGAAAAACAACAAAAGAATATATTTCTTTTTGTATATTGACATCCTCCAAAATGTCATATGAGACTATGAATGAAATTGGTGAAATGATGCTCAAATGAGCTCGAGCTTCATGCAGCTGAAAGTTACCTGACCTGGTCACAAGAATTTAATGCAGTGATGGGTGTGCAGTGGATGAGAGTGTGGGGAGTCATAGTATCAGTATAAAGGAGAGAGACGCTATCACAATCATGTCACTAGTATGTAGGGGAGTAAGAAAGATGCAGAAACAAGACTGTCAAAGGGAAATTTAACTCAGAGACTAGCTCACTCTGTGAGTACTATTGAGCTAAAACTACCATAGGTGGTAGGAGGCCCTTGCCCGAGAGGGATCTTACGGGCTTGCTTATTTATTTTACCTGACATTCATCTTCTCAGGATAAGGGAAAACCTCAGACAAAAACCTTTCTGGATAACTCACCCTAACAGAGATTCAAACTCAGGACCTCACATCACACTTCGGAGATGGGCTGCGAAAGAATATAGTCATTTATGCAATGAAGTAAAGCCAGAAAAGTAATGGATACTGAAAGTGGGTTAAACTACAAGAAAAGAAGAGAAAAAATCTGATATGTTGCACTCACATGGCTTTCTCTCCTCTTGTACTAACCATTCCTACAAACTCTTATTCCTATATTTTCTACGTGTCAGTTGAGATAAACATTTGCAGAAATTATCTTATTGCTTATTTCCTTGTAAGTGCAAGGGGAATAAGAGATTACAGGAGGCTTTCAGTGATACTCAAATCTTTTAAAGCATTGAGATTCCGTTCTCTTTGCATGGTTAACATATAAAAAAATGAACAACGATATTGCATTTGACGAAAGTCTAAGTTTTCCGAAACTGGCACAAATAACAAGGAAAATGGTTCACTCTACAAAAAAATTTATTTGGACATAAATTGTGTGTTTTAGTGAGATCTAAATTTTTTGTATAATAAGATTTTTCTATCCCTTACGGTTTACAAGTTATTCAAAAGTCATCCAGAGTAAACAGGTCTACATGGGGTATAGCCAGAAAATTCAACATATAAATTTCATTTGTCATAAAAATATCTCAAACATATGTCATTTTAATCAAAATCGATAAGAGCCATTTTCAAGAAAATCAAAATTTTCCATGTAAAGGAGAGTTTAGGCTGGAGGAATTTTCTTCAAAATCTTTGTGTCGCATCCTTGAAAGAGATTAAACTTAAATACCAACTTTGGTTTTTAACTGACTTTTTGTTTTTGAGTTATGCTGTCCAGACTGACACACAGGCATACACACACATGGACTTTTTTCTGAAAATGTTTTTTTTCTTTTGGATTCAGGGGGCCTCAAAACATATATTTCCGGTGAAACCTTGACATCAAATTTTTGGTTGAATACAATACTTCCCCTACATACGAGTAGAGAAAGTAAAAGGGCAACTGGAATCATAGGAAGGGTACATATGCAGGTACCTATGTAGATATACTTTTAATAATTATTGTATTATTTTACTGTTCCCTAAATAAGAGAACATAAAACATACTCTGCAAGAAAACATATTATAATACACACAGACAGCTTACAAACAATAAAGACCACCTCAAATCCTTACTTGGGAATGGAAAATAATTGTAATGAAAAAATATAGCTAAGGAACGTTACAAGTTGCACAAAAAATGAGGACAATGAACAATAAATTAATCATAAGAGTAGTAAAAAGTAATTGAAAATTCTTTACAGTCTAAAAGACTAAACACAGAAAATTATGTACATTTAACTTTTTACTTTCTCTAATATGTTTAGTAAGTACAGAAAGTATTGTATTCCACTCAAAACTTCGATGTCGAGATTTCACTGGAAACATATGCTTTTAGGCCCCCTGAATAAATTAAAAAAAAAGTATTTTTAGAAAAAGTCCACACGCGCCCGTGTGTGTCTGTCAGCCTATGGACAGCAGAACTCGAAAATGAAAAGTTGATTAAAAACCAGTGGTATTTAAGTTTAATATCTTTCAAGGATGTGACATGAAGATTTTGAAGAAGATTCCTCCACCTAAACTGCCTTTTACGTGGAAAAATTTTTATTTTCTCGAAAATGGCTGAAATGATATTAATTAAAGTGACACATGTTTAAGATATTTTTATGACAAATGAAATGTATATTTTTTAAATTTTCCGGCTATAGCTCATGTAGTCCTGTTTACCCTGGATGACTTTTGCCTAACTGGTAAACCGTAAGAGATAGACAAAATCTTACTGTACAAAAAATGTAGGTCTTGCTATAACACAATTTATGGCCGAATAATTTTGTTTTGCAGAGTGTACTGTTTTGGAGATTCCTTCTTATTAGTGTGAATTTTGAAAAACAAACTTTTGTTTAATGGAACATTGCTATTCATTTTTTTATATGTTAGCCTTGCAAAGAGGACGGAATTTGAAAGCTTTAAAAGATTTGACTATCACTCAAAGCTTCTTGTATTCCCATATTCCCCTTGCACCTACAAGGAAATAAGCAATTAGATAATTTCTGCAAATGTTCATGTCAACTAACACGAAAAAGAGGTGTAAGAGATTGTAAGAATGGTTAGCACAAAAATAGAGAAAGTCATATGAGCGCAACACATCAGAATTTTAAGTATGTATATGCTTAGCAAAAAATCTTGTGTTGCATGTACACAACCTTCTGAGCTCTCAATTCTGCAAATTATTTTTATGAAAACTTATTCTTCTATTACTTTTTAATAAAGATAAACCTGCATTAATCATTTACACTTTGATATGTCAGTATTGCCAATATTGTAGATCATTTAGCTGCAAAGCATTTCCAGGGTGCACCATGGGGGTGGGGGGTTAGATCTACTTTGCACCCCGTGTCAAAATCTACCATAGAAACAATTGGGCCCTTAGAGTCCCCTTAGTCTACACAAATCCAGGACTGTAGAATGGCTTTAAACAAACTAAAACAGTATAATAAGAAGACTGCCCCACAGTGGATGCCTGGACATTGCCAACTGTATGGAAATGAACAGGTTAATGTACTAGCTACGGAAGGTGCAATGCTTACACTTAACTCGAATACAAAGTTGTTAAACCACTCTGCCAAAATGTTTACAAAAAGCCTCTTAAACCAAGAATAGAATGCAGAACTAGATTCTAGAATCCTTGCCACACAATACCAGACAGACCAGAAAAAGAAGTTGTTGCAATGTTTCGTCTTCTCACTGGACATTACATCTTAGGAAAACACCTCAACTATTTTGGACTTCTAACCTACCCTACCTGCATACTCTGTGATCTACAAGAAGTCATGGATATGCATCACCTGCTACGATACTGAGCTATATTTGGGTCTTCTGAAGTATCAAGATACTGGAAAGCTGGAGAAATGATGTATCATATTTGTAAATGACTTTTATGTTCAATTACTTACAATAAATAAATAAATAAATGAATCATTTACACAGTTTATTGTAGGTGCAAGCAGAATACAGTAAGCTAAAGCGATTAATTCTGTGGATCTCACTATTTGGAATTTCTTCATATTCTAAGCCTAAATACTGTGGCGATATTGTTTTACACATATATTTGTCACATAATTCGTATTGTATTATTATTATTAATAGTAATAATCAAATTTTCTCAAACCTGGTTGCTGATGGTTTTGAAATTCTGTATCCTTTGCTTTAACCAAAACACAATGCTGTTCACTTACTCAACAATGGCCCTTTCCCTGAAAGGTAAAGGGTTCCCCCAGGAGGCAGGGATGAAATGAGGGAACTGAAGGTGCCACACAGGGACGCAGGTAGACAGGACACAGAGATGCGTGGAACTCCCTAACAAGTGCTGAGATATCTTCATCCCGACACCAGGCCCCACCTAACAGCCATCACACTGCAGTCCCGGTGTCACACTGAGCGTCCTTCACCCCAACGGAGAACAAGGCCAGCCAAATGCCAACTAGTGGCGAGAACAGCAGTTACCATGCGCAATCATCCGACACTACATGCCTGAAAGAACACCTGAAAGATGATAAGAAATGGAATGAAGGGAAAAGATAGAAAGGAAACTGTGTATGAAATAATGCACCCCAGCATTTACCTATGTGACATGGGGAAACCATGGAAAACCCAATGTCATAGTGTGCTAACATGGGGATCAAACCTGCAACCTCCTGAATGCAAGCAACAGACATTACCGCCTGAGCCATCCCGCTTGGTTTCCCTATAAAGACATACATATAATTTTTTATTCAGGTGATATCTCTGTATTAAATTTTGTGTGCACTTCCTCCACCTACTTTAGGTATATGATAGAGAAACTAATTTAACTATAAAAATGCAATATGCATATAAGCAGAACTAATATACTGTTGCAGTAATAAAACATGTTGAATTTACTGTTGTTTTCTGTGGTTACCTTGCAAGCTTCTAGCTCCCAAGGTTATGCATTCAAGCCAGGTGGAGGGGATGTATTTTTCAGGGGTAAAAATTCTTCAAAACATAAGTAAAGCCACAGGTCCTTTATAATGTTCATTAAGAACTTCATACCTTGAAAGAGAAAATCTCTGAGCAAGTTGTCTGCCATTTCATGCCTGCAGTTTACCACTTCTCTTCTATGGCAATATCAATGGGAGGTGGACCAATATCTGCAATCATGCACATCTAATGGTGCAACCAGTCACTAGAAATTTGCCTGATTACAGTGCTAGGGTTTCCCTATATGCCAACTTGTAACAGCAAACTAATGTGTTAATATTCCTGACAAACTTCTTTATCCATACCCTCTGGTCAGTTTGCACTTCTGTCAATACAGAGAACTTTATGGCCCTCATTGTTGTTCTGATTCTTTAGTGAAGAGCTGCCAACATTTGATTGAAAAACACACAGTAAAATGACAGGGCAGCTCAGTTATTTCAAAGTCTGTGTTCCATATATTACTGTCTGTTGGACAAACAAATAGGCAATGATTATTTATTTATGCCAACAAACTTACTGTTGGTGTTTTTAAACACACAAGCCGTGTGTGGGCAAAGTTTAAGAGGTAGAACCGGAAGGTCTGTGGTTCAAATCCCAGTTGTGGCATTGAATTTTTAAGTTCCGGTTCTACCTCTTAAATAGGCAATGTCTTGTGTCACCACTTGCATTTGTATTTGTTCCTGATAAAGAAAGGGGCAGTGTAGCAAACTGCCTATTTGTGTATCCGACATTCAATAGCACACGGAGAAGACTATCAGCAAACTCAGGCTGCATGTTGGAAATATCGACTTGTGCAAACCACGCTGCAACACTACATGGGACTTAGAAACATTCTGTTCTTCTAATGCGCTCAATTTTCCCCCCATGGCTGTACACAGTTCACGTAAAATGATAAACTGCTGTCTGCACCTGTATTCAAAATATAACTATGTGTATGATAGAGTGACAGAGGAATGAATGAGTTCTTATTTAAATCCATACAGTATAACTCTTCCAGATTAAAACATTATGTACTACTTACAAGGTATAAGTAGAAATATGAAAATTATGTACTTAGCACAGAGAGAAAATCTATGGATATTAAGGAAGAAAACACAAGCTAAATGAGAAAGGTGGGGTTCCACCCCTGTTATCTTGAAAGGAATGTAATACGTAAGAAATACTAACAGAGTGCAAAGGGTAGATCTAAAGTAAGCCCAACTTCTGCATAATTAGCAGCCAGGGTAATTCAGGAGAGGTTGCAACACAAGAAGGGCCTAAGGGCCTACCCACTCTCCCTTTTAAGCAAGCTTGCTTATATAGTAAAAACTAGTGACATTTTGAAAGAGAAGGAAGCAAGTGGTTGCCAATGAAGGTAGCAAAAGATTGTCAAATGAAGGACAGAGTGAAATTCATTAGTACACTGGGTTTGATCTACGTTGATATTTTGGCTACGTTTATCAAAACTATCCCTCAGCTACACTTTGTGTGCAGCCTGTAATAACTTGCATTGCTAGTTTAATTGCACATAATTGTGCCAAAGTGTTTTTCATGATGTTAAATATGCAACCCCATGGCACAACTCATCTAGGCCAAGTTCTACCACCTGACCATTGCATTTCTCACCTCTGTCCACTGCAGGTGCTACGAGTGGATGCGGCACTGGAGGTGGGATGTGGTCTCTGTCCTGGTCCCTCCCAGCTGGTTATGTGGTCTCCTCAACCAGGGGTCGCTACTTTTTTAGTAAAGTAGCTCCTCAATTGGCCCCTCAGGGACCTAAGTGAGTGAGTGCAACCTGGACCATGTCTCCCAGTGAGAGGAAATCCCCATGCTGATACCGGGAATCGAACCTGGGTTCCCTGCTTGGTAAGCAGCAGCACTACCACTGCATTAACGAGACAGCCATTAAATATGTAGTGGAGTGTTAATTAGTGATAAATATACAATGTATTATTATTTATTTATGCCAACAAACTTACTGTTGGTGTTTTTAAACACACAAGCTGTGTGTGAGCAATGTTTGAGAGCTAGAACTGGATCTTAAAAATTCAATGCCACAGCTGGAATTTGAACCACAGACCCTTCACTTACTAGGCGGGTGCTCTAACCATTAAGCTACTGTGACAACCTGCCAGAATGACATTGAATTCTCAAAGCAGTTCGTATTTTTTCCAGTAAACCACAAAGGCAGTCTCACATCAAAGACAATTACCCCAATGGTGACTTACTATTGTAAGTACTTTATTTCCCAGGATTAATTAACCTTCAGATGGTAATTATTATTTACTCATGCCAACAAACTTACCGTTGGTGTTTTTAAACACACAAGCCGTGTGTGGGCAATGTTTGAGAGGTAGAATTGCAACTGAAAAGTTCAATGCCACAGCTGGGATTTGAACCACAGAACCTACCCTTACCAGGCAGGTGCTCTAACCATTTAACTACTGTGACAACCTGCCACAATGACATTGAATTCTCAAACCAGTTCATATGTTTCCCAGTAAACCACAAAGGCAGTCTCGCATCAAAGACAATTACCCCAATGGTGACTCCCAGGATTAATTAACCTTCAGATGGTAATTATTATTTATTTATGCCAACAAACTTACTGTTGGTGTTTTTAAACACACAAGCCGTGTGTGGGCTAGTGAATAAAATAGTGTTGTACTTATGTCAGAATTGCTTCTGTGAGACCTTTCACAATACAGCTGTTTAATTGAAAGGTGGCAATCCCATTATTTAGCCCTGCTTTTCACTACTCTAAGCCATCAAGAGAAGGTGGACTGATTACACTAAGACAATTTTAATAATTACCACAGGTAAACAATTAAGTTATTTAAAAAAAATTAATTTCAGTACTTGGAATGTAAGAAAAAACAGACAAGATTTATTTTTATTTATTTTGATGGCGCCTAATGACTAACAGATAAACATTTTGACAGAACTTTTATGATATCATCACCAGATTGCCATTCACATACCTGAGCTTTTAATTTCTTTTCTTGCTTTTTCCGCATTTTACTAAGGATGTCGGCAAGTGCATAACCTTTACGAGGAAAAGCAAAATCTTTGTCAGAAAGTCTCAATACTGGACAAAGATCATTTTTGCCATCACCAACATATGCTATCCTTGAGAATGTTACTCCTTGTGAGGCACGATTCTTGATGTATGTGTCAACAATATGGCCTTTACATAAATTCTTTGAGCTCAAGTCACACCAGTCTTGTAGGTGATACATTTCAATATTCAAACAACCATTACTGTTAAACCTAGCTGGATTAGTGAAGACTTCATTCACAGTATACTGAAGGCCTGAAGATGAGAGCCAATCATTGATAAAAACAGAATTTGAATCTGATACAATTATTACTTCAGATTCCTCAGATTTTAATAACTTTAGTAATTTATCCATATTTGGAGTGACACTGATTGTTTTAATGCTTTCCACAATTGTTTCCTTTGTGATTCCATGTGCATGCAAGAGTGAAAAAACTTCCTGCATGTATGCTGTCCAACCATCTGTGCGGTAAAGTTGTTCTGTTGCTTCAGGAATTTTACTGCTTGGTAACAGATCTCTGGCAACTATATCAGTGTTTCCATCTATTATAGTATGATCAAAATCAAAAGCTACCAGAAGAGACTTTGCCATCTGCAAGAAATAAGAGAAAAATGAATCTATTAAATTTCTTGCATTTTTTATTTCACATGTTTAATGTGCTAACATACGTAATGAAAAGGCAATGTAAAGCATCATGCTATACTGATCATTTTAAAGTATTATAATCCCAACTGATAAGTGATGCTTAGAATCTCTGTGCTTATCCTGATTTCATGCACAGTGACATGCAGATTCTTCCATTCACTGCTCATGCTCAGAGGGCTTAACGGTGCTATCTGCTGCTTGAATACCCCGTGAACGCATATTCTCTCCCATTTCCCAAAGTGCAGTACTGACCAGATCACTTATTTCATTCCGTAACCCAAATAGCCCTTAAGCTTGGATCAAGTAGAGGCCAGGGTATGCAAAATTAACCTAGCTGGGACTACAATGGAAACACTCATTATTAACCATTTCACTTCCTCTCCAACCATTTCACTTCCTCCTAACCACACGTGTTATGTGGTTGATAACTACAATACCTTTAAATTCAATTCTCTTGTACATAGCCACAGCACTAGACACAGAAATGACTTACACAGGCCATGTAACTCCATGTACATTTATCAGAAAGGTCCCTGCTACTCCGCCATACAAATATATAATGGTCTTCCTTTAGCTTTAAAATTACTGTGTAACCCAAGAGACTGTTTAAGATTTAAAAAGGAATTGAGAAAGTTTTTGCTAGCACATTCTATTTACAGCATAAAGGAATACTATACTATAAGTTCTTTCAACCACTAGTTTAACCCTATTATAATGATTGTGTTTAGGTGTTGGAAAAAAAAAAAATTTGTATGAAATTGCATGGTTGTATGACGTGTTCTATATCCTTGAGCCTGGCTCATTCTAGGATCCAAAGAACAAGATGTAATACAATACACTAACCTATGCTATGCTACACCTAACCCAACCGTCTTCCTCTGATGCAATATTAGGGAGCTTTTCAAGCATAGCTACTGGTCTAAAGTAACTTTTATGGCATTTCAGTCACATTTTATAAAGTTTTGACGGGGTTGGTCTGTGGAAGTTTGGCCCTTTCATGTCCGAGGTATCTTTTTCTTGCCCTATTCCTTAAAAAGTAAATGTCAGTGTTCTGGGTTAGATTCTTGGCTGGAGGATGGGAATGTTCATTCAGTTAGGATTATTTCCCAGCCTACCTAAACCTTGCAAGTATGACTGGGCATATGAATTTAATGTATTACAAATTCAAAGATTAACACATTGTAAGCCAGTGCAAAGCAATTATTGTTCCAAAGGTAAAAATCTGCCTACATGGCCTTAGAAGTTCAATAATGTTAAATGTATCACTTTATTGATACACATAGCTGTGAATTTGTTCCTTTGAAATATAAAGTAACATGCATTCGTATAATGAGCATATGATTCTTTCTCTGTTTCAATCACATAAAAGAACTAAATAATACATCCATGGATGCTAAATGTGACAGCTATTATTATTATTGTAACCCCCCCCCCCCCTATTAGCGCCAAATGATAGTGGGTTTGGTCATGCAGTATGACAGTGGGTGAATTTCTTCTTTTAAAATAAACATAAATTAACATGCAAAATAACTTTCTCTGTGTCTGTCCTTTGTAATAAATAAAGAAGTGTGACATGGAGTTGTATTCAGTGATAGATAAACCAGTTAAACGAAGTAATGGTGGCGAATTAACTTTCTCGGTGGGAAGTGAAAAGTTAGATATAAGGCTTTAAAGTGCGGTATCAGCTAAGTTGTATTAACGTCACCGTAAAAGGAAGTATTCTTTATACTGTGATAAAGGGTTTCTTCCGTTTAAAACTTCAACATTGCAACTACGGTTAAAATTACAATGCTAAATGTACACAAAAGCGATGTGACGTGTTTTGGCAAATATGCAATTTTAACCGTCACAGTTTTCTTTTGCTGTCAATGCGTCAGTGACATGCTTGTCATAGCGAAGTCGTGTAGTTCTATCAGTAACCCTCTACGTAATACAGATTTTACTTCCAATATTATATTCAGAGTGCCACAACATTCATTTTAAAAATATTTATTTATTAATTTTAGGTTCAAATGATGTTTTAATTGGGATGGAACTTATGAGAAGCTCACCTTATGATTTGAATTTCGGTTACTTAAATATCTCACTAACGATCTAGCGCCTGAACACATTAGAGAAAGGTGAGTTGTCATTTGTCATCCATACAGCAACAGCTGAGTTATTTGTATTACTATGCTCAATTATGCTCATCCGGTGCTCCTCACTTTAATTCGTATGTCACAGACATCCGCGGTAATCTGTGGTCACAGAGTATCAAGAGTATCCACAACACCAACCTTACTGATCTGTGAATCCGTTTAAAAAAGGAAAAAACTTGACAAACTGAAAAATCCAGTAGCTGATTGGTCTATTCGGACCAACTCCGTACGTACTGTTCTCAATAGCCAATCAGCTATTTCTTTCGTCTTTTGTTTTTAGGCTGAATAAGCATTGGCAATATTGTGGAATTTAAAGGACTGCTAGCAAATAACCGAAGCGATTTTGTAGACATATGCCTATGAATTCATGAAGCTTAGATTTCAAGCGCTATAAAGCAAAAATAAATTTGATCGATCAGCATATTTAAATTGTTAGAAGAGTGTATAAAAGTACACCCATTTTTGCCCTGTACCAAGCAAGTGTTTCTACATCTTATTTCTAATAATACGTTATGGATTAAGTTTAAGCTTACTAGGATAACTGCAGTCGGCTATGAAATACAATATACAACGTAAAACACATTATTGTTAAATTCATAATTGAATACACAGACCTTCATGTATAGGAAATTTTATAATAGGTTGGCGAACTGGCAATAGAGTTTTCAGTTGAGCCAACTTGAGTTACAAAGGCGGGTAGAATAACTTTTTGTGTTTTTGGCGTTTAGACAATATCGTTTTATATCTTGCTGTGAGTTCCTGTGTCTGTAACAACAAAAGTGGTGTGTTACTAAAATGGTAGTCTTGGAATGGCCAGAATTGATGAAATGGAGCGATGATAAAAGTTTCGAAATAAAATTAGAAAATACCCTTGAGATTTTGAACGATAGGGTAAAATGCCTCAAAAGTTCGATAAGTATGCAAATTATTTTTGTTGCCTTTGTTTTTCGTTAAATGTTGTTCATTTAAGGTGTCATTTACATAAGAAATTTCGACAAGCTACCGTATCCAGCGGGTGAAAATTAAGTGTGATAAAAGTGAGGGCAAAAGTTTGATATACTTTCCTGGTTTGAATCAACGTTTTGACATTTTTTACTAAAAGAGTCAAGTGGTCCGCTCACCGCTACGTTCTGCCTTTGCTGTATGCTCTGGCCTCACGAGTGCCAATATCAAACTAACAAACACCCATCTCAAATATAACTGAACTCCAGTTCTAAGCCGCAAAGCGTAGCCTAAGCATCAGTGTATTTAAAACCCACTGATTGCCAAAGTAGCAGATTCACTCGATCCCTTAGGTTTGATCTCTTTTGGTAAAGAATTTCACAACATTCTGCATTACTTTATAAGGTCTGTAGGTATCAAACTTTTGCAGTGAGTAACATTAATATCCTAGGAGTCTGCCCTAATGGCAAAAGGGCCAGAGGCCATTTCATGAGCAGCCCAAGATGTATTGTCTTTAGTATTCAATCAATTTTAGGTGTAATATAGTCTCAGTAGCAGAATAACCAGTGTTAAAGCTCTCTGGGTAACTTATGCATATTAATGTTTGCAAATAGTGGCAATTTTTGTTTTTGAGTTCCTAACAGATTGTAATATGAAAATTAGATATACCAGAAAGTTGACGGTAAATTACAAATTCTATATTAGGAAAAGTTACCACTTTGGAATGCTGTAATCCATCTGCCTTTAGGTTTTCTTTATAGAAAAATCGGATAAATCATGGCATGAAGATGGTAAACCATGCCATGTTGATATTGCATATATGGGAATGAGTGCCAACCTAATGGAGGGAATTAAACTTGCTAGTTTAGTGAGATATTTTGGGTCTAGCTTCACTGATCTTTGGTTGTGCTTTGTTGATCTTCACAGCTGCTACCAATTCACACCTTTTACAAAAAACGTACTTTGCACTTTCTGGCTTAGGGCCCTCAACATCTTGGCTACACTTTGCAGTTTAATGCCCCTAAACGAGTCATTCGCATAAGGAGGGCTGTGTTTGTTAGTTTCAAATGCCAAAGATAAAAAATGGATTACACTACTTTCCAACCCAGATATAATCCCCCAGAGACCAAGGAAAACAGCGGTTGCAGCCTTCCGACTATTGACAAATCACGACTGCTTAGCAAGTCATCTCTACAGAATAGGTATCTCATCCTCACCAATATGTGTCCTGTGTAACGATCCAGCAGAAATGAACGAAGACCACTTGAAGACCTGTGAAGCATTAAGATCAGAAGAAACTATAGTTCAAAAGTATTGGAAAGCACGAATGCTAATGGCTTCATTGCTAGATGCAAGGCACTAGAAAACAACAACAACTTTGCCAGTGGAGTGGCATAAACTACGTTATAGTGAGTTGTCTAAACAAGGAAATGGCAGGTGGATCAACCACTTCATTTTCTCTTACTGGGTACGGTAGCTTGTTGAGGAATTCTTGTGAACATTTAGGTATGTTTTCCTTCAATTTGCAGTAGAGAAACAAGTATTCATTACCATAGAACTGAATACAAGTTATTAAAATAAAATAGTAATAACAATTATTGGTAGAATTTGCCTGATGACTGATCATTTGTAAAACTTTTTGACAGCTCGTATTGATACTGATACTTGTAACTTCTTATGAATTGTCCATGACTAAACATATCCATAAATTAGTACTGAATACTGTGTACCACTCTTGAGAGCTCTGGGAGGTATAATAGGGAATCAATTATGACATCAGAGCTGAACTACAGCTCTTTGGACCCTGTGCTCAGAATCTAACTTGCAACAGTTTCCTTTGGTTGTTATAGTTTTCCCATAGCAGGAATTTCACCATCAGTGTCATTTTCATGTAGTTATTCAGCAAATATAGCACATTGAAATAAAACATGGCATTTAATAATTTCATTAATTCTTCATTACGTATGTCCAGTATTGTTGACAACATGAGTCCATTGCATGATTACACTACGCTATGGAACATAGTTTTAAATGTTCATTATAGCTTTCCACTGCCTTATACCACAACATCGTACATAAAATATATTGTTGCACAGTTTCCTCCATTGATAGAATTGAGTTTATAAGGATGTTTCTGTAGCAATTGTTGGAAGTACATTTCAATAAAATATGCTTGAAGTCCTCTTCTTTCAGGCAGACAGGACACGTACTGTGTGTTCACCAGCTAATGGTCTAAGGGAACTGAAGGGGTGAGGAGATACATTCCACACAGTGTAACCTGAGTTTTGTAAACTTATGTGCAAACGTTGCTCTGCTGGTCACATTGCCAGCTTACCTCCAAATTATTCACTCTATGTTTACTCACTGTTAATTTCTCTTAGTTTCAGTTATAAAATCGTATTTGTCACTAGTTTTATGTTGGAAGTAACAATAAAAGTAATGTAGACGCAAATAATCCTCCGCCTAGGAGTGCTGTGAAATCTGCTATGATATTGTGGTTGCAGAACAAAGGGCGGGTTTTCTCCGGGTACTCCGGTTTCCCCCGCCATCTCATTCCACCGGTGCTCTATCTTCATGTATCATCAGTGTCACCGCCTGCGGTGCCGTAGTAGTAAAAGCGGGCGTTAAACACTACAACTACAACAACAGAACAAAGGGGTTCAGAGTGACAGTTCTATGTGTGAAACCGATCTTTGTAGGATGATTGAATCAAACAAAGAGAAATAAGAAAATAATGAAGCTATTAACAGTAAAGCAACAACAATCTAAAGTAAGAACAAATTAGAAACTAAAAGCTTCACTTATCTTAGTAATATTGCAAGATTTTATGCAGCTGACACGTTTCAAGTTGACTCCAACTCACTATTAATTTTACTCACTTTTTTAAAAAAAACTTTCGAGAAGACTTCCACTTGTAGCTGACTCAGGAACCTCCATTAAGAGCTGCTAACAATAGTCAGCTAACATACTAGGTGACCACTCTCCGCTGTATCACTTTTCCATGGCACTTACATCCTGATGAAACCATTCTCCGTGCTCATCACTCACAGCCTCCAGGTTGGGAGGAAAGAAATCCAAGTGCGAGTGTAAAAAATGTATTTTTAAGGACATATTGCACCCTAAATTTTTATATGCATGTTTTCAATAATTTCCTTGTAGTTGTCATCTTTTGTATTTCCCAAGAAATCTTTGCACACTGTCTTGAATCCCACCCATGCTGCTTTCTTATTTTCGGAAAGTAGTTCTTCAAAATGCCTGTCTTCCATCAATTTGCATATTTTTGTGCCAATAAAAATACCTTCTTTTAATTTTGCTTCACTTATTCTTGGAAACTTTTCTTTCAAATACCGAAAACCCCTACTGTGTTTGTTAACTAATGCTTAACACTCTTTTCACCCGATATTAAAGCACTCCTTACAGACTACTCAGTTACTTCATAATGCTTTTCTTTAACCTGACTCCCACTCTCATATAAAACAAAACTTGGTGAAACCACTCTGCATTCCCAGGAGTAACCCTATGACCTTTAGATCTCCACAGATTTGCCATTCATACTTTGCATAGTTGATAGCTTTCAAAACTATCTTCAAGTTCTCATATGTTTCTTTCATCTGGACAGCATGAGCTATAGGGACGGAAGGATAAGAGTTACCATTATGTAATAAAACTTAACTTCGACGAATCAATGAAAAGATGCCATTCGGATGGCTTGTAATTGTCACTTAGTTGTTCCATGAGCCCATTAACAAAGAAGACCTTTCAAAGAAGTCATATTGAAGTCCCTTGTCAAAATGCTGAAGTTACCTCGCCTGTAATAAAACTCTTGCCAGCCTTGAATGACAACCCATGTTAGAGGGTGAGCCGACCGATAAAGGTTGCGTCGGTGGGAGTGGCATAGCGCAGTGGATTTTTGCAAATTACAAAAAGGGCAATATCTAAAAAGCATTAGGCGATATTACAAAACAGATTTCAGTTCTGAAATTTGTGCTTAAAAATCTATAAGAATCGCCTATTTTTGGTCAGGTGTAAATTTCAGTGTTGTACAATGTAATTTGAATCCTACCAAAAAAACTGAAAACTGTCTTGTATTTGAAATGATATTAAAGTTGGAAAGGTAGAATCAGACTGACAAATTGAATGCCAGAGCCAGGATTTGAGTCACTACGTGACATTGAATTTTTCATTTGATTCTACCTTTCGAGCTTTGTTGTATACATAACTAATATGAAGGAAATTAATTTCCAATATTAAGCTTTGCTTTTCTTCTCTTCTTTTTAATAGACAAGACGAAGCAAATGCAACAATTGAAGGAGCAACTTAAACAAAGTGTTGAAGCAAGAAGAGAAAATATAAGCAGATTAGAGGCTAAGAAGCCCCCAGTAAAGCAACAGATAGAAAAATCTCAAGAGAGAATCTCACAAATAAATTATGAGATCTCAAATTTCATTACTGAATTGGAGCGTCTAAAGTTTAAGAACTTGAGTCTAGGAAAGGGTAAGAGAACTGTAATAAATTTCTTAATAATAGCATATCTGCCTTTTCATTTTAGGCAAACAAAGAAAAAAATCTTACTTTCATAGTTATCAGATGTCATTGAACTTAGCATATGTTAAAATTCAGGGTAAGAATACTGTACTTTTCATTCCCCCAAAATATTAAAAAACAGATGAAACTAATGAAAATTCTAAGACGAGCTATAAGAGAAGATGTGAGACTTGCAACAGCCTATAAACCTTCCTCCCATCCTGGAATAGTTGAAGATATTTTGTTCCTTTTTTTTTTTATTGGGAAAGACAAATTTTCTGATTGAAAACTATCCTATTGTTGTAAATGCATTCAATTTCTTTTGTTGCAGCCTTTCAAAATCTTTTTAAAAAATAAAAAGTAACTTTTGATTCCATACATTAAACCAGTTTCTATTACCATATTCTCAATATTGGTTTCATGAATTCAAAATCTAATCTTATTTGACAAAATATGGTAATTCAATTTATTAATACCTTCATAGGTTACTTCAGCTTTACATCTCCCTTCCTAAGACATTCTTATTTTTTCGAACAGTTACCAATGGTAGGTAGAGGAACTAAATTTGGTATCAACATTTCACCAGAAATAAAAGATTTTTGCCTTTGAATGATGATTGATTGATTGATGATGAATAATAATAAAACTTTGTAGAAAAGGTCAGTATATGCCGATGAGCAGCATCAGGGATACCCAGATAAATTATGGCCTCCTGACAAATTTGACTGTGGAACCCCCAACTTCATTGAGATCCAGTTTTATATTATATAAAGCTTACTTTTTTATAGTGGAGCAACAGAAATTTATCTGCTTATTTCTTTTCTGGTATGTACCGAGAAATAACTTAGAGCTAAACATTTAAAAAAATGTTATATTTCACCACTATTTGTCAGTTTTAGAGTATGCTCCCATTTTAATCTTGAGACTGTTGCTGTAGGTCTATATATTGTATAAACAGTTAAAATCAGAGACAGTTATCTTATACAACTTTTTTTCACTACCTGTATCAGTTTGTAGGATGTTTAATCTGAATAATGAAAAGTTTGCTATATGTGAAGTTAGATTTTTAATCAAATTGACTAAGTGTATGTGAATGATATTTGAACAGTATGTACTTCTGTCATGTACTTCTTTTGTAGAGGTTGAAGATTGCAGAAAAGAGCTTAGAAAAGTGAATGAGATACACTTGAAGGCAATGGAACATTACAAAAGAAAGCTGCAAGTGCGATTGGAGATAGATGATTATGAAAAGCATACTTTATATTTCACAGACATTAAAGCTTCTGTAATTTTGTCTTGTAAAGAAGATGGTATTTACAAATGTAAGTTTTAAACGTTGGTAAGTGCTTATTAACCAGTTTCTATAATCTGAAGTCTCATTATTACTTTTTTAAATTGTTTGTTTAACAGTAATTACCACAGAGCCAGAGCTGGAATGTCTCAACAAGCTAGCGGAAATGTTGGAGTCTACTCAGGATGTTGCTGGGTGTATAGCACATATACGGACGTTGCTTCAGAAAAAACATAATCAGCATATCAGAGAAACTAGTTGATCTGCTGTCTTGAAGAAGGGTATTATAAGAATTCCAATGTTACAAGCGTGGGAATTGCCATTTAGGTTCTTGCATTTCACATTCAGGAAGTGCCAAGTTTGAACCTTGGTTAGGGAGATATACCCAGATGAGGTTTTTTACTGGAGTTTTCCCTTAACCTCAGAAGAGTTTAGTTCTATGGGACCTAGGCTCATTTGAGCATCATTTTACCATTTTATTAATTCATCATATGATATGACCAAGTAGGTTACAAAAAAAGGAAAAAAAAAAAAACACAAAAAAAAAAAATAAAAGTAAAAAAAGGAAATTGTACAGAAATATTTTATTACATAACCTTTTAGATTAAAAGAATAACAGTCTATTTTTTACATATTACCATATTTATTTACTTTGCTATAAAGCAATGGTGTATTATTTTTTATTAAAAGTTGTATCTAAAAGTATGTGTTCTAAATATAGTATTGCAAGAATTTAATGGTGTTAATTAGTATTAATTGAAGGTCAATATTTGTTTATACTGTGCCTCACTTAGTTCAAAGTTGAAGATGGGAACAAAGGTTCCTGAAACATGTTCTAATTTCCAAAAGCAACTGAGATATAGTGTAATCAAATATTCACCTTCAATTAATGTGTTTAACCTCACTTGTTCAAAAAGTTTCCAATTTCCATTAGTGTATTAAATGGTAGTTTACAGTAAAACTGTTTATGCAGTTGTATGCAGAGCTTTTGCAACCAGTGTTGTTGTTGTTGTTGTTGTAGTGTTTAACACCCACTTTTACTACTACTACTCAGGCAGTGACACTGATGGTACATGGAATGAAGATGGAGCACTGGTGGAATGAGATGGCGGGGGAAACCGGAGCACCCGGAGAAAACCCGCCCTGACGCACAACCAGTGTGAGTAAAATGTATGAAAATATACCAAAAGGTAATTATTTGTTAGAGAAAAATTTGAAAAACCTGCTATGTGCACATTTTCAAAAGAAGGAAAGAAAAATATTTTATTTTAAAACAATTTTTTAAAAACAAATTTAGTAAGATAGAGTTGTATTTAAATCAGCATCAATCAACCTAATCTTTATTTGATTTCTTTTATGTTTACAATTTCACATACAGATTCCACAAAAAAAAAAAACTTAATTTTGACAAAAAGTGTTGGTTACCAGGGTTCTGAAATAAATTGTTCAAACAAGAGTGAGTCTTGTATTGTTTCTTACTGCTAGAATATCCAAAAAGTAACAGTTTTGTAGAAATACGTATTTGTCCTGAACAGTAAGTGCCCAATAAAATGGGCTGAAGAAAATGTGTACCTACTTAAATGTTTTAAATGGGAAGTGCAAAAAAGAAATAACATGGCAGTACTACTGTTTTCGGCATAACTTAGATTCATATAATCACTCAAAAATAATATGCTTAAAACAGTATAAACTTAATGCATGTTTATGGAAAGTGATTAAAAACACATGCATGGTTACATATTATAAAATTAATAATGCGAAATTGCAGTCAGTACCCTCTTTTGCCTCAAAGTATGTAATAAGTATGGCACCATTATTGAGAGATATTGAACTTCGCTCGAGATCATAGCGCAGTAGTAGCAATAGACAAACGAACTATAACCAAATATGTTTGTATTTTTTTTTCCAAACTCCAGGTTGTGCAATATAAAGTAGTGCAGTAGTGAAACTATGATTTGCACTGGTGATAAGACATAATATTTAAAATATTTATTTTTAAAGCATGAACAAAAGGAGGCAATAGCTTGGCTAAGAACAGGTGTTTGGAGGTTGAGAGGACTAAGAAGGGGTATCCCTCAGAGTCAGGGTCCTATTTGTGGGGGGAAGGAAGATCTGGAGGACATAGTCTTTGAGTGCCAAGGAATGGACATATGGAGGAAAGAATTTCTGGGGCAGAAATGGGAGAAGGGAGATAGGATAACAGCATTTAAGAGGATTTTTAGAAAGGAGGTCAGGAACTTAGATCAGTTAAATAAGGAAAATTGAAGTTATTAACAGTGAAGCAACAAGATTCTAAAGTAAGAACAAATTAGAATCTAAAGACTTCACTTATCTTAGTAATGTTGCATGTTCTTTTTGCACAAACTGACCCAGGGTTTCAAGTTGTCTCCAACTCATTCATAAGCTTTGAGAATGAGTTGGAGACAACTTGAAACCCTGGGTCAGTTTGTGCAAAAAGAATGTGCAACATTACTAAGATAAGTTAAGTTTTTAGTCGCTAATTTGTTCTTACTTTAGAAACTTAGATCAGTTTTTAAGTAGAGTTAAGAAAAAATGGAATTGGTCGGTACAAAGAGAACAGAATTAAACATGTTGTGTTATATGTTAAATAGCTATAGAGAAGCAAAACGTATGTATAAGAAATTATGTTGAGTGGATATTACAGGCTAAGAGTCTGGGCTGAATGTCATATTCAAGTATGTATTAATTTAAATTAAATAAATATATGTCTTTGAAGCTTCATTAGCAGTGAGACAAAATGTGGTTTGTCTGATTTGAGTTTACAGCATAAGAAGTTAAATAATAAATTGTATAAAATGAGGCAAACTCAGTTTTGTCCTTGGGTTTACGTAATATGATTTGAAACAGGCTTTTCTTTTAAACAGCTCTAGGGCATTGATGAATAAAACTAATTGTTCTGGGTAATAATTTCACTGTAATATATAAGAGAATGGTTCACTTTTCTTTTATGAGTAACAACTGTGTGCATGTGTGCACGCATGTATACATGCATGCGAAGTCAATTAAACTCCAAAATTTGGTATTTAAGTTCATCTCCCAAGTTGCGACATAGAGTTTGAAGGAAATCTTCCTCCCTTCACAAACTACCCTATATATGGAAAAATGTATGAAAATGTTGATCTTCTCAAAATGGCTCTTAACAATTTGGATTGAAATACCATATATTTAAGATATTTTAATTACAAGTGAAATGTATATCTTGAATTTTCTGGGAATAGCCTTTCATTCTGGACGATTTGCATAACTGGTAAACCATTAAGAGATTTACAAAATCTTACTGCACAAAAAATGGAGACCTCATTAAAGCACCTATAACTTTATTTTAAATGTTTTTGTGGAGCTAAACCATTTCTAAATATTCCATGTTGTTTGAATTTTCAACCTATACTTTTCTCAAATAGGAAGTCATTAATTTTTTTTTATCTTTTGCCTATATAAGAGAACAGAATTTCAAAGCCATCACATAATGCCAGCTCTTAAAATATTCAACTGTTGCTTAAGCCTACTGCATTCCTTGATCCATGCAATTTCTACCAATGTATATCTGGATTAACACAAAGCAGATAAAAAGAATTGGTGTTTGTAAGAATAGTTTGTGTAAGAGTGAGTAGAGAAAGTCTTGTGAGTGCAACATGTTTTCCAGAGGTCATGCAAATAGTCTGAAATTTCATAGTTATCACATAGCGACACACTTAAAGTATGACTATGGGTTTATCCTCCTCTGTCCTTTATCTATGAGTGCTGTGGATGCGCTAAGACCTCTATTGTTCACTGCTTCCGAAAGCAATAATATTAAGCATTTCCAGGCCCATGTTTATAAACTCTGCTTGCCTCTAAAATCCTGATCAATTTGCGATTCAAGTGACTTTCCTGAGCCATAACTTGTAGTTTTTATAAATTATTTTTCTCCACTCCCTCAGTGGTGGAGATTCCAAGGATGGAAACTTAATTTTGTTTTGCCAGGTTTTCAGTGTATATGTTTTATTTTACAACAGAGTATGTAAAATATTTAAAGATGGTTGAAAGAGCACCTTGATTTATTTTCAGTTGAAACCAGCAGATATACAATGGATTGGGTTGTGTTCAGTGAGTTCACTAATAGCCATAAGGGCCTGTGAAAACTGAACATTCTAGAAAATGTACTAGAGTTGTCCCAGAAGTACCTGACCTGATGTATAGAAAGTGGTTGTTTCAAACAAATGACTGTGGTAGAAAGTAACAACCTTATAAAGCATAAGTTTGAAGTTTGACGATGCTACATTGTTTAATATTTCTTTGGGAGCCATCAATAGTGAATGTTCTCAGCGAATTTGTAAACATGGGTAAAACTGATCATTGTTATGTGATACAACACTAACAGTATTCACTTTTCTCAATTATATTTCCTTTTGTGTTATTGAACTTAAATTCACTAATTACACTTCCTTTTCTAACTCTAAACTTACTTATACCTTCTGCATTCCAAACTCTGAAAGGTTACTCTCTCCTTGACAACGTGATGTCATGCCAAGGAGCTTCTAATTTTTGAGATGCTTTCCACATAGAAATTCAAAGCAATATCACATTTTCATTTGAAAGGTTAGTCCAACTAATATTAAAACTGAGCTAAATTTTAATCCAGGGGAGCTACTCCTTTGTTCAGAAATATTGTAGATATAGTACAAATCAAACTAGATTTTAATTTTTTAACCCAGAAAATCCCAATTTTGCTAAGAGAATGTCACGAATAACTCAAATACCTTTGCTAGGTCACAGAAAATTGCACCTACATGTATTTTTTTCATTTAAGACAGTAAGCATTTCATATGTAAGTTTACAAGAAGCATTATTTGTCGATATATCTTTTCAGGAGCCAAACTGATCCCAAGTATGTTGTTACATTCAAGGTATTTATACTTGTGCTCTTAGAAACTTGCTTACCTCCTTATCACTCAGCTAAAACTCTGAACATGACTGATCAGGATTCCCATATTGGCTGTTAATTAGGTTTGAATCATCCCTGCCATGCTTCCAAATCTCTGGTGAAGAATGGGCTGGGACCATGTAAAGTGAAGGGCATGCTTAAATGTTGAAGGGACTTTGTTAGCATTGTAAATCCTCATTTATCTGGACTAACTGGGACAAAAGGCAATCCAGATAATCTGGGTTATATGGGTAATAAGCAGACCAAAATTCTTAAATAAGCAGACTTGCCATTTATGAATATAAAAAGTTCTGTCTTGTAACAAAATTATGTACAGTACGTATGTATTGTTTACAAGACATTGAAAAATATAAAAATCTTAAACACGTAAAATCACATCATTTCTTAGCAAAGAATTGATCCACAGTCTTCTGTTTCAAACATGTGTGGGTGTTGGAACAAAGTATGTACAGTCACAAACACTATTATCAAAAGTTCAGCTGGGATGGCGTTGGTCTGACGCTCAAGTATGCCACAATGTCAGCATCTTTCAATTCAGCAGCTATTTTCTTCAATGTTCCTCCTTATCAATTCAATTAATAGCATCCAACATTTTATTCATTGAAACCATGACCTTTCGCTTTGATGTCATTTTTAAACTTGTACACCGAATTACACTCCCAAACACTTTGTTAAGACACATAAACTTAATGACACAGGAAAACAGGAGATTAAGGGAGGTAAGGATCAAGGTCATTGTTTTTTTCCGGTTCTATTTATAGCTGGTGAGACATACCATGTCAGCACGTGTGATATACTATTAAATCTATCTTAAACTCAATAGATAGCATTTTACAGTACAGTATATTATGTAGTGCCATAATTTATTGTACAATTTATGCAGGAACCGTAAATTGAATCAAACTAAAAAGTGAATGAGTATTTAGTGTTCATATTTATAATTATGTTCTTGGTATTGAGACAGAATATTAGAAGACCCCAATAGAATATCGTTCATGTAAATGTTTGTTAAAAGTGTATAAATATTAGAATTGTTTGTGTTCCATAATAAAAATAGGAGACGATAATTGGGATCACTTCCCTAACGAGAAAGAACTATTTGCGCGGATGAAGACGAAAAAGGCGGTGTGTCGCGTCAAAACGACGCCAAGAAATAGTTCACTAGCGTCGGTATCTCCGAGGTAGATGGATGTATTTTTATGTGTATGCGTCATGAAACAGTAAAAGTGAATTTACTAAGTGTTTAGAGACCTTCAACTAAATTTTGGCGACGTTAGGGAAGTTGATCAATTAACATAAGACTTTCTACTGTGATGTGATTTAAAAATTTTGAGCAAGAAGGTGCAAATAAAATGTGTGACTAAAGTTAAACCCAAGTGAATATTCATTCCATCCGTTACCACGACCTTGTAGATAGAAAACGAGTCTCATAGCACAGCCCATTCCATTACCATTTCATTAAAAACAGCACCAGTATCATAGTTAAATTATCTAATGTGAACATTAAATTAAAAAAATATCAACAAATATGATCCGGATAAACAAGGTTTTGCTGTATATAAAAATATAAACCTTTTTCTTTATTGCTTTAAAATATGTCAATACATTTAAATAAAATTGAAATAAGTACCAATAAGGATACCACTTTCAGCTACAGATATAATGATGCCAAGTAGCACCAGTGGGCTGGAAAAGGTTGTTTTTGTTCTGTTCTCAGTGCAAAGAAGCAGTCTATGCTAACAAGAAGTAAGAAAAGATATTTTGCAGTTGTGTACTTTGACTCCAGATAGAATAACTATTTAACTCTAAGCTTTAAAGTGAGTGGGGTTTAAGGGCCCGTCAACAACGAGGTCATTTGAGCCTGCTCAGCTTTAAATGCAAGGAGTGATTAGTTAAGGAAACCTTATTATTGTACAATGGTTTATTCACTCATAAGGCATCATTGCTAAATGAGAGGTTTCAAGCTTTTTTACTTTCTCTATTATGTACTTACAATAAATAGAGAAAGTATTGTCTCCAGCCAAAAGTTTGATACTGAGACTTCACTGGAAATACATATTTTGAGGTTCCTTGAATCCTAAAGTAGAATTTTTAGAAAAAAAAATGTGTATGTATTTATGCGCAGTATAACTAAAAAATGTAAATTGGTGTTTAAGTTCAACATCTTTCAAGGATACAAAGATTTTGAAAAAAATTGCCCCAACACAAAGTGCCTTTACATAGAAACATTTTTGTTATTCATTTTCTCAGAAATGCATCTAATAATTTTGATTAATATACTGCATGTTTAAGATATTTTCTTGACAAAATGTAAATCTTGAATTTTCTGGGAGTAACCTCTGAAGTCCTTTTTATTCTTAGTAAACCATAAGAGATTGACAAAAATCTTACTGCACAAAAAGGCAGATCTCGTCAAACGACACAATTTATATAAAATAAAATTGTGGCATTATCCATTCCCCGAGATATTTTTTTATTAAGTGTTGAATTTTGAGATCCTTTATACTTCTATCAACTGCAAATTGCTATTCCTTTTTCTTGCTCATGCAAAGAGAGCATTTTAAAGCCATTTTAAACAACTGACTTTGGAAATATTTCACAATTGATTTAGCTTATTGTATTCTTTTGTACCTCAATGAAATGAGTAATGAAGGTTTACCTATATTAACAAGTGGATAGGAGAATAAGCTTATGTAATCCCATATTTGCCTCATCTGTCCAGTGTGTACCCGCACACTTATGCTGGGATTACAATGAACTTAAACGCGACTTCACTTGACAGGACATAACAGGAAAGTCTAATACATTATATTAAATGGAGCTATTTAGGGTCGACTTAACATGACTTAATGTAACGTAACCTAAGAATTGGCAGTGTCAAGCTTTTCCTTCACGTTGTGCCAAGTTTGGGATTCACATGATCATTTGAACCAATCAGCAAGTAGTGCCATGCAGGAATAAATTGTGCTTCTCTATGCAACCATTGGCATCAAAACTCTTTCTCTGTTTCTTTTGTTTAGCTCCTAAAGTAGGTTATGGCCATCTCCATGGTGTTTTATTCACCATTTAAAAATGTTTTTACTTCCTATTTTCATATTCTCTTTCTTTTCATATTTGGAAAACAACCTCTGATTAGAAAATTGAGTATCTGCCATGTCTGCCAAGTAGAAGAATAACCAATCAGAATCATTCCCATTACGTTAAGTACATCCAAATAGCCCTTCTAGTTTCTTACTTCATGTTGCATCCCATCGCATTAAGTTGTTGTTGTTTTCTAGTGCCTTGCATCTGGCAATGAAGCCATTAGCATTCGTGCTTTCCAATACTTTTGAACTGTAGTTTCTTCTGATCTTAATGCTTCACAGGTCTTCAAGTGTTCTTCATTCATTTCTGCTGGATTGTTACACAGGACACATATTGGTGAGGCTGAGATACCTATTCTGTAGAGATGACTTGCTAAGCAGTCGTGATTTGTCAATAGTCGGAAGGCTGCAACCGCTGTTTTCCTTGGTCTCTGGGGGATTATATCTGGATTGGAAAGTAGTGTAATCCATTTTTTATCTTTGGCATTTGTTTCTATTTCTTGTAGATATGAATGACAAAAATTTTTTATGATCAAGCGTTTTATTGAGGAATATGAGAAATTGAATTTAGACTTTTGTTTTATTGTTGTGCCTTTCTTTGCAAGTGAGTCAACAGCTTCGTTCCCCATGACTCCACAGTGTGCTGGAATCCATTGGAGATGAACAGTCAAATAGCAAGTGGTATTCTTACAGGAATTAAAAGAAATATGAAAGCTATTATCCAAATCCAAAAAACAATGGAAGAACAAGATAAATCAGAAATAGTTAAAATTGAAGTATGGAAAAGTAACTACCACTATAGAATTTACAGTATCTACAATCCTCCAGACAATACACTAGATCTAAATTCTATTCCCATAGAACCCAAAAGTATTTTAATAGGTGATTTTAATGCACACTCCCCTAGGTGGGGCTACAGAGATATAAATTCAGCAGGAAGAGTCATAGAAGACCTATTAAACTCGTCAACAATGGAACTAATATTTAATCCAAATGATCCACCCACTTACCTTCATTATAATGGTTCGGGTACAAATCCTGACCTTCTGATGGTGTCATCTGACATAATTGACAATACAAAAAGAGAAATAATAGAAGACCCAGGTTCAGGCCACAGAATCACCATAAACTCCATAAGAGGTCTAATAAATAAAAGTAACAAACCAAAAGTTAAAACTTCTTGGAATTTTAAAAAAGCAGATTGGTCCAGTTTCCAAAATGAGATAGAAGGGAAGTGTAATATACTGTTAGAATCAGAGTTCAAGTCAACAGATGAAATGAATAAAAAAATTTGTGAAATATTATTGACAGCAGCCAAAACACATATCCCCAAAGGAAAGTTAAAGAAATATAGCTACTTTTGGTCTCCATCTTTATCTAAGTTAAAACACAAAAGAAATATAGCAAGAGTCAAAGCCGAAAGAACCAAGTGTCCAGAAGATGTACAAAACTGGAGAAGAAAAGCAGCCATTTTTAAGAAAGAATTAATTACAGCAAAAAGGGCCAGTTTCACAAATTTTGTAGAACATATGGACTATAGGAAAGATGGAAATAAAATATACAAATTCCTTAATAAAACAAAATTATCAAAAAATACAACCGAACCATTAAAATATAATAACAAAAGCTTAACTACAGATAGGGAAATAGCAGAATCCCTTAACAAGTTTTATGCTCAGTCACAAAGAATACCCCAAGCGTATAAAAAACAAGATAAGGCTATCCAAAAAACTATCAGAGAAACTAGTAAGCCAGAAGGTATACGAAATGATATTTTTATTCAGGATTTTAATGAAACAGAACTGGATTTAGCAATAGAACAATTACAGAACAAAAAATCTCCTGGACCTGACAAGATCCACCCAGAGTTTATTAAACACCTTGGTAGGAAAGGAAAAGAAATCCTACTTAAACTATATAACACGTGTTGGAGAATGACTGTACCTTCCGACCGGAAAAAAGCCATTATCATCCCGATTTTAAAGAAAAACAAACCCTCAAACAATATTAATAGTTTCAGACCAATATCTTTGACCAGTGTTATTGCAAAAGTGATGGAAAGAATGGTGGCATCTAGACTTAACTGGTTTCTAGAATATTACAACTTAATTAATAGTTCACAGACCGGCTTCAGACAGAATCATAGTACAAGTGAAAATGTACTCCTACTAAGCCAAGACATCAAGGAAGCTTTCAATAGAAAGGAGGATACCTTGGCAGTATTCATTGATTTTAAATCAGCATATGACTCAGTCTGGAGAAATAAATTAGTTGAGAAGTTGCAATCAATAGGTGTGAAAAGTAACATGCTTAAGTGGATAACTCAGTTTATTTCACAAAGATTTTGTGCCACAAAATATAATACATACATTTCCAAATATAAACAAACACACCGAGGACTTCCACAAGGTGCTGTTCTGAGCACAACACTCTTTAACATATATATAAATGACCTTCCATCAATAATAAAAACTTTAGAAACCAAAATTGCTTTATTTGCTGACGATGTAGTCATTTGGACTTCAGGCTCTTCAAAAAAACCTGAATTAATTAAAGACAGAATAGAAACAGCCCTAAACAAAGTACATGAATGGAGCTCCAAAAACCTCATGACTATCAATGTGGAAAAAACAAATTATGAATTATTTACACTAAAATACAAACCAGTTAATGTTAGCATAAATTATAATGGTAAACCACTCAAAGCAGTTGATGATGCCAAATACTTAGGCATCACTTTCGACAGAAAGCTAAGTTGGAAAAAACATATAACAAACATCTCAGAAAAGGTTGAAAAGAAATTGCAAATCCTGAAAAGGTTAGCTGGTGCTAAATGGGGCTGCTCAAGGAGAGTCCTTAACACAACATACAAAATGTATATCAAACCAAACCTCTTGTACTGTTCTGAAGCTTTAATAACAGCAGCAAATGCTAACATCAATAAACTTGAACAAATACAAAATCAGGCTCTTCGCCTAATCACTGGAGCAGTTAAATCCACACCTATTGATGCCATGCTTGCCTTAACACGGACCCCATCAATAACAACAAAAATAGAAGAACAAGCATTGCTCCAACACGAGAAAATGTTACGACTGCCATACTCTAAATGGACAGAAGAGAACCTCCCCCCTTCAATCCTTAAAACTCATAGTAGTTTCCTAGAAAAGGTAACACAGATTAAATCCAAATTGAATATTCCTAACACCAGAGAAAATCTACTTATAAGAGAAAATCCATTGGAATTATTGCAACCTACCTTCAATTTGGAATTAATAGAGGAAATAAGTAAATCAGACACACCAAAAGAAATACAAAAACTTCTAGCTCTGGAAACAATCAATACTAGGTATCCCACAGAAGAATGGCTGCACATATATACTGATGGATCCTCGAAGGAAAACCTTACTGGAGCTGGAGTTACGTGTTCACATTTTTCCTTTTATCATTCTGTTGGCAGAGACACAACAAATTATGATGGAGAAATAGAGGCTATATACATTGCTCTCCGACAATTATTAAATCTTCCCTTAAATAAATTTAACAAGGCAGTAATTCTTTCAGATTCTAAAGCTGCAATTCAGGGAATATGTTCAAATACTACAAAGAAGTCAACATAAATTAGAGAATGCTACAAAATGTTAACACAACTCCATCGCATTAAGTAAAGTTCATCAACTCAGACTTGTTTTTCTTTTTAATTTTTGGTGGTTTTTATATTTTAGAAGCAGGGCCCCATCCATCAGTGAAAAATATTGGAGAGCAAGAGGATTGATGACTTCATTGTCAGAAATCCAGCATTAGCTAACAACATATTTTAGAAGTTTTATGGCATTTTAAGCCTTTTATACCTTACATTTTTCTGTTTTAGTTGTTTGGTATTTTACCTATCTCTTTTAATTCTGATTTTAACTATGTGAGTGTGTTTTAACCATTCTGTTTAACTATAGGACCAAATGACCTCATATACTCGCTCATTCATCGTAATCCCTGCATTACTAATAATGTTGCTTTCATCTGCCATTGCTTAACCCTAAGATCTTATTAATCACAGTTCCTCAAATATAATTGCATTGACCTAAACTACCTTAATACTATTAGAAACATTAGAAGAATGTCCATAATAACATTTAGTACAAAATACTAGGAGCATGGGGATTTATGGCCACTGTTCAAACAGCTTAGTATTACTGCTGCCATTAAGTGATGAATAACTGAGGTAGAGGAGTGAGAATATTGTCACAAACCTCGGCTGGTAATTACTAACCCAGGTCTTGCAAACATTAAAAGGGGCTTCAGATGGTGTAAGTGCAAACTTGCTGCAAGAGAAACCTCATCTTGCAAAATCATGACTGTGGGGAGAACAGAAACTTAACTATATTAAAAATCTAATGTGTTGCACTCATGTGACTTTCTCTATTCTTGTACTAACCATTCTTACAAACTCTTATTCCTATATTTTCCTCGTGTTAGTTGAGATGAACATTTGTACAAATTATCTTATTGCTCATTTCCTTGTAGGTGCCAGGGAAATATTAGAATACAGTAGGCTTGGAGCGATAGTCAAATCTTTTAAAGCTTTGAGATCCCATTCTCTTTGTATGCTTAATGTATAAAAAAATGAACAACGATGTTCCATTTCAAGAAAGTTTTACTGACACAATTAACAAGGAATATCTCTGAAATGGTTCACCCTACAAAAAAATTTATTTAGACATAAATTGTGTTTTAGCAAGATCTACATTTTTTGTATAGTAAGATTTTGTCTATCTCTTATGGTTTACAAGTTATTCAAAAGTCATCCAGAGTAAACAGGACTACATTGGCTATAGGCAGAAAATTCAAAATATACATTTCATTTGTCATACAAATATCTTAAACATATGACATTTTAATCAAAATGTTCCATGAGAAGGGTAGTTTAGGGTGGGGCTATTTTCTTCAAAATCTTGGTGTTGCATCCTTAAAAGACATTAAACTTAAATACCGACTTTTTGATTTTGAGTTATGCTGTCCACAGACTGACACACACAGACCTTTTTCTAAAAATGGTTGTTTTCTTTTTTTTTTGGTTTCAGGGTGTCTCAAAACATATATTTATGGTGAAATCTCAACATCAAATTTTTGGGTGAAATACAATACTTCCCCTACTTACCAGTAGAGAAAGTAAAAATTACAAGTTACTATACAAATCTCTTTATAATATTGTGATGAGAGAACTGCCACCTGTGTAAGCTGTTGTATTTCAGGTCACACCAATATGGAGATTCCTTTTCTCCACCTTTTAGAAACTCATTCCTAATTTATCAACTGCCAACTGAACTTGACAAACCCTAAAGTGAGCCAGGCTTCCTAAATCACCTGAGGCCTGTCGGAAACAACTGATGGAGGTCACAGCAGCAACATCATGCAACAGTTCTACATGAATCATGGCCTTAAAGCTTCAAGAAATAATACTTGGAGTGACCATTTCCCTGTTGTTAGTCCCTGTTTCTGTGCAGTTCAAGTCAAGTTAAATAAAGTTGGTTGGAAAATCAGGGATTTTCTTCAGTCAGAACATTTATTGTTGATTCAGATATTGTTTTGGGTCTTAGCAATGTTTAATACCTTATGCTCTGCCTTGTTCGGCCTGTTCCAACCTCGATCCATCGTAGTTTGGGTCTTTCTGGATCTCCTCTACCTGTTGGTATATAATATAGCATCCTTTTTGGAATTCTTGAGCTGTCCATTTTCTGTATGTGTTTCCCAATTTGTCCTATATTCTGTCATTTTGTGTTGTACTGCAAATATATTAAATTTTTCTCATATTTCTACATTTATTTTATCTGATCTTGTATATCTTAATAATGCTCTCAGAAATTTCATTTCTGTAGCCTGTGTTTTTATATTCTTTCTGTTTTGCAACCAAAGATTTACTGCCATACAATAAAACTATTTATTCATTTTATTGTACCTACATATCTTTATCATTGTCGAAAGTCAGTTCACATCCTGAAATAATTAAAATAATGAATCTGTTCTAAAATATTTCCTTCCAAAACAAGTAACTCTTAGCGGGTGTTTACCCCAGAATGCCATGGTCTTGGTCTTAGGAACAGAGAGAGATATTAAAATTATATTCCTTGCATATCTGATGAAATGCATAAGTTGCTTTCTAAAGATTCTCTTCTGTATTTTGTATTATAACTACATCATCTGCATAAGCCAAAACATTAAGATATGTTCTGGCTACTGAAGTTCCAGTCGGTGCACATTCTTTCCATCTTTGTAGGATATCATCTATATAAATGTTAAAACGTGCAGATGATAACACACACCCTTGTCTCACTCCTTGGTTAGTTGTCATGCATACTCTTTCAGAATCCAACATATTGAGCCTAAAACAGGCACCTTTATATAAACTTTTTATACATTTTGTCAAATGTGCGGGGTATCCACACTTCTCCATTATATACCACAATTTTCACCTATCAACTTTGTCAAATGCTTTTTCATGATCTATAAATGTCAAATATGTAGGCAAATTATATTCTCTCCTTTTCTCTATCAACTGCCTCATTGTAAATATATTATCAGAGCAAGATCTTCCTTCTCTAAATCCATTGTTCTTCTAGCAAGTGATATTTAATACCATTAAATCAATTGTTTTACCCATCACTTTAGTGCTTGGTCTATTGAGAACAAACATGATCTTGGAGCAGAACCTTGAATAACTGTTATAATGGGTGAGATTGACAATTCACTGAAAATGGATACTCCATCTTGCTTTAACATATACAATAGGCTTAATAAAAATTACACAATAGCTCACTAACATGCAAATCTTATGTTACATTTCATGTGAATTTAGAAAAGTAGCAACTAAGATGACTATAGCAAAATAAGGTTTAGTGGTAAGAGGTAACATACTTTTGTTCTGAAAATACCAGTGCAGATACACATGTCTACTCACATCCATTTTTCATCAATTTTATAAGTACATTTTTAGGCAACAACAATACTTATGATCACTACTAATACCTGATTGCATAAGCTTTTGTGATTTAAAATTAAAACTTAATACACAGCTGAAGGAATCCGAGCAAACTCTTGACTGGAATACATGTTTACACTATTCAGTTCATAACATTGTTGTGCTTGCACAGTAAACAATTTAACCTAGACTTTTGTTCCATTATTTTTAAGTGCACTTTGCTTGAGAAATTTTGGAGTGCTGAAGCCATCTGCTTAGAGACCCCATATATGTCTAAAATGAGTTATCTTTTTGCCACATTTTGGAATTTTCATTCCAGAAAAACATGGTTAGTGAGCCGAATGATTTATCAGTGCCACATAATTGAGGCTTGACTGTATATATTAAGAAGCATTTTATAGTAATAGTGTACTTTCTTTCAAAAAGTATGTATAAACTATTAAATATTAAAATAATATGTTCACTCACAGAAGGAGAGGGAATTGGAAGGTTTTGGGTACAACAGAGAAAAATCCTTGCTGATGCATATCGAAACCATGCATCCTGGACTTCTTTTCAAGCTCCAGAATATATTCTGAAAGTATAAACAAGTACGAATTGAAAACATTAGTTAAAAATAAAGAAACACCTTCATTTGATGTTTATTTAAAACATTGAAGAGTAAACTGATATAGAAATGTACAAGTATACAAAGATATTTGTAATTACTGCTTAGTCATTGAAATATTTGAGCATTTTTGAACAATGATTCACTTTCAGACATTCAGCAGTAATAAATTAACTTCACATTTGTGAAGTCAAGTAATTACAAAATTTCATGTCCTTTTATTTGCATCACGTGTTCAATAACAACAGAAAATGTGTCCACATCCAATGCTTACAGGCATTTGAAGATTCATTGTAAGCATTATGTATCCAGCCTTCCACTGGAAATGTGGATGGGGAAAATGCTTTTGGAATTAATCACTTTCATCAACAGTCACGAGTCACAAAGTAGCACTGTTCTTGTCCTTTATACACAATTTCAGCTTTTAAAAAGTTCTCCTTTTCTCAATTTTTGTACCATAGTGACTGATTGCTGCTACCTTTTAGCATGTCCTGGAATATGACCATTCTCACTAAGTTGTTAAAGCAATGAGAATTGTCCATGGCAAGAGAAACAAGTCTTGCGGTCTTGATCTAAACCCTCCAAGCAACAAACTTCACTTTTAATTATTTACATTGTCAACTATTTACAGAATTACCACACTCTTACTATGAATTTATTACATGACTTATGAAGATAATGTAAAGCACAGTTCTGGTTCTGTGGTGTCATTTTACAAGGTGCATCTGAAAAGTTCAGTGAATGGTTAGGATGACGCATTGGCACATATGCATTGAGAGACATGTCAACAAGCATCCTCTATTGTGCAAATCACCAAAGTGAAGCAGTAGTGCACAGTGCAACCAAGCTAACAAAGTCAATGCAAGAAGTTGTTACTGTTCACAACTTTTGAAAAAGTGAAGCTTTGAGCCTGGTTTATCCCGCACATGCTGACAGATGAACAAAGCAAACTCCGATGGAAACGTCGTGGCTGACCAGAATCTGCAGGTTTTGGAAACCATCATTACAGAAGATGCTACTAATAGGTAGACAAAGTGTAAGCCTTTTAGGCCTAATTTAAGACAGGGAAATAAAAATGTGTGCAAGTAAGGAGTGAGTTGAACAGTCACTGTATGTTGAGTGAGAAAGTTGAACATATGGATCACAGGTAAGGACAGACATTGTCGTCAAGGAAATTCTACTGTCTACTCTGGTACAGTTCTGGCCAAACCCACTGGATGCATTGCAGCAATCATTTCAAAACTCCTTCGTAAAGTTTTCCCATTGACAGTTGGGTCCGCGAGTAGATATTCAAGCCCTTGCTGTCGAAAAAGGCAATCAACATAATTTTAACCTTGGATTTGGTCAGCCACTTTGTTTGGGAGGCAGGGAAGATGAAAACAATGCTATTGACTGTTGCTTGGTCTCCAGATTGTATCGGTAGCATCAGTGTCATCTCCTGTAGTGATTGTTTCCAAAATCTGTGGATTACGCTCAGACATGTCAATGAACTCTCCAGATGTTTTCATCTGAGGTTGCTTCTGCTCTTCTGTCAGTGTGTGCATACAAAGCAAGCACAAAACTTCTGTTTCCTAAAATGTTTATGAACAATGGCAAATTCTCACACTGACTGTTAGCTTGGTTGGAGCATGCACCATTGCTTCGCTTCAGTGATTTGCACAATGGGGGATGCTTGTTGATGTATCTCTTAATGCGTGTGCACAGGTGCCTTATCCTAACCAGCACACTTTGTGACGTGGCACCATTCACCAAACTTTTCAGGCACACTTAGTAGTTCCCACCTTAATCACGAATAATGGTGTTTTGGGAAAAGTTTGCACCTTTAAAATTTTTACAAACAAAACAAGTGCTGACTACTGAGGAAAACTTGTGCAGCTATTGTGTTTTAGACTTTAAAAAAGTAGGAAGTAGTCAGTCTTAAATGCATTATGATAGAACTTTGTGTACAAACTGCATCACATGATACATATGCAGCATATATGAAATGGTACATTGTTACTGCATTTTCAAATACAAAGTCTCTTGTCTTTGTTTACTTTGCTCATTATTTCAAGGGAAATTCAGTTCTTCCTCCCAGAAACAGATAGTCTGGAAGGAGAAAATAATGAAGCACAGTGAGGTAATTAAAATGCTTCGGAACGCTATCACAGTCCATTGTAGGTGTTGTGATTTCAATCCATCTCTTGAACGTATGTAGCTGGAAATATTCCCACTGTTCCATTTAGCTCCCCAAGCCACCATCCATCTGCTTGTTTATCGTGAATTTTGATGATATCACCTATAAATAAACATGATTAGTTAATATTTTCATATTATAGCCAAATATGTTACTTTTTCTATTAGACCCTTGTTTGTATCTAAACAGATGGATCAGTCTTTTGGAAAATGGGATTCAAATATAGATTTAAAAAAAAAAAAAAAACTTAAATGGTGCTACCTAGAAGAGACAGAAAACAGACGAAATGAAAGGAGGAAGACAACAATAAGAACAATATAAAATATACAAAATTGCATATAAAATGCCTTTCATCTGCAGTTAGATACTAGCTTCTAAATTTGAAGGTTTCTGAGTTGGAAACCTAGCTGATGGAGATTTTTCATTAGCCAGCATCATTTTCCATCCTCCCAAGAGTCTGGAAATATAAGTGAGAGAATAAATATGTGTGTGATTAGAGAGGTTCAAAGGGAGGACTTAGCACCTTGAGCTATAGATCTTTTGCTCCTATGTGCCTAAAGGAGCATCCCCCCTGGGTGGGAGGGTGAGCTTAAAAGATGCTCAGGGTAGTTAGACCTCAGTAGAGATGACAGTAGAAGGCAAAAGTTCCTAATATCTACAGATTGAAACTCCCTGTTGGTTTTTGAATCTGGTACTTTGAATCACTTTATTTACACTCGGCTGTTACACCCAACGGCTGAGGATGAGATTGAATGATTTTGAAAACATTCCAGCTTTTCCAACATATGTATTACAAGTGAAGGTGAGTGTAAATAAAGCGACTCAAAAAACCAGATTCTAACATGAAGAATACTTCACTGTTAATAGTGCTTCTATGTTTAATATTTCCCTGTTGGTTGCTCACACAACCAGCACCCCACCCCATGGGTTTACACATCGCCTTGGAGACCTCAGACTCAGAGACTTCCCCCAATCCAGAGGACTAGTTTTACAGAGAGAAAATTCCTTGCCATGCACGCCAAAACTTCTGCCAATGCTTAGAACCTTGAAAGAGCCAACTTGGTTGAAAAGTGCAGTGAAATGAGAAGCAAGGTGAAATTGAGGGGACAGCAAAGTTAGGGAATGTAATTATCTTTCTCAGCATTTGCCTAGCGACCTGGAAAAACCTTAGAAAAAACCCATAGATCAGGAAGGTTGGCCATGAGACTCGAACCCATGACCTCTGAATGCAGGCCACATATGCTACTACCTGTGCCTTGTATGTGTATGTGATTAACTCAACAGTGAAGCAAGTGACCTTCATTCTGGTGAGCAATAATTATTGTAAAGCCAAAGCTACCAATATGAAATTAATGTTAAAGAAGATATATAAATGGGGTAAAAACCTTCTTAGGGAATAAAAAGAGAAAGGGAAACAGTTGCATTAAATATTAAGCACTGGCAGAAAAAAAGTTACACCATGCCAAATAAAGTTTATTTAAAAGCATCAGCAATAAAGCACTGATTTCTAAGAATTTGTACATAGTGGATTGAAACATATTTAATCCTCACGTTTTCAATGCTCACAGTGTGGGAAGCCTTAACGAGACTCAAGTCTGTGACTATCAACAACTTACATCACATAAAAAAGATAAGTGACGCCTAGTCTCTAAATATTTATTATATTGGTTGATTTATATTGCTTCACTGTTAATAGCTTCAGTTTTTCATTGTATTGATCTATTTAGTAGTTCTAATATTACCAGGAAAAGTAGATATGCATATTATGAACTGCCATTTCAAAGTTAAGTAATGTACCTGGTTGTAGGTTAAGTTCATCATAGAGGTTGGCAGTATACTCGTAGAGTGCACGACATCTTCCAATGCTAGGGACAGCTTCTAGAGGCGGAGCTGGACACTGTGTCAGAACACTGCTCTGATAATCCTTCTCACTTCCTTGACTGGAGAATTCATCTGTTTTGACACAACATGCAATGTCAAGAGAGTACTTACTATGAGGAGTTAAATTATAATTAAGCTGACACAAGAAACATCAAACCCTTTCTTGAAATTTCTGTAGAAAAGCCATTTGGCATGAGAAGATTTTATCTGAAAAACTAATTTCCATTGCATGGTTCCAAAGAGTCAGAGTTCTTCAAAGAAAACAAAGTATAATGTGCAGATGGACAGCTCTGCTTAAAGTGGTGTGGAGATGTATGAGCACTTTTGTTATTACTCCTGTTCTCCCAAAGCTACCCTGAAATAGGCTTGTTAATTGCTAACTCAATCAATTAGAACTTATTTTAAATGGGTGAATTATTGGTCAATTTTGGAACCTGCAGTTAAAACTTGCAACAAGTAACATGTGGTAATTGTTTTTGACAATTTTCCTCTAATGGTTCTTTAAAAATACAGTACAATCCCAAAATAATGTGGTTGTTGTAGGGTACATGCTTTAGACCCGTGTTATTATGATTCTGCAGTATATCGAAATGTGAGCTTAGAAGTGACAAAAATTGATCCCACGGAGGTGGTGAGAAACGTTCATGCAAGGATAAATTATAGTACATTGTAAGTATGCAATATACGGGATGTGTTCCACTCCTGCAATCAATCTTAATTTATACATGCATACATTTACAATGTACCCATTTTACACTGATGTAATTTTGCATTTTCCTAAAGAAATCATTAAGTTTTGTTTGGCGGCATAATTCACATTTTTTTCTCAGTGTATTGTTTGATTGTAGCAAGATGGAGATGAATACTGTTCAATTTATTTTGCTCCTCCATACACAGGATCATCTTGTTTATGGTACGTATCACTTTATTAACATGCAGAGTATCTTCTTTTGTGTGTATGTTTCGTTACTTCAGGAAATTCTTAGTAATGTAGTGGCCATGGTTCATGCTAGAGGCAGTGAAAAGTATATTACTGCACCACTGTTTGAAGAAAATTTTAAACTCAACTTTTGAAAATAAAAAATAAATAAAAAGTTCAATATATTTTCAGGGGACATACTTCCCCCCACATTAATTCCAAATTTGCAATATTTTGGACGACATTATTTTGAGCTTCTACTGCATCACTAATTTTGGCAATTACTGTAAACGGTTAATGAACACCACTATAAACGATGTCAACTCATAGTTTGCAGAACAGGACGAAATATGAATTTCCCAGCACTTGGTTGCACTTTTTCTTTTTTAAACTCGGGTAGAATGTTAAATGATTACTATTAAATTTCTGAATCACCATGACGATCATCTCTGTAAAGTCTGGTTTTCATTCAAATCTGCTTGTGCACTGTTGACATATCTTAACCCACTAAGGTAACTTCTCCAAGTGAAGCAGAAGTGGAACCATTACAAATTCCTTTCATTAACTGAAGGTTTATTTCTGACATAGGCTCAGTGGCGATTAAGTTCAGTTTCCCATCTGGAAATTATTTTAAACATTATTTTTGTTTGTTAATAACATTATCAATAGCCAGGATTATATCAGTGTCACTGGTGTGTCGGAATTTCATCCCGTTGTATGCCTGTAAACTGCTGACACATGGGTCTATTGGTTTTGAGGACATTTAAAATCTTATAACCTTGCAATCAGTAAGCTAGCATTTAACCATTTAACCAAAGTTTGTTGTGCTAAGCAAAAAAAAAAAAAAAAAAAAAAAAAAAAAAAAAAAAAAAAAAAAAAAAAATCCAGATACAACTTAATTTTTTGTAAACTTTCTGATTATATGCAGAATTTCAGTTGTAGATCGCATCAACTGATAATTCCATGCAGTGCAGGCCTCTCTATGACAGTAAGTAACAATTTTAAACACATACTTATAGGATAATAAAGTCTTGAAGCTTATGCTTACCAAAGTCACTGTCTGGTTGCACAGAGTTACCATCTGCTGTTCCTCTGTCTGTCCAATCAGGAGAATCTCCAGCGAGCCTATCTAGCGATTCTTCTCTTACCCATGGAGGAACCTAAAAGATAAATTGTCTTGCAATATATAATTTGCATTAAATTAACTTTATAAATCCATCTATATATTTTAATCATAAGTTTACACAAACTTTTTTTTTCAAAATTATTTTAACACCAGCTGTTTTCAAAAGTTAGTAATTTAACACAAATCTACACAATCACTGTCACTAGGTATGTTTGCTACTTATTATTGGAAATTGCTTTACTTTTTCATAAATGAAGCACATAAATGTCACAAAAATAAAAAACTATATTTTATGTTATCTATTTAAACTAATTCTGCCTATCTGCAAATTTGCTTCCAATTATGATGGAAATAAAATTAACAACTTTTTTATTATTTCCAAACTTGCTAAAGAAAATTAAGATTATTTCATATGCATACCAGGTGGCTTATATTGATCAACTTACTCAAAGAGTGGTTTTAGTTTTAACCAGTCACAGTAATTTGTTGCTCTAAGATTGTTGGGATGAGATTTTCCCAGCTAATATTCAAAAGCAATGCAATGCATAAGACTTTCAATTACTTTTAGCTGTTACATAAACTAAAATAGAACGAAGGCTGTTCTTATTTAGTAAATAGATAAGTAAATCAGCTATATTGAATAATAATACAGAGCAAGTTGATCCTGTTCATGGAATTATATTCACTGAAGTCCTAACAAATACTGATTTTTACTTTCTCTACTACATATAGTAAAGCAGAGGAAGTATTGTATTTCATCCAAAAATTTGATGTCAAAATTTCACCGGAAATATATGTTTTGAGGTCCCCTGAATCCAAAAAAAGCATTTTTAGAAAAAGGTCCATGTGTGTCTGTCAGTCTGTCAACAGCATAACTCAAAAATGAAAAATCGGTTAAAAACCAAGGTTGGTATTTAAGTTTAATGTCTTTCAGGGATGCCACACAAAGATTTTGAAGAAATTTCCTCTGCCCTAAACTACCTTTTACAAAGAAAATTTTTAAAAAATTTTTATTCTCTTGAAAATGGCTCTAACGATTTTGATTAAAATGCCATATGTTTGAGATACTTTTATGACAAATGAAATGTATATTTTGAATTTTCTGACTACAGCCCATGAAGTCCTATTTGCTCTGGATGACTTTTGTATAACTGGTACCTATACCATAAGAGATAGACCAAATCTTACTATAGAAAAAATGTAGATATTGCTAAAACACAATTTATGTCCAAATAATTTTTTTTGTAGAGTGAACCATTTAGGAGACATTCCTTGTTATTGGGGTGAGTTTTGGAAAACTTATACTTCCGTTGTATGGAACATCGCTATTCATTTCTTGTATATTAACTGTGCAAAGAGAACAGAATTTGAAAGCTTTAAAAGATTTGACTATCGCTCAAAGTCTACTGTATTCCCATATTCCCCTTGTACCTACAAGAAAATAATGAGATAATTTCTACACATGTTTATCTCAACTAACACGAAGAAGATATAGAAATGAGTTTGTAAGAATGGTTAGTACATGAGTAGAGAAAGTCATGTGAGTGCAACACATCAGACTTTTTGTTTTGTAATTTTTTTTTTTATATTAACATTCTCCAACGTAATATTTCATATTGGATGGTGAATGAATGAAAAGGGTGAAATGATGCTTAAATGAGCCCAAGGTCCACAGAGCTTAAAGTTACCCAACATTCATCTTCTCAGGATTAGGGAAAGCTCTGAAAAAGACCTTACCTGGATAACTCACCCTAACCAAGATTCAAACTCGGAACATCACGAATGTGAGACAGACATGATACGACACACCAGGCAGGTTTAAAATAACTGCTTCGGTTTCATTTGATCACAATATATATCAACAATATAAAGCATATTTTTGGCTTGTTATAGACAACACATATTGAATTGAATATGTTTCTGAAGTTACATGAAGTTTATTTAGTGAATCCGTACTTTCAGTATGCTCTGTTGCAATCCTTGTCTGTCTCTTGTCACTTGAATGTGTGCTGCTAGTGGATGTCCTCCCCTGGTGCGACCGTCTAACTCTGCTAGAGCACTCTGGACTTTATACCTCATTGCTTCCAAGTATGTCAACATTGAGCGCATCTGTAACAAAGTTAACTCTTATTATTAATATTATCAGAGAAGGCAATAATTAGAAGTCAAACCTGACAAGAGCATTTGGTAGCATTATACATTAATCTCAGTCTACACAAATCATTGCTCACAACACCAAAATAAAGATGTATTAGGTGTGTAGTATTGATAGTGTAAATTGAAATGGTCAAAATTATATGATAATATAAGCTAAAATGTTGTGATAAACATGGATCTGGAAACAAGCAATAAGTGAGGCACTTGCAAGCTCTTGCTTATTCATTGTTTGTGCTTATGGATGCATCCATATGTTCTTCATTGTCAAAGCTTTCCATTTTTGCTTCTGTACAGTACATATACTCCTAGTGGCTAAACAACAAAAAAGGAAATTAAGCTCTTTGTCCATTCTGTACAATAACTGTAGTATATCATATGCTTTCCACAGTTTCAATCCATGTTTCAAGTTTTATATATGTTGAATAATGAGTGAGTGAGTGAGTGAGTGAGTGAGTGAGTGAGTGAGTGAGTGAGTGAGTGAGTGAGTGAGTGAGTGAGTGAGTGAGTGAGTGAGTGAGTGAGTGAGTGAGTGAGTGAGTGAGTGAGTGAGTGAGTGAGTGAGTGAGTGAGTGAGTGAGTGAGTGAGTGAGTGAGTGAGTGAGTGAGTGAGTGAGTGAGTGAGTGAGTGAGTGAGTGAGTGAGTGAGTGAGTGAGTGAGTGAGTGAGTGAGTGAGTGAGTGAGTGAGTGAGTGAGTGAGTGAGTGAGTGAGTGAGTGAGTGAGTGAGTGAGTGAGTGAGTGAGTGAGTGAGTGAGTGAGTGAGTGAGTGAGTGAGTGAGTGAGTGAGTGAGTGGGTGGGTGGGTGTGTAGTGTTTAAACTTGGTCATTAGGGCCTATGATAGGAAGAAAAAATAATTATTTTTTTATATATAATGTAATGCAGACTATCTACATTACTGAGTCAATAATATTGTTAATATTTGATTGGTTTCAATTGTTGGTGATACTGAACAGAGTATTACTACTGTTGTCATGTGTACATCATCATAAAAATTACGATTGCGTAGAAAATTAAGTTGTAAGTTGTGCAAAAGTAACAGATTTTACAGTAATGATCTAGAGGAAAAATATTTGCAGTTTCTGCTAAATTTTCTTTAGCTTTAAACATGTTTTGATATTCAAAGACATCAGCATAAAGGCATGATGAAATTCTAACAAACTAATTTTTTTTCAGCAGATCTAATGTTTTGAGAAAAAAGATGTACTGCAATATTTCTTTCAGTATATTATATAGAACGACATATATGCCACTTTCATCCTGTATATGTATTAGTTTGTTATTCTTATAGCTTACATGGTGAAGTTTCTCCGTCACATTTTGTTGAGAGTCTTCTGCACCAAATGTTGGAGTCTGCTGAAGTGCACGGGCTAGATTTTCTACACCTTGCTTGCCTCGCCTCTCTCTGTCCAAATCTTGCCTGATTAACTGAAGCAACTTCACCAAAGCCTGTAATAACAACACGAGACAGTTTAATGATTACATATATATTATATATAGGGGTGGGCAAAAATAGGTGTATAGCAGGTATACAATCATATGTGTAATATTATGGGCAGGCAACAGAATAACAAGTTCCATTTTCAGCAAGATGGGACTCCTCCTCACTAAGATAAATTGGACTGCGATTAGCAATAGTGATCCAAACTCCAAAATCACAAACTGAGGTATTCATCTTTTTGCAAAGCTTCTCATTGTGAAATAGGTTCTTCAAAACTGCCATTGGACGTGTTGCTTGGGTCTTTCTTGCTAAACTAGAATGCACTTGTCTGGAACCAGTGGTGGTAATCTCACCTTCTATTTTGGTGCTTGGATCACTTTTGCTAATTGTTATTCAATTATACGAGACTTTTTACAAAAGAATTTCCAAATAGGTGAATACAACTAAGAAAATCAACACATGGCCACCAAAATCTGACCCTTGCCCCAATGGTTTTCTTTTTTAGGGGTGTTCTTAAATACAGTAGAATCCCAACAATTTGACATTCCATATAACTCAACATTTTTTAATTTTAATTTTTTTGTGTTTTATTGTTAAACTTGACTGTAATAACTTCTGTAATCCACTATGGAGTATAACAGTATATGTAAATTTTGATTGGTATACATATCCGCCTGCTGCATTCTCCCTCACAGTAACAAAAGGGCTGAGTGCGTACTGACCTTCAGTACCTAGTCAGAACATTAGGAGCTGACGCCACTAATAATGTGGGGACATAACACAAACACTTGTTTAGAAGGTTTGAAGGTTTATTGTTTTACCCTGTACATACGTGGTAAGTTAAACTTTCGGTCACATATTTCTATTTATGAGATTTGTTACTTTAATGTCATCTTTAGTGAGGACTGTCTAGAAGGGATGTAACATTAAATCAATTTGGTTTTAGTTTTAATATTTGTTTTATCAATAACATTTTTAATTATTAGTCCTAATTTAATTAGAGTTTGATTAGAATGATTTGGTTACAGTGCCATTTCTCAGATTTTAAGCTTACTGCTAGTGTTGTGTTGAATTGTGTTTGTGCCAGTGAAAATGTTGAAAAGACAAGTTAACCTGACCTGGAAATTAAATTGGATGTGCTAAAGATATCAGACAAAGGCGAACATATTAATATGTAATGAATGTTAGGATGTCTTATACCTCTCTGTTACCTACATTATGCCAGAACATGCACTTATATAATTTGCAATATTATGTAATGAGTTGTGAAAAACAGACCCCTTATTCTGTGAAACTGGACATTTCAGTGACTAGACACCCCTCAGTCCACACTAGATCAAGTTATTGGGGGTTCTACTGTATAAGGTTTTTGCAAGAAGACCATGTAATGTTGATCACTGATTAAATTCCTCAGAAAGGCACGCCCAGAAACTTACATATGCAACTGAGTGTTAAACTGTGCTTGAATGTCACACTGCTTGACTACAGTAGTGTGTAAGTGGTGAAGATGAGACAGTCTGAATATTCACAAGAGAATATTCTGATATTACATGTTATATCGAATGGAGAACTTTGGGTTCTTGCTGTTAGAGTCAGGTTATGTCTACATACGCTAGACATTAAATCTGGTTCCTCTTAGGTCAAGTTGTTTCAACATCATATCTATTACTATACCAGTAAATAAGATGGCAGACAGAATCACCTAGCGTTACTCCTGAATTCACTTCAATTTCATGACTCAGATTGCTGATTTGTATTCTTACCAAAAAACAATTAATCCAGCTAGAGAGCTAAAACACCTTGAGAATAATGGAAGCCTTTGTTGATGTGTTGCATATTGATCAAATTGCATAAGCTTTCATGGCCGGTGTCATAAAATACAGAGATTTTCAAACATAATGATAACTTCAATAGCAAGGAAGAAACAAGGCATTTAAATAAAGCTTAGCATCCAGCAATATACAAAACACGCAAAAAACCTGACTGGAGACAAATTCAAGATCATACATCATCAACAGTTTCAGCTACAGTAAATGCCAACCCATTGACAACAATTAAAAACAATGGAAGCAGCCCCCCATTTTAAACCAGCCCACACAATAGCCAAATCAATAAACAAAGACCAGAGCAACCGTCATATGCCCACACATACCAGGTGTATAAAACCTGTGAAACTAAACAGCTCCATATCAGTTGCCGAGAGTAGCAGAGTACTAGAGTCACACCACTGAGGATGTTTGACACAACTTCGAACGAAACGTCTAGAAGGAGATTTTCCATGGCCCACAAACCTGCATAATCATTCTGTATTTTATGTTACACATTACTCATACAAAGTTTATTTTGTCTTTTTTCCAGTGGTGTAATTTCATATCTAGAAATATAAACTCAAAATAAGCATCTCAACTATGCTTATTTGCATATTACATTTTGGACATTAAATAGTGAACTACCCATAATAAATACAAAGTAAAAATATAAAGAAATAAAACCAATACATATTTTACATTTAGTAGAATTTTCAAGAGTATTTAATACCACAAATATTAATGTTTTTTAGATACACTGTAGGTTATTGTATTAATCATGTATATTGTAGCTAATGGAGGGTTAAGTGAGACTTAAACTCTAATTCAGATCAATAAACCCGAGTTTATAACCCTTGTACAATAGTATTACCTGTCTGCGTCTATCCCTGTTCATGGCAAGTGTGATGTGTTCTGCATAAAAGTCTGGTAGCAGCTGTTCTGGAATGGGCTGGCCTGTCCCCTTAATGGATACAACTGTTTGGATATCCCTCGCTACATCACACTCTTCAATAGGTTCTCTTAATCTTTCTACTCCCTGAAATAAATTTGGCTGTTTAAGTAACTCAGCTCTGAATTTGTTTAACACTATGGATAATGAGTCATGTATGGAGAAAAAAACAGTTGCATATCACGATCTTACAGATATAGCTTATGAAAAGTTAATGAAACGTAGGTACCTTAAAGTTGTATTTGGGAGAAAAATGTTCCAGGTCTCCTTGTAAGACAAAAGTCCTGTGCAATTAACTTAATATCACAATTCAAAATTCTCAATTTTCGGCATTGCACCATATTCAGTCTCAATATGTACTTCTTTTGTATGTTAATAAAAGCATTGAATGAATGAATGAATGAAAATAGCCTGTGATGTCCCATTGAGGGCAAAGGCCTCCTACAATTACAATAAAGTAATTATATTTTTATCATCATTGTCAGTTTGCATTGGCTGTGAGGCAAAACTATATTATTAATGTAAAAACATTAATTTTACATTGTAAAATGCAAACATTTTTCTGTTTCATATAAGATATTGATCATATTCTGTGATTATTGCCCTCTTTTGTTCACCAGTAAAAGTTGTATATTGAATGCCTTGAGAAGGTTTAAATGCTTCGAGATATGTAACAAGAAATATCATAAAAGTACATATGTTTTAGTAACTGTATTTCAACAGATTGTCATGACTTATTTCAGTGCTCTAGGATTAAGAGGATTCAAAAATCAATTTTCCATAGCCATATTTCACGAGCAACTCTCATTCAATAAATTCATACATTATGGCGTACTATTGATCTATTTTGCAAATAAAATAGGTGATTTTAAAGATCCATTTCCAATGGATACCAGCTCACTGTGGACTGAGTGGTAATGAGAAAGCTGATTTTCTTGCTAAAATGCGTACCAGCAATGTGCAGAAATCTACAGTTAATCTACCATTTTATGCAGCTAAAAGATTAGTCAACTCTGAATTAAAAAAAAAAAAAATTATTGCAAAAATATTACTATGAAAAATCAAAAAATAAAAGATGGGAACTACCAAACATTCAAACAGTAATTCCTGAGTATCCTCAAAAAACGGCAGTTGTGACCTTCAGGTTGATTATAGGATATGAATGTCTGGCAAAACATTTAAACAGAATTGGGACATATTCTTCACCACTCTGTCCTCTATATGATCTGCAAGAGGAAATGGATCGAGACCACCTTCAAATATGCCTGGCCACTTCTAGCACCCCATCCATCAGTGAAAAATATTGGAGAGCAAGAGGATTAATGACTTCATTGTCAGAAATCCAGCATTAGCTAACAACAACAACATATGTAACAAAATTGTAACCTCAATTTTTTCTGGTAATTTTGGATTATGGATGCATAATTGATATTAATGGGCTATTCTGAAGCCTATTGATTTTATGCACAGTAACTGATTATAATAACATTTTATGCATAACCTACCTTACATGCTACTTAGAAAATTAATTATCAGCAATTATTACTTTACCCAAGTATGGGGCACAAAAACAATAATATCTTGAACAAGTTTTGTTATTTAAAGAATTTCAATAGGATGAATGTTTTAGAAATTATAACAGATTTTCATTACTTTTCTTTTAACCACAATACTTAACTAGTGTATCTAGTTCCAGTCACATTGTAAGCATAATGAAGAGGTACAGATTTGTGCAATGGCAAACCATTTGTCTATTTTTTAACTTTTGCCAACATTACACATACATAAGAGGTAGAACTGGAACTTAAAAATTCAATGCCACAACTGGGATTTGAACCACAGACCTTCCGCTTGCCGGGCGGACGCTCTACCACTGAGCTATTGTGACAAACTGCCAGAATGGCATCAAATTCTCAAGCTAGTTCGTTGAATTTTTAAGTTCCAGTTCTACCTCTTAAACTTTGCCCACACACGGCTTGTGTGTTTAAAAACACCAACAGTAAGTTTGTTGGCATAAATAAATAATAATTACACATACATTTAATTACCAGTTTTCATAACATCACACAGCATGAAGTTGTCAAAGAAGAAGGGTGGGGATAATGCAAATTAAGAGATTGAGGGAGAAGGGGAAAGGTTAATGAGAGGAAAGAGGTGAAAGAGAGATAAGAGGGGAAAGAGAGATAAAAAAGCAGTTCAGAGAGACAGGGAAGAATCTATGTGTTTAGCACAACTGAGCAGGATGCAGGTTTTGGTAATTTCATAATGGGTATGTGACATGGGTTTGTTGTAAAAAGTTCAAGCCGACATACTCACATGTAATGTTATTTGAAGAAAATAAAAAAAATACATTAAAAACTGAAGTACCTGTACTATTTTAGGAGCCATGTCTTGTAAATGATGTAGATATCGCCCAGCTAAATCTTTCAGTTGTTGTAGTCTTTCCTCTTCTAAAGCCTGGAAACAGTGACTGCCTCGAATAACAGCCGTTTCCCACTCCAACCTGTATATGATAGATGGCTTTCATTAGACACTCCTTGGGAAAACAAAAGATTTTTACATATGGGGAGTTCAAAGTAACAGTGGCGTTAATTTGAGTATTTCAAAAACAGATATTTTAATTTTCATCTTCAATGAAAGAAGTCAATTAACATCAGCAAATTATTTGTTGCATAATAACAAGATGTACTTTGAATTATAATTTTAATTTATTTTTTATTGGGTGCCAATTACAACATATTGTATAATTTAACTTGAGATACAAATTTTACAAGCTCTAATATTAATAGTCATGAATAGGCTTCGGTCGCAGTTGCAGATGATGTTAGGTTGAGAGCTACTTTACTGTATCCATTTCAGCTTCATGTTTGTTGATAGTAGAAGAGATAGGGAAGGGGGGGTGACACCACTACAGTAACCTGTTTGTAAAGCAATGTGACTGTAGCGCCCTTAGCAACCTACCCTGTTAGATATGGGCAGCAGAAAACCTCCCTGCAAGCATAACTTAAATGCAGACAATGTGCAACTGGCACCAAAACCAAGCCATGAATAAGACAATTAACTTAATTTTATGCATTCTAGTACTACATTGAAATTAGATCAATCTTATTATGAAAGAGTCACTTCTTTATGCTTTTTCTTCAAAGACAGAAAGAATTCATGGTATATGGGAGGAATGCATCACAATAAATATATCATAGTACTTTTTTTACTCTCTCTATTATGTGCATAGTGGCTGCCCAAAAACTCAATAGAGGATTCACCAGAAATACATATTTTAAAGTCCCTGAATCTCTACATAAAAGGATTTTTAGCAAAAGGTCTGTGCCAATATGTGTTTGTGCACAGTACTGTGATGCAGGGCATAGCGCACAACAAAGGATTGTCAGGGCTAAGCTACTTCACACCACATACCAGGCCAGTGAGCTAACAAAGGCATTGAAGATCAGCTGCCTTGTGCAATTGTTTGTGTATACGTGACTAACAACAATGAGTGCAGCGCATAACAAAAGGATTGCTGGAACCTTCGAAAGGCATCTGGTAGCTGACATGTTTGTGGAAGTCGAGAAAGGTCCATGTTACATCATCCTCGCTATATAAGGAGTAAGGAAACGCAGAGGGGAGAATTACAGACATGAGTCAGTCAGCATGTCAGTGAGTGCGAGACAGCTGTAATAATTTCAATATTATTTTTTAAATAAAGTACTGTGGTATACAGTGGAGACCATAAGGAAGGAGGAATATAAGCTGGTATAAGTTTACCTTGCACGCTCTGCACGAAGACTGAATGTGTAATATTCTACATCTGCTTTCTTCATAGCCTCCTCAGCTTTCCTCCTCTTAGATTCAAGCTGAAAAAAATAAATGTCACTTTCTTAAAATGTTTAGAAAATAAATCATTTGGGGGGGAGGGGGGGAATTTAGTTACAAGAAATACCTCTATTTTTTTCCACAGACTGGGTAAATAGTTTGACAGTTCAGAATTCCAGTTTTTTACTAGACAGTAGAAGTAAATTACTTTCTTACTTTAACTTTATTAAATGGTAAAACATTTATCTCAATTTAAGTACCTAGGATGTGAAATAAATGTGACAGAAAGCAAAAATATGAGAGATAAAAAACTGAGAGGAAAATACAAGGAGCAGAAATGAAATTTTTAAGAAGAACTAGAATGTATAAGGTGAGATCACATAAGTTATACCTTGGTTAAGAGCAAAACTTTAAAAGGTATACATTTTTTTTTAAATAGCGTTTAATGCCCATTCTTACCAGTTACAGTATGGGAGTTAGTGGACACTGATAATAAAATTAAATGATATTTGGGAGAGGAATTTTTGGGAAACAAATGTTCCAGGCCTAGGTTTAGAATACTTCCCCGACATTTGCCATTTATGAGGACTGAAGGAAACCTGGGAGAAACCTTAGTCAGGGAGAACAGTGCTGGTATAAAAATAAACGGTACGAACATGGACAAAGAATTCCCAAAATAGCATTAAAATATGGACCTACTGGAAACTGCAAAAGAGACGGAACATATCTGCAAGATGAAGAATACAGATAGAGTGAACTCTTGGAGAAGAAGAAGGAGGAGGACAAGAAGCAGAAGAAGCAGGAGGTAGAGGAGAAGGAGGAGGTGGAATAAAAGGAGCAGAATAAGAATTAGAACTGTGTGTTAAAAGAAGCATAGTGAATAAATAAAATGGAATTGCTTCAAATTTAAAACTAAAGCACAGAATGGTTGTCTAAAATTTACTCATGGACGTAATGGTTAAAAAGAATAAACTTTCATTTTGCTCTTGTAAGTTGGCCACTTTAGATGCTCACAATCATATTTATTTTTACAAAAAATATGTTCCCAAAAGTGCTCTTAGGCATGGTAGACATTTGTTAAATCACGGTCTTCATACATGGACATTGCAAGGGTACCCCCACTATGGGGGGGCTATGGCCCTCCCTTGGAAATTAATAAATTTAATGTGGAGTCAATTACTGATAATTATTGACTATTCCTCAGGATACTGGTGCAAGAGAGATTCGGCGGCGGCGTGGCCGAGCGGTTAGAGCCCTCGCCTACCACCTAGGCGGCCCGGGTTCGATCCCAGGGACCCGCAAGTGGTATTCGTGGTGGACGAAGCGGCGTCAGGGCAGGTTTTCTCCGGGTACTCCGGTTTCCCCCGCCATCTCATTCCACCCATCTTCATGTATCATCAGTGTCACCGCCTGCGGTGCCGTAGTAGTAAAAGCGGGCGTTAAACACTACAACAACAACAAGAGAGATTCTCAATTGCTTCGTAGCACCTGTGTTACAAATGACCTTGCTATTGTAGTATTAATATTTTTAATGTAAATAAGGAATGTGTTATTTTCAATTAGTTGCTACATACCTTTACTAATTATTGCCATGAACATTAATTTCACACCAACAGTTTTAAATGTTTATTTAATTGTCGTCAACAGTGGTTCTGTGCCATAACTTAGTTATAAGATTTTTATTTTTGAACAAACTTTTACTGTTGAAGTTCATGAAAATTCTCACTGACAGAGATTAAAAACAGAAAACCTGTAATACACCTAATCATGCAATCAAATCAATAACTTTTACTTAGCACAATTCAATAGGGTTATCCGCAACAAATATTATAACTCTCATCTGTTACAGTTTTTGACCACAGAATAATGAATTAATATTGTTTGATCGCAAAGTTCCAACATGCACCCCCTGAAAAAAGGTCTGCTGACACCCATGTCTCTTCTACCTCTGTGATAGCATACAATAAATTGGCTAACAACAAATAGTTCTCATCCCTACTGATTTTTCAATATCAACCGAGTATCACACAGTTTCAATAATATACAGCAATGCAAAGAGAGTAAGAAAATTAATGATTTAGAAATTGTTACCTTTGTGTTGTCTTTGGCTGGGGTACCAGGTGTGTTGGCATGCAGATGAGCTGTTGAACCAGTGATTGAGGAAGCACGACTGAGAATGGCACCATCTTGCAGCTTTTCATTTTCACGCGCTGCCAAGAAGCTTGCTTTCTTGCTTTTGCCCTCTGCTGTTCTCCATTCTCCAAGGTTCTTCCCTGTTTTGTCGACAGCAACTTCTACTGACTTGCGTATCCTGTGCTGTGCCTCTAGCAACTGCCGCAGTGGCTTCACAACCTCTTCACTTAGAGCTGCAGCAAACACCCTAAGTAACACAACAGAGATTGTTGCAATTCAGTGTCCTTCAAGCTGGTTATTCTCTACACTAACTTATTACTTCCAATTAGATGTCCATGCAGTACTATGAACTCCACAGTCCCTCAGCCATCCAAACCTTATGTTCTAGATCAGGGGGGAGGATATTCATCTAATCTAACAACATAATAATGTAACAACATGCTTACATTGTTATTTATGGGTAGAAGAAAATTGTAAATTAACAAGGGATCTCAATGTGCTTACACTGAAAAGTTAATGATCATTTGAACCTTTCTTTAACAACTTGTATAAAAGCACTCTGGGGAAAAAATAGGCATTTGAAAACTGCACTCTTTTCCTACAGAAAGGGAGAAAATTTGCAGCTGTTGAAGTTTCCCAAGGTGACTGCCATGTTGTTGTGGAATCAAATGCCACTTTAGCCAGTGGCATTTTACTCCTATTACAGTATTGGGTGAAATTTTACATTGTTTATTAAAATAACTAAAACCGAAACACTTTTCTTCTTTTTCTATTGTAAATAATACAATAAAACCTTTAATTTCAATATTTCAATGATGAAAATAACTCTTCTCAGACTGTCAACCAGATGAATTCTGGAAGGGTTTCCAAGCTTTCAAGATCTAACATCGCTCTCATCTTCAGGGAATGATGAATAATCCATATCCTTTATGTCACATTTTTTGAGAACTCTAATCTTAAATGCCATCCTGTTTTTGAGTTAAACTAGTTTCTCATGCATGCACAAATGCATGAACATGTAGTCATTTTTTCTAAAAATGACTTTTTTGGATTCAGAGGATCTCAAAAAGTATATTTCCAATAAAATCTTAGTATTGAATTTTTTTTTTTTTTGAGGGGGTGTAGTAAGTAAGTAAGCAATGGAATACAAAGATATTTCTTTTTCTATTTTCAATATTAATTTTTAAACAAGTAGTGTGATATAGAGTGTGGAGACCAATAGGAAGCAGGATTCAACAGTTTCATTCTTCAAACTTTATTTTTCAGAGTTGGTTTAAGTGTTCCACATATATTCTGGAATTTACATAATTTTTGTTTTATATCTGTATCATAAAATGTATTATCAAATCCATGTAATTGTTGTTGTTAGCTAATGCTGGATTTCTGACAATGAAGTCATTAATCCTCTTGCTCTCCAATATTTTTCACTGATGGATGGGGCATTAGAAGTGGCCGGGCATATTTGAAGGTAATTAAAATGTTCTTGTTCTACTGTTTTATTTTTAATTATTACTTTTGAACTTGTCCAATTGTTTCCTAGAAAAACCATAGTTTTTTTGTTGTTGAAATATTTAAATTGTAGTTAATCATTTTTTCCAACTGATGCATTTTCTGATGCATTTTCATTTCCAGCAAAGATCAGCAAATTAGTAGAATTATCTTTAAATTTACTTCTCAGTTGGGATGTTTTCCTTTTTCTGGGCTTTATGAGTAGGATGTCTTTTTACATGGGAGGGGTACCAACCCATTTGCCATAATTCCAACCTGGAGGATCAGTTGTTTTTTTTTTTTTTTTTGAGTTCTCTCTCCTAGGCTGAATGTCATCTAAGACTTTGGAGTCTTACCTGTCCCTCTATTGTATAAACTAGCGGTGTGCAACTGGAGGTAGGTAAGGGGAGGTTGAAATCACCTCCTTCCACCCCCTGGGATAGAATGATGTGGTTACTGAGTTCCAGTGGCGGCACTGTGCCGTCATTCTTATGTGCAGGAAATCAAAAGGGGCACACATGCATATTCTACTTTTGATTAACCCACGATGTTTCTGGGGATTACTCTTCGTCCACCACGAATGTCACATGCTGGTCCCTGGGATCGAACCTGGGTCGCCTAGGTGGTAGGCGAACGGTCTAACCGCTCGGCCACGGCGCCGTCAGGTCTTCAATATTTGATGCAAAAGATGAAGCGCACAGTCTCAACAGATAAGCAAGGTGATTGTCACTTTTAATGTAATTCATTTCTGAAAAGTTTGTTCGCAGATATAAGTGAAGCCAAACATTGCCATTAAACTAGATGCCATTAAACTAGATACTCGCTCACAGCAGGGTAAAGACCTGAATAATTCCCACCCTTCTTTCTCAGAGCATTTTACGGTCTTGAAATTCTGCAATGCACGTAGTTTCATATTTGTAGCTCGTGTGAAATCTCACTACATGGAAACTTCAAAAGTGCAAAATAATTGAATTTTGGTTTCAAATGTTTTAGGCCTCAAATTGTGAAGAGAATGTGTCGTATAACTGCTTCAAAAGTTCGTTGTATTTTCCCAGGAGAATAACATTTATCGTGAACACGGAACGTAAGTAAGGGAAAATTGTATAAATCTGCAACTACCAGTCTTACAAATCAAGCGCTTAACTTTATCGTATTCATCTCGAAAACAAAAATATTCGTCCTACCATTCAATTGTATGTACTACCACTACGCGCCATCCGCCTCTGATTAACAGGTTTGGCTCTCCTTGCCTTGGTCAGTGGTGGGGGGGGGAATAACACGTGTAGGGGTAGCGAGGATGTGCACTGTTGAACAACCCTGGTATAAACCCAATATATGGGTTGCCTCTTCCACCAAACTCGCCGTTGCGAAGGTCATCTTCTGCGCCTGTTTGCTGTTGAGGACTTCATACGTAACCCTGTGTCAGGGGCCAGTGTGACCTAGGGCTAGCGAGGGAGGGACGCTATCCCCATTGATGGATGTCCTACCCGCTGCCCGCTGTCGTCTAAAATACAAATTCAGCTGTGTTCAACATTTGTTGAGCTTAAATTATTTAACTATTCACGAGATTCAGTCTGACCTCCTCGAAAACAATAAAGGTAAGAATGTATCGGAAAAACCGGCCGTTCTGCTTCCTGTGACATGCCATTTTCACATTCTCGGCACAGTGATGAGTAAAAGTGTTTCCGAGTAAAACAATGACAACTCCACATTCCAGATGAGAGCGTGGGAAATCGACAGCAACAAGAATAGTAAAAATGTTTTCCATTTCCCTTGTTTGGCAGTAAGGAATCTTGTTTCAGTGATGGTATCCACAAAGTAAGAGTACTTGAAGTAGATAACGCAATTTCTTCAACATGTTTTTACTGTCATTAAGATTCTTGGCAAGCAACTTCCTGAAACTGTTAGCTTTTCTGTTCCTTGTCTGTTCATAACATGTTTTGCCCTCTCTTTTATGATAGCTGCTAATGAGCGAGTCGTTTTTCATATGCTTTTTGCACTACCATTCAACCGTATCCTTTTATGTATCTAGTTTCTTTCTAATCAAGTTAGAGATGTTTATGGGGCAATCTTAATTTCTCATTGTATGTTTTGGTAGAAACTGACATTCATTTTAAGGAATTTGGGTTATTCCCTCTATAACTTTACTGTTTAAAACAACTTGTTTCTGTAGTAACTGAGAAGCGTGAGTTGCCGTGCCTCCTACTCATAAAGCCCAGAAGAAGGAAAACATCCCAACTGAGGAGTAAATTTAAAGTTAATTATACTAATTTGCTGATGATCAAGTCATCTTTGTTGGAAATGAAAATATACTTCAATTAGCAACATATCAGTTGGAAAAAGTGGTTAACTACAATTTAAATATTTCAACACAAAAAAACAAAAACTCTGGCCTTTGATCAGATACGATCAAAAGTAATTATTAAAAATAAAACAATAGAACTAGTAAAACATTTTAATTACTTGGGATCTGATGCCACATTTTATGATACAGATATAAAACAAACATTATAATTCCAGCATATATGTGGAAAGCTTAAACTAACTCTGAAAAATAAAGTTCGAAGTGAAACCATGTTGAAGTTCCATAAAGTGATGACCGTACCAGTATTGACACATGGTTTCGAAAATTGGACAATGAACAGAAGGGATAAAAGAATGGTGGAAACAGCAGAAATGAAGTTTTTAAGAAGCATCGCTGGATATACCCGTTTGGATCATATAAGGAATGACACAATCAGAGAACAACTACCTTAAATACTAAAATATCTATATACAAAAACAAAATTGGGCGATCACATAACATGGATGTCAAATAACAGAATGACTAACATAGTTGCAAGATATAAACCTGAAGGGAACCGTAGTTTTGGAAGACCTAAACGTCGCTGGAAAGATGATCTCCGAGTCGAAACATGATGATGTTGTTGATGATGATGATGATGATGATGACGATGATGGTGATTAGACGACGAGGCGTTGGCAGGCTGAGGAGTCAGCCCTAGAGAATTCTTAAAGTGCACCGACCCTTGATAGGGCTTAACCACTTGTTAAGGAGATGGGGGATATAGGCTGACGGGTGCGACAGAGGTTGGGTGTAATAGGAGGTAGTGAAATTGCTCCTCAACAGCTACTGGTCTTAGTGGAGCGGGTCTTCTGCACCACTGGGGTGTCGAATTTCCCAAAATATTGTTGGTTTTTGGCTTGCTATTGTAAAGTTTGATACCCAAGCATCTCTTGGAGGAAGGTATAGGAGCTTAGCTTTTGCTACTGGCAGAAATACGTGCCATTTTGTGGAACCTGGTGACGCCTCAAGCGGTTTTACCTGTGTTTATAATCCTCAAGATACCGATCATGTCATGGAAGTGTCCGACGGATGTCCGGAACCCGGCGCAAGGAACGCAAGCTAGCATGGGGTGCCTAACGTGAGTTGAATATCCATTTTGGCACCGAGTTTTTAAGTTTAACACCCTTTAACCTGGTAGGTTATATCGGACGATGAATGAATGAAATTAGTAAAATGATGCTAAAATGAGCTGAGGTTCCATAGAGCTTAAAGTTGCCCCACACTTGACTTCTCAGCTTAAGGGAAAACCCCGAAGAAGAAGAAGAAGAAGAAGAAAAAAAGGAAAACCTTATCTGGATAACTCAGGGCCTATTGAATGTGAGGCAGATAGGCTACTCTCACACCACAAGCCTCGGCATTAGGTGTCTTCTTGTAGCCGGGTTTTCACATCACCCCCCTGCGGAAACAGGTGACCACAGCGCCGCCCCTATGCCGAGACAGCAGTTACACAGTGCAACTTCTACCACGTAGCAGCGGCACACTCCTTCACCCAGAAGGAGAGGGTTGAATGTTGATAAAGTGAAATAGAGGTACAGAAAGCCGCGGAAAGGAGAGTAACCAAACCTGCAGTAGCTTAGTGACCAACTGACTGTTGATCGGTCACTGGTACCGAACCCAGGACCTTCCGTTACTACCTGAGCCACCCCACTTGCTACATGACCAGAAAACATCTATGGAATTATGTTGCCTGTTTAGCTAACGAAATTGTTGTGCTTGCTCTAAAGCCAGAGGCGTTAATAAAAGCAGTCTTCTATAATTTTCAGTAATACAGACCACGTAGCAGCGTTGGAATAATGACAGTGTTCAAGTTGAAGGCCAACCTTACGCACATTCGCTCCTACTTTCCTTACCTGACCGCATTCTATATACTCAGAGCCATGTTCATAATGCTTGGAATATGTAGTTTCTCTTTCACCTGTTTGTAATTCAAGTTCATGTTTTGACTCTCAAAACAGTTATGTAGCTCATTAGCTTGAGAACTGCCTCGCACGACCTTGGAGAACTCCAACTTTATTATTCTCTACGTGAGAGCATTATGCAGCACTCGTGTCGAGGTACTGGAAAGCGCACATTCATCTCGTCTTGCTCTCTCTCTCTCGTGGAAATAGTTGCCATGTTCCATGAAATATGTATTACAGGGCTCTACCAGGGTCACGACCCTTAGGAGGGCTACGGGTATTCGGAAATACAGGAGCAGAGACTTCTTAACAAACAGAAACTAAAACAATGTCTAGTAGTATTGAGAGCATGTATTGTTTTTCGGCATTTAATTGAGGTTAATGAATTGAAGCAGTTATTTAAAATATGATTGTAAATAATTTGTAACCCTGCTGAAAATGGTTAAACAGGATCCAATGGAATGGACAAAGAAATGTCATGCATTGTATATTTATTTATGCAATATACATTTATTATTATTACTATTATTACTTCCACCACCACCACCGCCACCGCCACCGCCACCGCCACCGCCACCATTACCATTACTATTATTATTATTATTATTATTATTATTATTATTATTATTATTATTATTATTATTATTATTATTATTATTATTATTATTATTATTATTACAATTCATTTAAAATATGTAATGGAATAATAGTATTATTTACTACAGAGAGATAAAATTAGTACCGTTAAATGTTGAAACTATAATTTAAACCAAATTATCCATGACTGTGGTTTTGTGGTTAGCACACTAGCTTCCTAATCCAGAGGTCCTGGGTTCGTGCTGAAGGATGGAATCTTTTTCTTTAGCCAGGATTAAGGTGGTTCACAACCACCGGACAACGGCAGACATAACGACAACGGCAAACAGGGCAGTACTCAATATTTTGGTTCACAGCAGCCCGGGAACGATAACGACAAGATACCAGAAAATGAAGAGGGATATTGCACATTGGGAATTCATTTGTTTCTAACTGACCAATTACATTTTTTAGCTTGCGACTAGAGCGAGAGCTCTAGCGGCTGTTTCAACTTTCTCGTTCTAGTTATCGTTACTGTTACCGGTGATTGTGAACCAGCCTTTATTCCCTAACCTCCCTAGAGTCTAAGTGCCACGTCTCTGTCTGTGTGTCTCTGTGTGTGTGTCTCTGTGTGTGTGTGCGTGCGTGCGTTTGCGTGCGCGTGCGCGTGTGCGTGCGTGTTTGTGTGTGTAGGGTAATTTAAAAAAATCATCCAACTTTAATAGATTTTTATAATTCTTTTACCACTGAATGGTACAAGTCTTCCTGATGGGAGCATATAAAATATATTTTCATTTCATAAATTAGAAAGGATTTATAAAGTCCTTGTACTTGAATATGAACATGATGGGGCTATAAAAGAATATCCTTGCGAGGAAGGCCTTGACTTTTATTTGAGAAAGTCATGGAATAGAACATATTTTGCAATCAAAAACTTAATATAATTGAGTTGTGTTGATGTATGTCGGTATAAGGAAGAAAGTAAAACTCACCTGTGCACCTCACTTTGTGCCTCCATCTGTGCACCGGCTCGCTGCCATGCCTGTGTCACTGTGCCCACACCGTCCTTGCTGGCCTTGAGCAATTTTCCTGACAGCTTGCTCAAACTCTTAGCATACTGGGTCTCCGCTTCCGACCTGCGTCATTAAACACAATATTATGTCACAGGCACATGTTATAACACGAGCACACAGTTCCTCAATAAATCTTCATCTAAAACGGCTGCAGACTACCTGCTTTTAATCAAAAGGTGTTTATTTTGGTGCTGGACTAATTATCTGGGATTCGGTTTTCATTATTAATAATCATTAAACAAAACTCCCACCCTCCAGCTGGGAATAGAACCCGGGGCCCCTTGCACAGCAGGCAGGTGCTCTACTGACACAACTGCGGCGCCAGGCTACTTTAAGAATTATTTCTGTTTTTTTGCATATCTAGAACCAGCCAAATTTTGTTGAATTTTCAATTCTACTCGAAGCAAAACTCTACGACTGTTGAGATCAGGGTTGCCAACTTGTACGATAATTATGGGGGTGTACGATAATTTGAATGTATGATAGTTCGATATCAGCAAAATATCATTTTCACTGGTTTGTCACTCCAGCGAAGTGAAACTAACTACAAATAACACCACTTTTGTCCTCATTGTCTGTCTCCACCCCATAGCTTCTAAGCCTGCTATCCTTTATTCTCTTATTGCCAGTGTGCCCAGGTCTGATAATCTCAATGAAGAAGGCACTGTTCAGAAAATTGACGATCAATGTAGAAAAGTGATATTCCGTGTGAAATAAAGAACATGCCTGAACCTGAAAGTTTCTGGAGTGTTGGTAAACATGTCACCTTGGTGGAAATACTGATTTCAAAGAACTAGTGGCCTTTGCATTATCAGTGGTTTCCTTGCCCTACAGAAGCTCTTCTTGTGAAAGTTTTTTTTTTTTTTTCTAAACTGGGTTTAATAAAAACCAAAGTTAGAAACAAATTGGCACTAGATACGGTGAATGAACTCATTTTGTCGTCTCAACTTATGAATAACGTGGTAGATCTTAAAATCTGCAAGTCACCGAGAAGATGTTAAGGTTTATCTCAACAACAAATTTGTGCAATGCTGCAACGGTTGAGGAAGCTGAACTTTCAGATGAACAGTGTGAGAAACATAAGTGCTAAAGTTATAATATTTGTTGAGGTCATCAATCTTGTAAGTGGATATAGTAAACATCATTACTCTTATATTTTCATAAGTATTATACTGATATTTTTATTGTTGTAGCGTTTGCTTTACGATGAACGATAATTTTGAATCCAAATCTATAATTTTGAGTGGCTGGTACGATAATTTTACTTTTAAATGTTGGCAACCCTGGTTGAGATTGTGAAGTATAACAGAAACGAATAGATACAAAAAGAAGTCAATGAGTCATATTAACCAATGTCTGTCGTGAATTCTGTGCTTGAGTTGACATTTGACCTGATATTCTCCAACTTGAAGGGCTTTATTTAGCTTTCTAATTCTGTAGAACGTAGAATTAACCTTTCTTTAAATCCTCTGCCATTTTCTATGATATTTAGCTGTTAAATGGATTTAAAAAATCCCTACGTCAGTAGAAAATATGCCAGTTTGGCCACACTAAGCGAACTGCCTGAGATGCTTTTGCTTCCCTGCCAGTGTTTATAGCCAATCTATCTTCCTTTTGTCTGTTTCACTGATTTAGATCATGAAAGGAATACACGTAAGGAATAAACAATGTGGCATGCACATTCTACCTGCCAATATTAATCAACTGTCTGCATATCTGTTTTTGTAGGGGAAGCAAGCGTTCACTCTGCCACGGTGACAAAGAGACTATCATCTAAACTGCATTTTGATCGTCTGAATAGCACTGCAATTAAGGACACTAGAAATATATTGGCACTGACCTACACGTCCAGGAAGGGTAAAATCTTTAAGGAGCAATGTGACTCTGAGACAACAATGGAGGCGAGAGTGGAGATCAGACTCAAACTTCCGAAAAACACGTTCAAGCCCACTTAACCAGCAGCACCGAGCAAGGTGACTCACACGGTTACGCTTGGGACTTGCCTTCGGGAAGTCCCGGGTTCAATTTCCAATTTGGCCAAAGCTTTTTTTTCTTCCACCGTTTTCCTTGGTCACTAGGCAAATGCTGGGTTGGCTACTTTCCTTTCCGTGATTTTCCGTCCTTCTATTCTCATTTCACAATCATTTGAATCCTCTTTCGCGGTAGGAAGTGTTGGCGGTAACGGTGTTTGCGCTTTGTAACTGCTGTTCTCGGCGTAGAGGCGGCGTTGAGGTCACCTGTCCCCTTAGGGGTTGCCTTAACCCGGGATTCGTGATGCTGGCGGGTGCACGAAGAATCTTGGCGCCAAGAGATCTTTCGACACACCTTAGGGACCACCACGGTGACTACGCCTCTGTACCTGATTTCGGCACACCCAATGGGCACTCGACTCCTCCCTTCATCTCAGGGTTTGACGTACGTCTGACCAGCAGTTCAGTGCGGAAACCCTTTCATTGTATAGTAAGTAACCAGCAGGTCTCCAAAAGCTCCAGCATTTAAGTGGATCGAGGGAACCTTGTACACAACACTTTGTTGAGTAGCCAGCTATAGCCATCTCACCATGCAAACGCAGAAAGGGTCCAATGAAGGGCCATGAAAGACAGTTACTGGGAAATAATAATCTGCGAACACAAAAACTACATCTAAAGTTAGGTTGATTTTAAGAATTACTGTAGATACACATTGTAGAAGTCTAAGTGAAATCATGTGTGCAAGAATTAATATTATAATGCTGTCTACCACGTGGAATAGATCACCGCGTGAGTCTTATAAATGAGCCCTTTGCTCTTTGCGAACACTATACGCTTTATTCATTTGTATGCGTTCGTTCATTCATCCTCGAGTATCCTTAAGTAACTGGTATTTTTGACAGTGCTAAGTGAACGATGAGATAAATAAGACAATTAAATGGATATTTTGTTGATGTTCTTCTTCTTCACCTTTATTACAGGTCGTAATCTATTTTGTTTCATATTGACCTCTCCATTTATGCATTTCAATTCAACAACCTCCAAGCTTTCCTCTTCTATTTAAGATCTCAAACTATTTTATTTATCTTATTGTGGCCCTTTTCTCCTATTTCATACAAAATTAACATTTACAGTATATCACTACTTTCTTCCTTACTTTTATTTTATCCAATCTTGATTTTCCATTTTGGGTTCGTTTTATTCCATTTGTATCGGCTGGGATTTTAACTCTATATGACTTCTGTTTCATATCAGTATTTTGGAATTTCTGTCAATATTTTAAACTAATTTCTTTGTGTCGCATCACGCAGACACTCCGATAGGCGTGCTGCTTTCCAGAATGGTATTTTCTTTACAAGTTCAGCTGAACTCTGTTCCGAAGTGTGGATGTCATAACCTGTACAAATTAAATCTTATATATTTAAACGAGCAATATATTCCACGCATCTTGGAAACGGCTCTAACGATTTCGATCAAATTTTGTATTCAGACAGGGTTTTGCTTATTAAGTTTATCTATCTAGGTGTCATTCCGAAAAAAACGCGATTTTACGCGTAACAGTTACAATTACTCTAAGCCAGGCATCGGCAAACATGTACTCAATGAGGCCTCGCAACTATGAGGTGTCAGGGGCAGCGCTAACTCTGTCTCCCCCTCCCCCTACCTAGCAGCCTTAACTGGCACTGCATACACACCGATCACGGGCGAACTGTCCTCTCGTATTTACCTGCACTTCTAAACATGTCTGTCAAAGTGTAATTAGATAAACTTCTTCTTTGAAGGATATTAATTTATTTAACTTAAAGTCTTATTTATAGAACTAGAGTGCATCTAATTATTCCTGGTCTATTAAATTTGATATCTAGAATAGCACTTTGATGATTTCTTCTCTCATCATGTAAGGAACGTAAGGTGTTTGTTGTGCTCTAAAGTTCAAAAAGGCACTCATCAATGGAACATCAAGCGGCATTATAATACATGTCATAAGATCACCATACAATTATAGACAAGCATGTATTCATAAATTTACACCACGATTTAAAGTAGCATAACACTGACCTAGTGTCCTTTATTCATTTCATTTTTTTCAGGTCTAGATCGTACAAACCAACTGCAACAGCTCAAAGAGTAATATTCAGATAATACACCTAATATTAATTCAAATATTATAACTGATAGACAACTTCACGCCAGCTATGCTGTTGCTTTGGCGATTGCTCAGTCACTGAGGTGTTCTAGTGATGGAGATTTCATAAAAAATTTGAGAGTAAAGTTGCCAACATAATTTGCCCTGAATAATACATTTTTAGTAATATTGCATTATCACCACGAACCATACAGAGAAGGATACACACAATAGCAGAAATAATCGAGAAAAGACTACAAACCGAGGTCCATGAATTTATAGCCGTTTCTCTCGCGTTGGATGAAAGCACTGACAACGTTGACACAGCGCAATTGGTAATTTTCACCCGTGGAGTTACTAACAACCTCTCGATACAAGAATATATGCTTGAAGTCATTCCACTTAGGGAACATACAACAGGGACAGAATTATCTCAAGAATTTAAGAAATGTGTAGAAGAAAAGAAACAATCTAAAAAACTTGTATCACGATTAACAGATGATAATTTGCGTGCTATCCTGGGAGTGGCTACTTGTGATATATCACTAGATTTTCATGGTACATTGCAAATAGAAGTGAATTGAAATATATTGCTCAAATATCTAGGCCTATCTAAAGTATCGTAGACCAAAATAGCTGGATTCAAGTATATGTACTATTCCTTATTGTACTCTGTAGCGAGCGAGTCCAGCACTGCCTCTGAACGAAGGTCAATGCCATCCCCTGTTCTACATTACGTCATGTGCATTGCGGGTTGCATGTTGAGACGTCATACTGATACCTCATTGAGTATATGTTTGCCGATGCCTGCTCTAAGCCTTATTTTGGCCATAATGTCTATGTAATGGGATAATTTTAACAAATAAGCCAGGATATTAAAGGTCTCGTCACGAAAACGGCTCCAACAATTAGGATGACAATTTATATTTAGTTAACATTTTGCTTTTCAAGTTTATCTAAATAAGTATCTTCTCCCCCCCCCCCCCCAAAAGAAACACGATTAACAAAAGGAAAAGAAAAGAAAAGCCGAGCGAAGCTCGGTCACCCACGTACTGCTTTATTATTTCACTAACTGTCGCGTTAAACATTGTGTGAAGAATGCTGCAATGCATTTCTACCTCAATTTGAATGAATTTACAGTCGTCCAGACCGTCTGGACTCCCTCACTCCTGAAACCTAGATCTGCAATAGCAGAGACGTGCCCAGTTGCATAATAGGAGAGACGGGGATTAGTGCAACACTTGCTCTCACTGTGATAACTACTGGTAGAACTGGAACTTAAAAATTCAATGCAACAGCTGGGATTTGAACCACAGATCTTCCGCTTACCAGGCGGGTGCTCTAACCATTGAGCTATTGTGACAAACTGCCAGAATGGCATGGAATTCTCAAACCAGTTCGTATTTCTCCTGGTAAACCACCTGGTTTGAGAATTCAATGCCATTCTGGCAGTTTGTCACAGTAGCTCAAAGGTTAGAGCACCCGCCTGGTAAGCGGTAGGTCTGTGGTTCAAATACCAGCTGTGGCATTGAAGTTTTAAGTTCCAGTTCTACCTCTCAAACATTGCCCACACACGGCTTGTGTGTTTAAAAAACACCAACAGTAAGTTTGTTGGCATAAATAAATAATAATTACACAGTAATTGTTTACAATACGTAAACATACACTACTTGTCTATGTGACGGCCAGAGTTCTGACATCACTCGCATGTTCCCCACCACTCCAGTCACTTCTAATTTCTCCTCTCTTGCACATATGGAATGTCAGGACGATCTGGATAAACTGTAGTCACAATTTAATGTTAACGTTAGGTTGCCAGCTCTCTTGAAATTAAATTTTGCATGATATTTTAGCAAATTGTGACTAAATTCATTCTAATTGAGGTATAAATCATTACAGCATTGTTCACATAATGTTTGCGCAACTGTTAGTGAAATTATGAACTATTTATATCCATTCATCAAGAAGCTAGATTGCTCCAAATATTTGACAATTTTGTTTCGGCCTAACGGTTCTTTGTTGACAATAATTGTGTTGGAAATATTTATTATACTCATCATCTAGAATTCCTGGTTGACTGCCCAAAGCAGTACTTTCCACCCGGTGTATATTGCTTTTTCCATTGAGACGAGTTTATGTTTTTTTTCCTTTAATTAAACATTTACTTAAACTTTTAAACTTTTTATTTATATTCGTATGACCTTAAATTTCTTTCATAGTCTTGAATATTTCTTCTAAAATGACATTAACCAGCACATTAGTCAGTCAGCTTGTGGTATTTCAGTTGCACGCTTGATTTCATCTGTGCTTTGAGCGCTTACTTCAACTCCCCCCCCCCCCCCCCCCACCCCTCTTATTTTACGTTGCTTTGACTACAGTTTTTCAATAGCGCATGGTCCCTGGGAGGAATGCAGCGAGCCAATACATCAGTGAACAATTCCAGGTAAACAGCGATATCTGAAGCAGGAGATCTAATCAAGCTTACGATAATGTTGCCAACCTTGGAATGTATATTCACGCTAGATCAAAGCAAAGAAGTTACTCCAAATAGCGGAACTTAAATGTTATTTTTAGTTCATGCAGTATATAACTTATAAAACAAACGATATTTCCAACTACTATCTCTTTCTCCCACTGATCACTTTCTACCTTTTCTACATGTTTTCATAAACCCAGTCTGCCTGTTTTGGTTACAACTGATATACCCTCGAGCAATTCCTGTAAGGAAAAGTCACCTGTTACATTTGTTTAACTATTCGTTTTACTTTGGCCCAAGCTAGTTCTATGGGATTCAGTTCACACGTGTATGGGGACAAACAAACGATAGTGTGACCCAATGAAATCCAAAATGCGTCTGCTTTAGAAACGTCTCCAGGTTTGATTGTTTCAATCATGCCGTAAAAATCTGTTTTACACATGGAACTGTCACTGTGAAATCCTTTGCTCTGCAACCACAATATCGTAGTAGATTTCACAACACTTCTAGGTGGGGGTTTATCTACTTCTACACTCCTCTTTTCTTTACGTCCGGCATAACGCTAGTGACACATCCAATTTTTAACTGAAATTAAGAGATATTAGCATCTTAGCGAGCAAATATAGCGGGAATAACCTGGAGTTAAGTTGGCAACCTAACCAGCAGCAACATTATCTACGAAGTTTACAAAACTCGGGTTACACTATCGTAACTCCTCTTCCCTTCAGTCCCCATAGACCAGGCATCGGCAAACATGTACTCAATGAGGACTCACAACTATGACGTATCAGGGGCAGCGCTTACTCTGTCTCCCCCTCCCTCCCTCGCAGCCTTAACTGGCACTGCATACACACCGATCACGGGCGAACTGTCCTCTCGTATTTACCTGCACTTGTAAACATGTCTGTCAAAGTGTAATTTGATACTAAGACTTAAAGATAAATTTCTTTATTTATAACTTTGAAGGATATTAGTTTATTTAACTTAAAGTCTTAATATATTCATAGAATTAGAGTGCATATATTAAATTTGATATCTAGAATAGCACTTCGATGATTTCTTCTCTCATCATGTAAGGAACGTAAGGTGTTTGTTGTGCTCTAAAGTTCAAAAAGGCACTCATCAATGGAACATCAAGCGGCATTATAATACATGTCATAAGATCACCATACAATTATAGACAAGCATGTATTCATAAATTTACACCACGATTTAAAGTAGCATAACACTGACCTAGTGTCCTTTATTCATTTCATTTTTTTCAGGTCTAGATCGTACAAACCAACTGCAACAGCTCAAAGAGTAATATTCAGATAATACACCTAATATTAATTCAAATATTATAACTTCACGTCAGCTATACTGTTGCTTTGGAGATTGCTCAGTCACTGAGGTGTTCTAGTGATGGAGATTTCATAAAAAATTTGAGAGTAAAGTTGCCAACATAATTTTCCCTGAACAATATGATATTTTTAGTAATATTGCATTATCACCACGAACCATACAGAGAAGGATACATAAAATAGCAGAAATAACCGAAAAAAGACTACAAACCGAGGTCCATGAATTTATAGCGGTTTCTCTCGCCTTGGATGAAAGCACTGACAACGTTGACACAGCACAATTGGTAATTTTCACCCGTGGAGTTACTAACAACCTCTCGATACAAGAATATATGCTTGAAGTCATTCCACTTAGGGAACATACAACAGGGACAGAATTATCTCAAGAATTTAAGAAATGTGTAGAAGAAAAGAAACTGAATCAAAAAAAAAAAAAAAAAAAAAAAAAAAAAAAAAATCTTGTATCGCGATTAACAATGTTAATTTGCGTGCTATCCTGAGAGTGGCTACTTGTGATATATCACTAGATTTTCATGGTACATTGCAAATAGAAGTGAATTGAAATATATTGCTCAAATATCTAGGCCTATCTAAAGTATCGTAGACCAAAATAGCTGGATTCAAGTATATGTACTATTCCTTATTGTACTCTGAAGCGAGTGAGTCCAGCACTGCCTCTGAACGAACGTCAATGCCATCCCCTGTTCTACATTACGTCATGTGCATTGCGGGTTGCATGTTGAGACGTCATACCGATACCTCATTGAGTACATGTTTGCCGATGTCTGCCATAGACCATGAGCCGGTGAACAGGCGACGGATCTGTTGGAAGATAGGTTGTGGCTCGGTGTGCCTCTGACAGCCTTCTAGGTTTCATTCTGTACATACTATGCAGTGTTACTTCATCGCATATCTACGGAGAACTTATTGTTAGGCAACCGTATCTGCACTTCTGGAGATAGCAATTTCGATGCCACCCATAGAGTTGTATCTACTTCTACACATACCAGAGAGATGATACTAAGGTGCCATTCCAGTCTACCTACTTTCATTATAAATGGGTAGATGGCAGGACATTCGCCATTATCATTTATATTCATTTTTACTCTTGTTTTAGATTTAAGATGGAACTTTGGGTCGTGGTATTAATATCTAATCGGGAATTTACTTTGGCAAACCTGGTAAACCAGGAAAAAAGGGGCAGTTTATGGGATTTGAACGCAGGATCTCCCGAATGTGAGCTATACACGTTACCACCTTTCAACATTTACTATAATATCTGTGCGTACATTTGCTAGTCTCATTGATTTTGACAGTACGTTCGGCATACACGCCTAGGATCCTGTTCAGTAACTAAACAGCTTACGTGATTATACCTTCCTTATCTGATGCTGTTTCTTTGGGCGCGGTGATACACACGAGTGCCTCGTCATGAGCCAGCTCTTCCTCAACACGCGTGGCCTGCAATAGCTCATTTCCGCTTCTAATAAATGCACATTTATTTTTAGCTTGCTCATTACTTCCTACACTCAAGAGTATACGATCGGGATCACTTATTGACCTATAAGCCTTCTGACTAATCTTTTGTCGTTAAGTTTCAATATCATTATTTGTTTATAATGCAATTTGCATGAGGTAGTTCTGTTTCTAACTTGTTTTAATCTCTACCACAACTTCATGATATATTCTTTATCCTTTGCCTAAATGATTCACTTACCTTATATTTCTAACAATACTAAAACAAAAAAGTCTGATGTGTTGCACTCACATGACTTTCTCTACTCTTGTACTAACCATTCTTACAAACTCTTATTCTTCTATCTTCTTCATGTTAGTTGAGATAAACATTTGCAGAAATTATCTTATTGCTCGTTTTCAAACACGTGCAACGGGAAGATGGGTATACATTAGACTTTGAGGGATAATCTTTTAAAGCTTTTAGCTTCCGCCTTTTTTTTTTTGTTTTTTTTTTTTGTTTTTTTTTTTTTTTTTTTGTGGCACGGTTAACATATAAAAAAATGAATAGCGATGTTCCATTCGACTGAAGTACAAAGTTCTCCATAACTTGCGTCGGTCTGGGTGGCTCAGTTGGTTAGACGCTGGCCTACCGATCGCAAGGTCGCGGGTTCATACCCGGCCCAGGCCGATGGTTTTTAAGTGTGCTTAAAAACGACAGCTCCATGTCATTAGATTTACTGGCATGTAAAAGAACTCTTGCGGGACAAAATTACGGCACACCGGCGATGCTGATGTGATCCTGGCAATTGACAGCGTCGTTAAACAACAAAATAATTTTTAAATTCTTCCAAAACTTGCACGGGTAAAAAGGAATATCTCCGAAATGGTTCACTCTACAAATAAATTTATTCAGACATAAATTGTGTGTTTTAGCAAGATCAACATTTTGTGTACAGTAAGATTTGCTCTATCTCTTAAGGTTTACCAGTTATGCAAAAGTCATCCAGAGTAGATAGGACTTCATAGGCTATAACCAGAAAATTCAAGATACACATTTCATTTGTCGTAAAAATATCTTAAACATATGACATTTTAATCAAAATCGTTAGAACCATTTCAAGAAAATAAAAATTTTCGAAAAATATTCCGAGTAAAGAGTAGTTTAAGGTGGAGCAATTTTCTTCAAAACCTTCGTGTCGCATCCTTGAAAGACATTAAACTTAAATACTAACTTTGGTTTTTAACTGACTTTTCGTTTTTGAGTTACGCTGTCTACAGACTGACAGACACACGGACCTTTTTCTAAAAATGCTTTTTTTTTTATGGATTCAGGGGGCCTCAAAACATATTTCCGGTGAAATCTCGACATCGAATTTTTGGGTGGAATACAATACTTCCTCTACTTTACTATACGCAGTAGAGAAAGTAAACACGGTATAACAATTACGAAACCTTCTCTGTCTACCATCATTTGTAAAGAATTCTGCAAACTAATTATGTAACTTTTACTGTAATTCGAATACATGAATCTACAGGGTGTACACAAATGATTATAGGAGTTTCAACTCAGGTTTTTAACTCTGCTTCATACAGTATACTTTTGAGTAATAAATTGAGGAGTGTCTGTCGTAGTTTGAATTCCACATGCAGAGATTTTCTTTTGTTTTGGAACTATGATAATGAAATAAGCGAAACATTTCAGGCTGAACCTCAGCCTGCCATGGTTACTGCCACTCTCTCCGCACTCCAACTGGTGATCATCGCTCGTATTTATAATAATTGCATCAATTTCGGAATCTATATTATCATCTGGTCTGTACACATATTGTTGTATAGCTTTGAGAATGAGTTGGAGTCAACTTGAAACGCGTTAGCTGAAAAATATCTTGCAATATTACTAAGATAAGTGAAGCTTTTAGTTTCTAATTTGTTCTTATTTTAAAATTTAATCGTTTCATTAATGTGGTTATTTTCAGCTTTTGAGCAGTGATCGTTAACCGCCTGCAATTAGCACAACATAGCTGCTCATTCTGTCCATATATTGCTCTAACAATACCAGGTGTCGACAATGTTCCTCGGCCTTGCAGCGTTAGAGTTGATGACCGCTGCTTAAAATTCTACTTTCTAAACTCCTTGGGGCAATTGAAGGGATTATCACAAAGTGTTTGTTTTATTATGAGTGTAGTTGGGAAACGATAATTCAAACTGATAAACTCTACAGTAAAGCATTACATTCTCTAGCATTCAACTGTGCTACAGTTTGTCCAGATCGTCCTGACACTCCATATGCGCAAGAGAGCGGACGGCGGGGAACAAGCGAGTAATGTCTGTCAGAACTCGGGCAATCATATACACAATCAGTATATGTTTACGTATTGTAAACAATTACTGTATAGTTATTACAGAGCAAATGGTATATATATAAATCCCCACCTCTCCTATTATGCAAGTGGGCTGGTCTCTACTACTGCGCATCTATGCTTCAGGAGTGGGGGAAGGCCACGACGCACTGGACCGGCTGTAAGTAGAGTAGCTATCATATTCCACTCAAAATTCGATATTCAGACTTCATGGATAAAACGCCTACAGAGGCCGCCTCGATAAAAAGGCGCACTTTTAGAAAACATTACACGCACGCATGTGTGACAGTATAATAATAATAATAATAATAATAATAATAATAATAATAATAATAATAATAATAATAATAATAATAATAATAATAATAATAATAATAATAATAATAATAATAATAATAATAATAATAATAATAATAATAATAATAATAATAATAATCATAGCAGCTTTTAATCTCTATAGGACAACGGCCACTCCTAAGGAAAGATAGCTCTTCCTACATTTGAACTATTAACATGGAATTCCCGTCTTTGTCTTTGATAGTTTGTCTTAATCTAGATTTCTTTAAACTTATTTTCAGTTTCAGTCCTCTGCCCTCTGGGCTTGAGTTTCACTCTTCACACTTGAGGCTAGTCTTCACTTTTTTTAAAACATTTATCACTTGTTTTCATTGTCACAGTGAGATATGTTACATCTTCCTTGGACGTGATCACTTAGTTGCTGAGGCTTCCAGGTGCTACGGTTCCTCACCATCCTGATCCAGCGTTTCTCTTCACTTCGTCCGCCCATCTCGTTCTCGGTCCCCCCCCCCCCCCCCCCAACTCCTCTTGGGTCACACATCGTTATTATATTTGTCCAGCGATTGTTGTTGAGCATGCTCCAGAGGTTTGCTGCCGACTTCGCAAACAAAACTACGTCATCCACGAATCGTAGATTTGTAAGTCTTTCTTTCTATATCCATTCCGTAGTTGTGTCAGACTATTGGGCGAAACACTTGCTCCAATAGGCACTTGAACAACTTAAGGAATATTAGGTTTCCCTGTTCGACGCCTCTAAATAATGCGAATTGTGTGCCTTCCTTGTGCGTTTTGATCTGGGCAGTGTTGTTGGAGTAGATCTTCGCTAGTAGACGTAGGCAAATTAAAAAAATTATTTTGTTGTTTAACGACGCTGTCAATTGCCAGGATCACATCAGCGTCGCCGGTGTGCCGGAATTTTGTCCCGCAGGAGTTCTTTTACATGCCAGTAAATCTACTGACATGGAGCTGTTGTTTTTAAGCACACTTAAAAACCATCGGCCTGGGCCGGGTTTGAACAGAACGTCGAATGTTTTTTTATAAAGTCTATGAATGGAATGCAACACAGTCTTATCTTGAATTCTTATGCCTTTTCTAAGATGGTTTGCAAGACAAATAAAGCGACAAAGAAAGACATTGGGAATGCCACATTCTTAGCTCAAATGTGGGAAGACGATACCGAGCTATGCTCCTCTTAGGAGAGGCCGTTGTTCTATACGGATTAAGTCTATTATATCCCCATCCAAACTATCCTTTACATGGAAAACTTTTTTAAATATTTTATTTTCTCAAAAATGCCTCTAGCGATCTTGATTACAGATATTTACATGAAAAATAATATGTATATCATTCTGGGAGAGCTTGCGAATTTCTTAATTCGGAAGTAGTCTTGGATATCTCCTGAAGCTAAGCGATAGACGAATATTTATTATAAAAAGTATAGTTTTATTTAAAATACACAGGTAATATCTAATGAGTTAATGAGCTTTTATATGGCATAGGTCATTTTCGAGGTATCCGTTATTAACGGTTCTAATTTAATATTTTTTTATTATTTTCAAGTCCTATGGATATTCAGTTGTTTCTCGCGATTGCATAGAGCGTCCAGTTCTTAAACATTTGACTATCGCTATTCGCAGCAAGGACCACGTGATACAGACATGATGAGGCTTCACTCAGCTAGTCTTACAAGGCCCTAACCACATTTTTGACAATGGTTGAACTGTACATTCACATGCCTTTGTCTTTGCTATTCTTACAAAGCAAATGTTCACAGAAACGGTTCCATTACGACAAAGTCTGTGCGACAAGTACAGTAAAATTCGTTTATCCTAATCACATTTTTAGGTATTTGCATTTTAGTTTGATTCAATGTACGTTCCTGCACAATAAATCATGGTATCACATTCTGTGAAATGCTACCTGCTGAGTTTAAGAAAGATTTAGTAGGGTATCACACGGTCTTGACGCGGTATGTCTCGCCAGCTATAGGAAGCGTTGACCTTGATCCCTACCCGTCACCACACCTCCCTCAATCTCAGTTTTCCTACTGTTTTCAAAGGCAAATATCAGCGTCAGCCCGACAGCACTCCAGCTGAACTATTAATTATATAGCGTTTGCATGACCGTACTTCGTTCAAATGCCACACGTGTTTTAAACAGAAGACTGTGAATCAATTCTTTGTTAAGAAATGTGATGATTTTTATGTTATTAAAATGTTTATATTTTTAATGTTTTGTAAACAATATATACTATTTGCTGTACATAATTTTGTTACAAGACAGTTTTTATCGTCATAAACGGCAAGTGTACTTATTTAAGGATTTAAGAATTTTGTTTTGCTTATTACCTATATAACCCGTATTGTCCTTTGGTCCCAGTTAGTCCGGATAAACAAGCTTTTGCTGTATTCACAAATTCAAAGGAATAGCAACGAATATGTCGGAAATGGTTAGTGTTTTACTTAACGTAAATTGGCTGTTAAACAATATCTACTGTTTTCTATTGTTCAGATTTACCACTCATACAGATTCATTCCAAATGAAGGTGACTTTACAGGCTATTGGCAGAAAATTTACATGTATATTATGGGTAGTTTGACGATTATATGTTCGTAGGTTTGTGATAAGAATAAATTTACAGAACTGAGATATTCGGGATGTAATTTATTGATGTCCAGACATACAATTTCCTGTTAGCATACGTGCAAGTTGCAGAAACAGATTTTGCGATTTCTTAGATCATACTTTCCCGTTGTACCCATAGCTGACGTTTCCTGACAAAGGCTTCAGTCAGATAAGTATCTTCTCAGCTAGTATTTTATATTTAAAGCACCGAATTTTGACTTAGCGAACAGTCAATTTCACGTGCTAAGAGGAATCTGTGACAGTCTCATCTCCAAAGGTCTCTTCCAAAATATTATATATTTAAACCAGCAATTCTTGTATATATATTGCTAAAAAACGCGATTTTGCGCGTAACAGTCACAATTACTCTAAACCTTATTTTGGACATAATTTCTCTGTTAATGGGCCATTTCAACAAACAAGCCAAGATATTAAAGGTCTCGTCTCGGAAACGGCTCCAAAAATTAGAAGGAAAATTTATATTTAGTTAACATTTTGCTTTTCAAGTTTATCTAAATGAGTATCTTCTCCCTACCCTCACGCAAAACCACGAAAAAAAAAAAAAAAAAAAAAAAAAAAAAAAAAAAAAAAGGAAAACAAAAGAAAAGCCGAGTCGCCCAGGTACTGGAACTTATGATGCCAGGAATCTCCGTAAATGTAAAGCCTCTGTTACCTCTAGAAATTTGGTAGTGGATTTATGAACACCCTGTGTGTTGGGGACGAACGTAAAGGATCCGGTTCTTTTTTACATAGTGTGAGAAAACCGTCGCCTGTGTGTCGAGACAGATGACATCCGTGTTCGTTCAACGTGAACGAGTACTCTAGCTTGAATCACAGCTGTGAACCGTTTAAAGTTACTAGTCCACATACGCAAATAACAAACTGTATCGGCACGGCTTTATTTAGAACCAGCTAAAATACCCGGCGTTGTTCATGGTTTGATGATTTTATCCCTACAACTTTTAGGGTTAGGTTGCGTACTATAAAGAAACAAACTAAACAAAATAAATAAAAACACTATGCAAAGGCACTGTTCAAAAACCCCAAATACCATAAGAAGAAAAGCAAGTAGAGAAAGCTGTGTGAATGTAAGACGTTGCACTTCAATTTCAAACATATAGAAAAATTGTATGCATTGTTTGTAAAAGAGGGAGTAGAAAAATACGTGTGATTGTGTTTCATAAAAGAAAAGCTAGTAGAGAAAACCGTGTGAATGTAATATGTGGCGTTTCTATTTCAGTTATATAACACTGTATACATTGTATGCTGAAGGGCGAGTAGGAAGGATATGTGAATTTATTACGTAAAAGAAAAGCGAGTCGGGAAAACCATGTGAATGTTACGTTGAATAATAAAATGGATAGCACACAAACCTCTTCCATGAAGAAATACATATACGTGCTTATCTTCCTATGGAGATAACTTAGTTTTGACAGAAACAATATGGCAACAATGAAGATTCAGTGGATGCCACTTTCACTTTGTCAGTACATAAACACCGTCGTGGGCGTCCTTAGAACATAAACAAGTAACCTGCCGTGTACTTTCATGTTTACTGTGCGAATGTAGGCCAATTAGAAGCGTTAGCTCCCAAAATATTACACGACCCTGCAAGCGGCCGACCTGTTTACATCCAGAAAACGGTTCAATTCCCTGACCAACCTCAACGCAACGTATCGAGTTACTTTACGTTTGAAAAACTGCTCCGTATTATTCCTTCAATTCTTTTAAGTGATTAATAATTTCGAAACCCTGTGTGATGTCCCATAATTACTACCGAAGCTATGTCAGAAATAAGTTACTCTACGCATCTTACAAATAACAAACTGATACTCATACGCATTGAATTTAGAACAAAACTATTTACTTTTTCAAAATCGTCTGATCAAAGAACAAAATGCCATTAGACTTCTTTGTTTGTAATGCTTCTATGAAGCACATATTACAAGGAATGTAACAACTTCCCTTCCATCCATATATATATACTACCTTGGAAAAGAGTACAAGCAAGATTTTCCCTGTGCGTGTTCGGAACCACGTCTGTTCTACATAGATTAAACACAATGTTCAGCTTACTTGATTACAGCCTTGCTCTCTTTACGGAGATTGGTTCAGTTACAGTAATGGTAGTAAACATAGTAAACCACTCGTTATCTTGATCAAGTAAAATTGCTTTATGGTTCATTAAAGTATAACGTTTTCGTGCACGGAAAGGACATAGCTATTTCTGATGTTTAACTCGCCATATAAAATGTTTTCTTATACCACTGGAAGATCCGCTTAAAACTTGTAGCTTCTGATGGACGTATCCTTAAAACAATTATTGATGCGTTGCTCACATGACTTTCTCTACTCTTCTACAAAATATTCTTAGACAATATATCTACTTCTTGTTAATTAACAAGCTTTCATTACACATTTACAAATGTTGTTGAGGTATAAGAAGGGTCAGTAAAACAGTTATAGTTTTAAAAAGCGGATCCTATGTGATGCCTTTGATATTCCATGCTCCTTGCTTGGCCAAGTAAGGAGAGGAGAGAAAAAAAAAAAAAGGAATAGCGACATACCTATTCTTCTACCTCACGTTAATCGAGATAAACGTTTGTAGAAACGACTATATTACATTTCCTTGTGGGCATAGTGGCAAAATAAATTCTTAGTAGAATTTCCTACTATGAAAAAATTTTTTTATCAAAAATTTATATTTTGAATTTTCTGGCTATAGTCCATGTAGTCCTGTTTACTCTGGATAACTTTTGTACCACTGGTAAACCGTAAGAGATAGACCAAATCTTACTATACAAAAATGTAGATCTTGCTAAAACATAATTTGTGCCTGAATAATTTTTTTTTGTAGAGTGAACCATTTCGGAGATATTCCTTGTTATTTGTGCGAGTGCTGGGAAACTTAAAACTTTCGTCAAATGGAAGATCGTTATTCATTTGTTATATCTTAGCCGTGCAAATAACGTAATTTCAAAGCGTTAAAAGATTTGTTTATCACTGATTATTCCCATATTCCCCTTCCACCTACAAAGAAATAAGCATTAAGATAATTTGTACAAATGTTTATCTCAAGTAACACGAATAAGATATAGAAATAAGAGTTCGTAGGAATGTTTATATGAGTGCAACACATCAGAATTTTCTAAAAGTGTTCCTTTTTATTCGGGGAGTCTCAAAACATTTATTTCCAATGAAATTTCCGGAACGAATTTTTGGGTGGAACACAATGATTTTGAGGGGTAGAATAAATAGTAATTACAATGCTTTTGCTTATTGCAGGTACTTACGTAATAAAGTAATAATTCAAATTATGAAACTAGGCGCATTACTAAAATTACTTCTTAAATCCATAATTTATGCGCTAAATATCGTAAATGACATAAGCATAAAAAAATTGTATTTAATAAAATAATGCTGCAGTTTAAAAGCACGATTTTTTCGAATTTTCTAAATGTTTGTCATGCTTACCGTTCCTGCAGTATTTGACTAAGTTCCTTGCAGAAATCTCCGCCTTGCTTGATGTAGCGACGTAGCTCTTCGAATCCATTCTGGCCCTGGAACAAGACAGGTGATTTAATATGTAATAGTCAAGCAATAGCCTCGGGCAAACGTATACACAAGTAACACTCACTGGCATGTCTCAATTTACTACAACACATTACCTTGCTTATCTCATAGCACTCAAACTTGTCTTTGAGTTAGTCACAGCAATGGTGCACGGGTAGAATTTCCTTAGCTATCGACGAGATAATAGTTACAATGTTTTATTAGTAGTTGCTAATATTGTGAGAAAAAGAAGTTAAGATTTTGAAAACTTTCGTGAAACTTGGGTTCTTTTAGGAGTTACTAGATTGGACCACCAAGGGAATACGGACGTCAGAGAAAACCTTGGACTACTGAGGAGATAGAAAAATACCAACGAGAACGGAAAAATCATTTGATGAGAATGGAAAGAACTAGACTCTCAAAATTGGTATTCCAGTACGCTACAACTAGTCACAGGGACCAAGGAAGGCCAAAACGGCGGCAGAAAAATCAAGACTATCTTGTCTAGGTTTATCGTGGCCAAAACGAACTTGTTCATGGTGATGAAAACTTCCATGGCTGCCATAGGATATTATTTCATCCACCAGAGCAAGATCAAAGCCCCACCAGTTTCAAATCTTCTTGATAAAGAACAGTGAAGAGATTCAAACATATTTTCATTCCATAAATCCCCTTGACCAAAAGAGAAAGACAAGATATAATACAAAAGCGACATAAACAAACATGTTAAGCCTATGTTTATATAGTTTACGTAAAACGAGTCAGTAACTAAATTCGCACACACATGGGTCAGGTTAGGTTAGGTGTACGTGTTATACTTCCAAAGACTTCCCCTTATCTTGAGTTGCCGTAACAAACTATAACATAAAACTTGAATGAATCTATAGTAGCATACAAATAAATCTTCCTTTCCATTTTATTTTCCTCGTATGGAGGACTAAAGGCTGGTTCATAACCACAATTCATCCAGTAAGGATTTTACTTAGGATATGCACGTGTAAGTTGTTAACATTACCAGATTACTCCGATCATTTCTAAATTAATATACTGTTTTGTGTTTGATTAAAATAACGCTTTCAAAATAAACTAAGAACAATATTCATATCAGATAGGTATATAGCTCACCCTTTTAGCATATTCTACCATTGTAACTTCTGGTAACCGCTTGTGATACAGGTGAATTCATGAAATAGTGACTTCAACAGCTGTCTCACATTTCTTAGGTTAGAATTGTTGTTTACCTTTAAGACCTTGGTTCACAAAGAGTTGCGACAATATGGTCGCCTTACGAAACACTTGCATGCTAAAATATTATGAAATATGACCTTTTAAGAAGACATTGCACGGCATGTGTCTAAAATTTCCATACTTCTACGACACTAATGATTTAAGCAGCAGATGTGCCCTTAACTCGATCTTCGAATTCATTGTATGCAGCAATACCTTGAGAAATCTATCCATTTAATTTAAATCCTCAGCTGCACAATGAACCTATTTTATGTATTACAAATTTATATAACCTATTTAAAGGAACTGCATATGGTCAGTTAAAAATCCTTAAATATTCAAGTGTTAGACTGTATCCTCCATATAAATTATTAATATTCACTACAAATGATTTATATATGAAATTCTGCTTTCTGAGCTGATTACGTATTGATTAAATGGAACCAATACATTGCAAGTTTAGAAAATTACTGTTGAAAGTTATGTTCGCTCACTATAAAGCTTGTCTAGAATGCTTGACTATTACATAAACTGTCACTTGCAGTATTAGTTTTTCAACCATTCGTCAAATCCCTCTGAAAGACCAATGTTCTTGTTGCAGAGAGAGACTCAATGCAGAAAATACATTGAGTCTACAAATATGTAACAAAATGTGGAATGAAAGCCTAGAGACTTAAGACAAGCACGCTAGGCCATTTGCAATCACAGAATGTTGACTTTTTATGCCTAATCTCTGTGCAATCTGTCCAACAGTGCTATATGTGCTAGAATATAATTCAGTTATTGCATATGTACGAAACGATATTCAAGCTTTTTAAAATGCTAAATGAAATTTACAAACTGAAACGCAGAGCTCCACTGTTCCTTAAATGTAATGAAAAACTGAAGCTCTTTACAGTGGAGCAACACGAATCTTAAATAAATCAATTAGAGACTAAAAGCTTCTCTTATCTCAATAAATTGCTGCAAGTTCTTGAAACATGTCTGCTTAATATTTCAAGAACTTGCAGCAATATATTAAGGTAAGTGAAGCCTTTAGTCTATAAATAATTGTTTTATTTAAGACTATTTTTCCTGTTTATGTCTTACGTTGTAGTGATGATTTGCTGGCATGTTCTCAACAAATTGACTGGTTATCACTGACATTAGAGGTTAACTGACTCCTAATAAAATTGTCTGCATTACTCGGGAAGCATCGCTAACCCATCTTCCTCCTATTTGCTTCGGTAGTTTGGTAAAATTCTTAAACTTCCAATAAGGATTTTTACTCCGGCACAGAAAAACCTGCATCTTCGAGCACACTTGAAAACAACTCCCAACACTCAATGGAAAAATTCCAATTGAGTAATGGGTAGAATTTCATATACTGAGTAGTTTTATTTGTGTTAGATAGTGGTTAACCATAATGCTGACCGCAATGCCTGGAGCATTGTCATTGCAGTGTTATCCAGTAAGGTACACGTTCTTCTCAAGGCTACGAAATGGGCTAGCAGCCTGTTTCTATATGCTCATACTATGATCTCTGTGATAAAATTTGATTTACATATCAAGTGGAAACTCTGCTAAATACCAAACATGGTACTACTCCAAAGATACAAGAAGATTTTCGAAGTCTTCACCATCCCCAATGACTTGTTTTAAGTCGAAGAGATAGAAGCTTACTATACAAAATAGTTGAGTACACACATGCACACATATACACGATAGATCTACATTAATCTTGTCACTGCTGGCCGAGTATTGATTATCAATAGGTTTGAAGATTTAAGTGGAAGTAAAAGAAGGATTTCATTTTTTCGAGTTGTTAATGTGGATAGTATTTTAAAATAGTTATATGAATTTGTTCGAAATTGGTAGTGCATACTATGCAGGAAAATAAAGATATAGACTATCTGTAAATGCTCCTGACTGTTCATTTATTACATCCTTATTTTCGTTAAGGAGTTCTGCAATATATTTGGGACCCTATATGTAGTTAGATGTTAATAAATACAATTTGTAATGAAAGGAGAATTTTTTGGACAGAACAAAATATTCAGGTTTTATGATTTTGTTCAACAATATTACTGTTATATAAACTTGCATAATTTGAGTTAATTTTATGTACGTTGTTTTTATTTGTTTCTTCAGTATTTATGGTTTAACCTTAAGGGGAGACGGTGACAGAAATTATGAAAAAATCAGAAAATATTTTTATTTGCCTGTTTGAAAGTGCATATAGTTGGGATTATTTTCCCAAAGATTTACTTTGAAATTCGAACTACAAATGCTATAAAAATTATGATCCTAAACAATGTAATGAGCCACGCCCACTTTTTAAGATTTTCAGTGGAACAATAAGTTTTCTTGCTCAATTTTGCCTTTTGAACCTTGAAACTTTAGGTTTAGAGGGCTGAGACTTTTTTGTGCAGTTGCACAAGCCATTTTGTTGTCACAACAGTGTTGTATAAAAGGCTGTGGAGCTAGTAAACAAGTGTGTGTTGTTTAGTGCAATTTTAGTAAAAATTTGAGTTATTGTGTCATTTTTTGTGCAAAGTGGGTTGTACTGGACCTTTCTTATAATACCAAGACCTGGTAAAGTGTTTAAAAGGTATGGTAAGTCCCATATTAACAATATAATGAGGCAAAAAGACCTTTAGGTTAGGGTTACGTCTGCAGATGAAAATATAAGCTTTTCTCTAAGTACATCTAAAATAAAACTTGGATCAAGTATTGTGCCTGGAGATGCAAAACAGGACGGAAACACAGACTTCAGAATTGTAGATATACATAGAATTGCCAGACAAAGAAACAGAAGAGCTAAAAGAGCTGCAGAAGATGAACAAGAAGAATATGGATATGGGCAGTTTTAGCTAAGGTATGATAAAGGAAATTTTCATCCAAAATTTAAATTGGTTTCTCTCCAGTTTAAAATTTTCATCCTTTAGGAACACATATCAGAAACTATTGAAAGGATTTTGTTGAAATTTTGCACACTCATTTCTGTAATGATAAGCAACATTTAAGTGGAACAGAGTTTTAGTCTACAGAGTATGAACAGTTTTATGGTTGAAAGTATATGGAAAATTTTTCCTAAAAATGCTAAAATAAAAAACATCATGTAAAATAATTGAAAAAATGTATCAAAAAGTTACTACACTTAAATGTACATTTGTTCGTGTAGATTATTTTACTACGCAAAAGATTAGAAAATTTTGCCTGAAAATAATGAAAAAGTGTACTGGAAAATAACAATGTAATAACAAATTCAAAATTCTCTCAAAGTACTAATAATGTATTAAACATTCTGTAAAAATTACTTGAAGTGTGTTGGGCTTTTCTAAGTAACTGTACCAGATTTCACTGAAATGTAACAAACAATGTAAGAGATACGGATTTACAAATATACCAGTGACAAGTCAGTCACCGTCTCCCCTTAAGTTTTAAAAATGGTTTATTAATTTTTATTTAAATGTTAATTCTTTACAAATTTGTTTATAATTTTGTATCAATGCTGTGTCAAAAATATCTGTTTAACAGTTATAGCATTTTTTCTTCAAAATGCTATAAAATGCTAAATACACAAAATAAAATGCTGAATTTCCGAGTTCTAAAAGCTTAAAATCACCACCCCTTGCACTTCATGAATATAAAATGTTTGTGAATTAGCTAGAAAACAAATAACATAGCAATAAAACCAAAAGTGTCATGTCCATTATCTAACTCTTAAATGTTTTGTGCCCAAGCACATTGTTGCACAGCTCAGTATTGGTTATTGTTACACATATTTGAGTGACAAGTATAAATGGTGTCTGTCTGTCGCACCTTGGGCTGACTCCTCAAGCCATGGCGCCGTCTCTTCCTTGTGCTCTGGAACAGGCCGTCTCGAACTGCTACATTACACGCCCGTGCTCCTTGCATCCTCGTCAACTGTTCTTGCACTTCCAGCGTACCCGCATCGCTCACATCTGGTCTATGCCATCACTAAACAGAATACTTACTCTTATTTGTGTTCTCGTTTTGGAATAAGCCTTTATTCCGCTGCCAAGAAAATTATAAAGATTTTTTAACTATTTAACTACTTTTAACTGTTTCGTTTGCATAGCTGTGTTAGGTTTTCGTTGCTTTGCTATTAACCACTGCATGCACGTATACACACAGGCACAAGGGAGGTTAGGAAATATGTTTATAGCGTCTAAAGATCATAGACATCAAATAATTCAATGCCTGGCTACATCGGCAATCTAATGAACCTTCTGTGAAGGAATCAACACGGCTTTCCTGGCCACATCGTATTTCTTACTGTTTCTAGGTTACTTCATGACGTCATGACTTCATTTTGGTGCTGTCACCTTGTAGGTGCTATCACGCCTTGTGCTATACCTATATCGGGCCAACAATCATTGTGAGATAGCCTAGTCCAATAGCTACTTATAATCTCGTCAGTACTTTAAGTCGGACTTCTCAGTTAATCACTATGAGGTTAATAAATTTGAAAGCCCCTTGTGATTTGCCAACAAAAGTGCGAGTCTATTGGGTAGTTGAACGCCGTAATGACATTTTGCGTAGCTAGCTCCGCTGGCTAAAGCAGCGACACGGTGAGCCGTCAAAACCATCGCGCAGGTAAAGCCGTATGACGGCTAGGTACTGCGGTAAAGACACTCGACCGGAGGAACATTCACCTCACCTCCGTTCGACTCGAACTGGCGTCTGGCGTCTGGCGAAGATCCATGCTTCAAATCCCCGTTTTGGCACTGGATTTTTCAGTACCAATCAACTTACCAAGTTTAATCCAAACAAGTAATGTGTGAAAGAACAATAATTATTATACATTGCCTGCGTTGTTGCCTGGTCAAGCTCAAACCCAGTTACTGCATGAGCGAAAGTTCTTTTTGAAACACTTTCCATACTGAAGGGGAATTGGGCCTTATAAACCTCTAGAAAACGGAATATTCTTACGCCAGTTTCTGAACTGAAGTGTAATACAGACATTTTGATAACACGAATGCATTGAATACGAGTCACCTTCGCACAAGTAGCCTTAATTACCCTCACAAAATCAGAATACCTCTGAAGTAGTTAGACATTCGAGGTTCGATTACCGGCTGGGATGTGGGATGTTTCTTTAACTAGAAGCATTCCCTTTTCTCCGCAGAGACTGGATCTGAAAGTACAAGCGTGGGAGTGAAAACGAGAGTATTTAAGAGTAAAACTATCATCAGTTGTTTCGCAAGTCAAAAGTCCCCAATATTACCACCGTAAAACTTCAAGGGGCTATACAAATGAAACAATCAAAGTGAAACCGGTGACTCCGTAACTGTGATCAACCTGTTGAGGTAACATGTTTTCTTTCCAAGTTTCGTAACAAGTCTATTTAACTGAAGGGGGGGGGGGATAGCTCAGGCGGTTCGCATCGGAGGTCCCGGGTTCTAATCCCATGGATCGACCAACCTGCCCGTTTTTGTTTCGTGGTTTTCCTCGTACACCAAAGTAAATACCGGATTGGATATTTAGTACCACGAGCCAAAGCTCCAGCTTAAGTCTAAAAACAATAATAAAAATGAAAATAGATGATAGTAGCTCTGTATCTCATCAAATAATGAAAGCGGATAAGGTGACACTCTAATGCCATCTGCCTGTCACGTGCAAAAGCATAGATACAGCTGCCTAGTACTAAGGTCTCTGGATACATGTCGAAGCTGCCCCATCTGCCAGTCACAGAAGTAGGGGTACAGTTGCCTAGCACTAAAGCCACTGTGGACACGTGACGAAGTAAGATGATATGGTAGAGGGAAGAGACCTAGAAGTCTAATAATTGTCCAGCACAACGATTCCTCACAATACCCCGCGTAGTTATAGCGGCGTAAAATAAGCAGGGTGAAGGCTAAGTCATTTTAAACAGTAAATGCTTTAACACATTTTTTCCTAATCGTTGTGTCGCGTTTGCTTACTGAATTATCCTGTAAAGCTTGCCAACGACCCAGCAGATAAAGCCAAAGTGAAAAGTGCACGCAGTTTCTGAACTGATGGAATATTTCACCCGAGTGCACACAGGTAACCTTGTTTTCCTGTGCATGCACATGACAATCGTTCCTCTTCAATAATTCTTCATCGCTCACCTGCACACAACGAAGGTGTTACGTTGCCTGCACACGAAGTGAATCCAATAGGCTGTACGCGAAATGCCCAAATCTCAATTTGGATTAAAGACTCTGTAACTAAAACAGCAAATTGTAGCTACTAGATAAGTCAGGTCTTAAGTTTGTCTGGTTTTGTAAGCGACCTCTGGAATGTAGAACAAATCAGCATTTACAAGAAACCTACGTATTGAATCCTGGGAACTAGATGAAATTATGTCCTAATAAAAGCAGTAGTAAAACTAATTTTCATTACACAACTATGGGTAGAAAATGGTTACCATTAAATAAAATATTATAAATACTCATGCTACTAAACAGGATTTTAGGTTCTGAGCGGTTTTCTATTGTAATAATTATGTAGATAAAGCATTGTTTTCTATGAGAAGAATAGATTTTTAATCCACGTTTTAGCAGAATGTGGAGCTTCTTTTAAAGGAAAATGAGTTTTCTTTGGAAACCTGGATGATATTCTCAATTACTCTGTTTAATTTGCTGACGAGTTCCTCGAGAGTCAAGTTGGTTATCAAGAGCAGCCTCGCCTAAAATTCTCTTGCCTCATTAGACGCCAGGAAGGTGACCGTGGACATTCCACAAACAGTTAACAGAACCGTACTAGGCTTGTCATCACTGGAAATTTTGGCAGCTTGTCAATCCCTTATCAGAAATCACAGGGAGTAATTGAAGGAAACCCATGAGTTTTTCGGAGCTATTGTTGGAGGATATTGCAACTCTGCAGAAAGGACTCAGGAGGAACAGTCCGTGTTGTAAAGCGATATTAAGGATTCCTCAGAGGGGGCGGCCCAACTGCACACGCGTTGACTAAATAGAACATACATATTTATTGCCAAAAATACTTTATTGCAATTCAAAGCGTTGGAACAAATCAACAGTAAATTTAGTAATATTATATACTGTATATCACATTCACATGTAGAATGTGGTTGTGAATTTTTAGCAAGCAATTTCTAATTTTAACCATTAAAGAATAGTTCTTCAAAACTATCTTCTGCTTAACTTGTTGTGTAACTGGCCTAGAAGCTGCTGCACCGATTGTTTTATGCAGTTGTTCTACTATTTTTTGTATTACAGTGTTGCTTTAACAATTTTCTTCACAATTTGGTATTTCTGAATGACATAGCCTATGTTGTATGTTTTCTCCATTCAGGGTCGAATTTTCACTACCGTTTTCAATGTGACAGCAAGTGATAGTTCTGACATTGTACACCGTGCAACAGAACGTAAACATAGCGAACAACTCTACTGCAGTCGAACTATTGACTGTCAACTGTACAGCCCTGCATGTGTGTGTTCAGTATGACGTCACATATAACAGGTGAAGCGGTAGTTGTGTTGATTCCTTCTTCAAGGGATATTTGTCATGAGGAAATCATAAAGCGGTGAAGGAAGGAAAGAAATATGTAAATCCTTGAAATGGTGTTCCTTTGCTCGGGGCACGGTAGTGATAAGAGAAAATACCGAGTAAACATTGTTGCCTGGCCTTCACCTCAGTTTTCACATCCTCTAGTGTGGGAAGTTACTGCTGCTGAATTGCCAGCTAAACCAACCGGAACGCAAGGTACCATCTCAATGTTGAGAAAGCGTCTGCTACTAGCGCCGCCAATCTCTGGAGCGCGTCGACTGCTGACCAATTTATTGCGCGTGCTCACTTTTCTTTAGCTTGTTCTAAAAGACCTCTATCGCTTTTTTCCGGGTAGTAAAACAACTAGCTTGGAGCAATCCCTGCAGCGTTTGTGAGAAGGGAATGTCCGTTCAGTAAGTGAAAGGAACAGGGTGACTCTCTCTGATAATAACAGTTTACAATGAACACATCACACAAGTTTAACGCACGAAAACAATGCTTACATCATTTTTACATGTGACTTTACATTTTGCCAAAGCATAACATTCTGATGTGCAAGCGATGATAAAACATGATGCTGATATTAATGATGGGCAACATTAGTAATTGTGTAAAGAAATTACGACCGTGGCCGTGGCCTTGCGGTTAGACCGTTTGACTCTCACCAAAGCGACCCGGGTTCGATCCTAGGCGTCTGCTTGTGGGATACGTAGTGAACATACCGGCGCAGGGACGGGTTTTCTTCGAGTTCTCCGGTTTCCCCCATCATTGCACCAATTGCTCCATTATCACCTTTCCTATCATCTTTCGCCATCATTTCATATCATCCAGTTCCTTGCTCTCACACTAGGCTTCGGGCCGATCGCCCAACCTGGTTCCTCTAATGATCAACTTCGGTTACGAAGACCGCATGTACTGGCCGGGACAGCTCGGGGTGCTGATCACTGGAGGCCGCTAATGACGCCAGAGGGATCCAGCGGCCGGGCGGTAGGCCAAAGAGTTGTAGTGCCACAGGACAGATATAAAGAAATGATAGAAGAATTTAGCACTACTTGACTTCATTCGTAAACTTTTTCAAGAAATAAAAATGCCTCATAAGATTATTACGTATTGCTATATAGTATTTTAATGTTCACCACCCATCATAATTTGGCAACCACTTGTATGAAACTTTATCCACGCTGCGAACAGAGCCAGTTGTTCCTTTTGCATTATTGAACACGTGGAAGTAGAAAAACCCACTAATCGCCTTGGGACACCCCTGACACGAATCCCTCAAAGAATTTATGGGGAATTGCCAAACAAGCCCACTTCCGCAGTTTGGCGATGGCTTGTCTGCCTTTTAATTTCGCGAGACCGAGTTTAAATCTTGGTTGAGATGTTTGAGTCTCTTTCCGGCATTTTCCCTAATTTTGGAAGTTTAAATATCGGCTTATTACTGACCTGGACTATTTGAAAATTAATTTAGTCCATTTCGTTCACCACCTCTGCACATCTGAATTGTTAGAAGAGACATTAAATACTCTTGCTCCGTCAAAGGAAGAAAAACACGACAAAGAAAGATTGAACGAAACTAATACGCCAATAAATGTGCAATTGCAGAAACTCGTCCTTATATGAAACAAAAGAAAATATCGCAGTTCTGATGAAAAGGAATGCATTTCTTGATTTGTTGATAAGATTATTTTAGTGTATAGAATGTGAAACATTGTTATACAGAGGAAATTTAGACGTTAATAAGCTTAAAGTATTTATAAAGTCAAGGCCCTACAACAATTGTTGGCTGGCGGTTAAGATTCTGATGAAACATTACCAAAATCTTTCAATAAAAGAAAAAAGCTACTTTATTAGTGCCACTGCACGTTATCCAAAATTTTCAAAGACTACATATTTAAACACTAAATCTGGCAACAACGGATGTTTACATTGAAATACAATAATAGTGAAATATATAGTAATTTTCCATGTTTACTTTAACAATTCTCCACCACGTCTTCGTACTGGGGAAACCCATTAACTTGAGCTTGTTTTCATCGGAGTGGAAACCCTGATTTTAATGGATCGTTTCACAAATATCATAAGAAGCACCTTGGTCTTTCCCAGAGGGAAAATTGCATTCACAAAACAGGAACACTGTTTACAGTAGAAGTAGAAGTTGCATCTAAGTGTAAAACGGTGGCAATAATCAAGGAGAACTACAATATAAAATGCAACTTTTCCTACCATATCCGTTGCAGCTTAATTTCTGTACCATATAAACAAATAATCTATCTGAAAATTTGAAATCTGATGCTTGCTTTTCTAAAAACAAATTTAAAGTAGTCATTTACTGTCCTCTTAACCTCTTCATTTCTAGTTTTCTGTAATATTCAGTACGCACAATGTAAACATATGTTAAATATTTTATTTTATGCATTTTTATACATTTGGCATTAGTCCATTGTAATATAAAACTGAGTGTGATTAATGATAAAGTGGCATTGACACAGATCAGCAAACTTTGGGAATTTACCTGAAATTTATAGGTCAAGTGTGCATTATATATTAATTCGGATACAACTAAATCTATTAAATTCTCATTGTTTCTAGTTTCGCCGAACATATCTTAATTCAGAGGCTGTAACGGTCCTAAAATAAACGCTAAGTACGCTCTCTTATTTGAACGACCGTTTCCTCCCCAAATACGTCAAAATATATCAAAGAATTGTCTACTTCCTAAGTGGCAACTAAAATCTTCAGTTACTACAAGAATGATGCTGTAGTTTCTAATTTTATTAATTGATCTGTAAAGGAGAGGTGAAGTCTATGATATGATTTTTCCTTTTAATCTTGTTCTAAACATGGGATTATTGAAAAAACAAAATAAGTGTGGCTTTAAACTGACACACACACACACACATAGATTAATTGAAAATGTATGTAATTAATTAATTATGTAGGAAGGAGAAGGGGGGGGGAGATGTGTCATTCTAAATCATATTTCCTTCAGACACAATACTTGAAAGCGTATCGACCGTGGACAGAAAATGAACATAAATTAATAGCAATAAGTTATACTTCAGAAGTTGGAAAGTTAAGAATATTATTACTTACTTATGACCTAACACTTTCGTTCTTAGTGTTAGTAGTGTGATGTTTGGAAAAGATTTTAGTAATGGTGCAGAAAATGAATAAGCACACTGTATAAGCACTCTAGTCCTTAGTATAATCACTTAGGTTAAGTACCGCCATATTCAAGCAAGGTCAACTGTTCTCAACCGTTGAGGCCGTAAGCTCAGAAATTATGCCAGGGATAAATAATACATTAAACATTCTTTTTTGTTTTTCTTTTGAGATGAGCCAGAATTCAGAAGCGTGACTAAAATAATTAATTTGGTACCCGGAAAGTAAGGAAAGAGAAACGTAGAAAAAAGAGAAATGTGCGAGATGTAAGAAAAATTGTGAAAAAATGTTGATAACTTTTGAGGAAATTGTCACTGATTTGTGCCAGAAATAAAACAAGTGAGAACATTTATCTAAATAATATTTCTAGGGCTTTGTGTGTGTGGCAATCAGTTGGGGAATTTAATGTCATACTGGCAAGTCGGCCATGTTACCTTAATGGTTAGAGCAGCCGCTCGATAAGCGGAAGATCCGTGGTTCAAGTCCCGACTATGGTATTGGATTTTTCAATCCCGATTCCACCTCTTAAAGTTGTACATATTTATCCTAAAAAGTTAAATATGGTCTCTCAAAAGGATACCTTATTTACAGAACTGTACTGCAAGAAAACTTCTGAAATGATCGTATTGGAAAACAATATGTTTGCCAAAGTTTCCTAACTGGAAAGAGAATGAGCTGGGATTGCATCTTTGGTCTGATGTTTAGCGTGTTTAGGATCACAATAGTTGCATATATCTCTTGCATGAATCCAAAAGCTAAACTTGCAGCAGGAAAGGCAGAAGTTAGCGGTTGCCTTATGCGGGTCAAAGTTCAAATATTAAATGAAATGTTAATAGATATAGATATAAACATCAATATTCCATCAGTCCTCAACAAATCGTTTTGGAAAGAGCGTAGTAATACAATTGCGGTAATTATCAGTTGCAAAGCCCCTGCAATCAAGTAGTTTAGAAAGTTATAATAATAATTTTACGGATTGCAGCCAAGTGTTGTATGGTTTCATGACCAAGTTTCAGCCCTATACATTCCGAGGAGTTGATTTAGATTACATGATACTCATAACCCTGAAGTCCTCGAAGTACATACAGATGGGCGAAAGGTTGGTCACATCACTCGGCTACAAACCTATGAGGTCATGGTAAATAGCCAATGCGAGAAAGCTCACTTTGACAATAGAGTAGTTTGACTAAGATATTAACATGGTGTTAATATTGTGCAAATGCAGAAGAAATCGACACTTTTCGGGATAAACGATTGAGCGCGCTGGACCCATTGCGCGCATACATTAATTTTTGTAAGGTACGTTGAAAAAAGTCACGTTAAAAATACCTTCAATAATACAGAACAAAGGATCGTATATGGTAAGATTTTAGGCCTATAATGTTTTAAAACATTAACAGAATATTGTGAAACATTAGCGGGTGATGTTGCTTATTTAACAAGTTAATAAAATGATGTAGACTGATAGCTTGGTTTAAGTTTTGAAGCATTTTATGGACGGCAGTATTGTGCTTCTGACGGAAGAACACGCCATTAAACTATTTTTCCACGCTATATTGAGATGCAGTGATTTTCAAACTAAAACAGCATGGGAAATGGAATTTAAGCTTCAATAACTACTTTCCATGCTGCACAATGACCTACAGGATCTAAAATTAGAATATTGAAAATTATATAACAATAACATAACAAAATGACTGAGTAAACACTCGAGTATTTTACGGTTTTTAAAGCATGACACGACAGAAATTGTTTGGCGTGTCGGAGCCTTCTAAAGCCAGAAAACAAATATATGACATTAGATTTTTATACTTTTATTATCGAAATTTGTGTTTGTCTACACCTTCAACACAGACAACAATATCTGATCTGAATAATCCTGAGGTGGCGTGAAGCAAAATATATCTCAAATTTACAGGATGAACAAAAATTATGAGACATTGACCATACAGTTTAAATGATGAACAAAGTTAAGTGTTGACCTTTTTTATTGTCATGGGAGGTAGGAGCCCCCAGTGGTTAGTAATATTCCACACAAGTAAACAGTAGCTTTGTTTATGACAAGTGTTCCTGTCTTCCTATATTGTTAACAATTAATACTCACTATTAATTTACCTGCTTTGCATAAGATTACATAAAGGCCAGATTGTGTCATAATGCTATTCTTGTGCACTATTCAAATGTTTCTTTTCAGTGACTCATTAAGTATGCTAAATAACATTTCCAAACTTTATAAATTCTCAAGTTTTCATTTTAGAAAAAAAAAAAAAATTAAACAGAAGTTTCTTAATTTATTAATAACTATCAGAAAATCTAAAATGTATTCCATCCATTTAAAATTTGAACTTCACCACACTTAGATCCCGCAGAGGTGCTGCCCCTTACTCCTATAAGAATAAAAAAAGTCAGCACTTAATTTTACCAATCCAATATTCCATACTTTTTGTTTACCCCCGTTTAAGAACATGTAATTTCTTGTTGAAATTTTCATACAAAGTATCTAATTTTCTACAATAGTTGAATAATTAACTAATAAGCATTATTCTCTGTGTTATCATTTAAAGGTGTTATAACTCTATATATTATTATTTTTGTTCTCATTGGCTATATATGGATACAACTCGCTGTGTAATGAAATTATATGCATAATACTTCCATCCATATTTTAATACCACATCACATCAAAATTTAATATTAGGAAAAAAAAAAAACTTTAAACAACATTTGCTTAATACATTGAGCCTATTGCAAATCACAAAATCGACAAGGGTATCCAAGGTCGTAAAGTAGTAAGTAGTTTTGTAATTTTTACCCCACCTAAAGCGAAGCGTTCAAAGTTTTGTCCAGAAGGGTCAAATAATGACAATTTGTAAATAAGGTATTTAAAATTACTTTGAAGTTGTACGATATCCTAAATTTTCACCAGTGTAGATATGATTTATGCCCTGGGTGAACAGGCATTAAAGTTTTATCTACTAGGGACTGAAAACAAAGTAAGGAAATGTTTTAATATTTCGAGCACCGTATAATTCAAAATAAAGATTATGTGGCTTTGAAAGCTGTAACTTAACCTACAATTTTGCCAACTCCTCTTATGTAATTGTACAATACTTTGATCATATTGTTTAAACAGTTCAGATTTTTATATAAGGGGTGGAACATATGGCAAGGGTAGTTGGTTTTTTGAGCGTTAGGGGTTGAAAATAGGGATTGAATGTAAGGATAGCTTATCATTTTTGAGAGTTTCTAGCATAGTCCAAACGTATATGGTTTTGTCAAACACGAGAGAACCAACCCTTCCATTAACTGAATTTTTAAAAATATTTTAAAAGTTCTTTGGATTCGAAGTTATTAATAACCTGGCATGTTTGCAATAAAGTGCTAAAATAGCCTCTTATACACATATTCAACAAATGTAATTGAAGTTAGTTGATCTGAGTATGAAAAAGAAACCCCTAACTCCCAGTTTTCAGAGTTTACATAACCTGTGACCATCTGGAAGAATAGGGCTTTTCAGCTGTGAAATCGGTTGAGTGGTTTTAAGATTACCCTACATTTGCACACGTACACAATTTTTTCGCTGTAATATTAGTATACGAGTAGAAATTAAATCTTCTCGTATTTTAGATTTATTTTATGAATTATTTCTCTCACAGACTCTAATCAGGAAGGACAACCACGCGTTGTCAAATGCTCGTTTCACTCAGAGTGTCTACAATCACCTCAACAATCAACTACTAAGCTATATTTTTAAAGAGAACTCATCACCAAACGTCACTACTTGGCAGCGGAAAAATGCTTTAAACCAAAGAAACAAGTGATTTATACTCGTGGTTTTGCTCCTCTTTCACGATAACAGTTAAGAAGCTCTGTTGTCAATTCCAGAATGGCGTAGCACTTCACAGTGATTTACGGACATTCCTGAGACCGCACATCACACTACCCGCACTGCAACAGACTGACTGACAGACTGACTGACTGGCAGTGAACGCCGCATGCCCAGCGAGAGTTACCGGGCGTGACGCGATTTCACTTTGTCACAGAGGAAGTTACCGACGACCGGCCATTGTGTGCTTCCTCACTGCCAACTCTAGTATGCATAGACGTTTAGGGGTAATGCCTGTCCTTTCCGGTTTGCTATCTCTATCTGTCGCTGTCGCACCTTTAACGTATCACAATTTTATCGCCGTCCGTGCGTGTGCTGTCCTTGTATTCTTGTGGCTTTGCTCAAGAGGGCCTTAGGAACAATTTGCGATTGTTGAGATGATTTTTTAAAGCTCTCGTAATTCAAACGATCAGCTTGAAATTTTGTGACAGGCACTGGAATAACTCTAGCCAAAAAAGTTTCCTTCACTAATTTTGGGGTGAAAAAAATATGACAAAATTTTTTAGCTCTAGTTTCTGATTCACAATGGCTGGAAATATATAAATATATTATCTTAGCAGATTAAGAGAAAAGAGGCAGCTTAATTAAATGTGTCAAGAACATTGAAAGTCCGGTTTAATTTTTACTTTCTCTACTGGTAAGTAGGGAAAGTATTGTATTCCACCCAAAAGTTCGATGTCGAGATTTCACCGGAAATATATGTTTTGAGGCCCCCTGAATCCAAAAAAAAAGCATTTTTAGAAAAAGGTCCGTGTGTGTGTCTGTCACTCTGTGGACAGCATAACTCAAAAACGAAAAGTCGCTTATATACCAAAGTTGGTATTTAAGTTTAATGTCTTTTAAGGATGCGACACAAAAATTTTGAAGAAAATAGCCCCTCCCTAAACTACCCTTTACATGGAATATTTTTTGAAAATTTTGAATTTCTTGAAAATGGCTCTAACGATTTTGATTAAAATGTCATGTTTGAGATATTTTGATGACAAATGAAATGTATATCTGGAATTTTCTGACTATAGCTCCTGTAGTCGTATTTACTCTGGACGAATTTTGCATAACTGGTAAACCGTTACAGATAGACCAAATCATACTCTACAAAAAATGTAGATCTTGCTAAAATACACAATTTATGTCTCAATATATTTTCTTGTAGGGTGAACCATTTCGGAGATATTCCCTGTTATGTGTGAGTTTCGGAAAACTTCGAACTTTCGTAAAATGGATCATCGTTGTTCATTTTTTTATATGTTAATCGTGCAAAGAGAACAGAATCTCAAAGATCAAAAAGATTTGACTGTCGCACAAAGCCTACTGTATTCTAATACCCCCCTTGCACCTACAAGGACATAAGCAATAAGATAACTTGTACAAATGTTTATCTCAACTAACAGGAAGAAGATATAGGAATAAGAGTTTGTTAGAATGGTTAGTACAAGAGTACAGAAAGTCATGTGAGTGCAACACATCAGATTTTTTTTTAGTGAACATTACATTCCAGGAGTTCAAAATTGATGGAAGAGCCCCTGGCAGGTGGATGGTTCCAAAGAGTGGCTTCACAAACTCATTGTCTCTTGGTTTTCCTCTGAGTTTTGGAGCATCCCTGTGCAGAGACCATCAGTAATCTCCAAGCATTGCTTAACTCCAATGACCCTCATATCTATGATCGAGTTTGCGTAAATCTCCTTCATGTAACTGCATGACTAACAGAAATAGAAGGAAGTGCCGTTGTGAAGTAATACAGCTTCCAAACTTAACTTGGAGGAATCTATGAATTACCTCCATTCCAAAGGAAGTGCTAAAGTATCTGAACGTGGAATGGGTTGAATAGAAGATGGAAGACTCCAATATTGAATTGTTGTTCTTGTTCATCGACAATCCTGCCTTTATAGGGCAGTCAGAAATGGCAGTCATGTATATGGTTTGTAGACTCGCCAAACCACAGGTGCAGCAAAAACCATACATAGTTTTTTTTTCAACCATTCTCGTAGTATAACAGGACAAGAGTTCCAAAAGGTATATGTGGAGCCCATGACGTATCCTGGGCCCCATATCTTCATACAACAATAATGCCAACAAGCAATCTTCACAAGAGGTGTCAGATTCCGTTTCCGTGACGAATATGGTAGTTCACCACAATGTAACAAAAGTTATTTACAGAATTTATACATTTTCGTGGCATTTTAGTACAGTTTACCCCTTAAAAGACTCAAAATACCGGAAATTTTGCACTACTTACAAGAGAAACAGCATTAATCTTACACTCACAGCAATAATATGAATGTTTTTAACCTACAAACAGCTGAAGGACATAAGTAATGTTTTGGTAATTGATAGGTGTACATATTTCAAAACATATTACGTGATCCATTGTTGTATATTTGTCTATACTGCACTCTGTCGAGTACAACTCCCATCAGAATCCCATTCTCGAAACGGTAAAACCACAGCAATGTAACCTTTCTGTCAATATGTATTGTTTAGCATTAAATACGCTCCATCCGGCACAAATGAGAATGGAATTCTTGAAAACTGTGACTGGAAACATTATACATTAAGGGAAAACTAATTTACAAAGTCTTATTTACGATAGGCGATGCCCCCTTTTGTTTCTTTTTAAATTAACAGCGTCATCACATCACATATTATGAAAATAAGCGTAAATTTGATAGAGCACACAAGTCTTCTGACAATTTTTGCTATATATATTTTATTTTTTTCACAGCTCAACTGAGACTTAATGTCTCTATCTAGATTACAAAAATCGGGATAGAAATGTAACATTTTTTAAAGTAGATACTGCATTTTTTCCTTTTAATAGTTAACTTTTCGATTGCACTTCTGAAATAGTACTTCATCTGCTATTTATTCAGGGGTTTCAAATATCTATATTCTCAGTTAAAACTTAAAAATAACGTTCATTTAAAAATAATAAAACAAATGCTACTGTTATATTTCTTTTGCACCTGTGCTTGATTTCAATAGAATAGGTCCAACCAATTTCAATAATAAAACACTCAAAAATAAAATGTGACAATTTATGTCGTTCTGAAATATCGGCTTATCTTTATTGATGTCTATAACGTACTATTTAATCAAAATTGCTCTATTTTTCACCGAAGTTTGTTTCCTGAAACTAAATGGCCGATCGATAGTTGAAATTTCTCTTTGACTGAAATGTTAATGGAGTTATTGAGTTATGAGTCCGCAACTCGTGGATCGCGGTTAAAAGTACTGATGGACCCCGTATTTTCTTTATTATATATTCTTATTTATTTCTTCTTTTCTGGTCCTGTCTCACACTATGAAGTGATTACGTGGTGCAGTGATTACAGTTCTGTCCGATTAATTTCAGTCAGATGGCAAAGCCGTTTTCTTCGACTCGGTTCTACCAGTGAGAGTCGTGTTCAAGATGTTAGTGTTAGGAAAACTAGATGTTAATCACCACGTTAGTTGGATTAGCAGAGATGGGCCGGTACCATGCTCATACCGATCGCTGGAGTGCCTTGTTGGGGGTTTAAAACACCTGGTGAACGAGAACCCCATTTATCCGACAGGTGGAAGCTGCAGCATTTGTTTGAGAAAGTCCTAGCCTAGCAGGTTTGAGAGAATCAGACCGGCATGAGTACACGGATATCAGCTGTGCACTCAGTTAAATAGAATCGAGAATTTCCGCATCATAGCGTTACCAAGAGATTCTTTTCATTGCCTATCATCTCCAAGAGTTTACAAGCAAAAATCTAATTGTCTGAGCACACTGGGGTAGATGACAATAAAGACACTTCTCTGTTGGGTTCCATCTGTTCACAAGGTGCATTTAAAAATTATTTCAAAGCATCTACTGAAGAAACTTCTTCATATAAAAACTCCAAGTCCCTTTAGGAGCATCCATCCTGCAACGACGCTTGTGTAGATTATGCATTTCAACTTTATACTTCGTCATAGGGATTTTGACTTCCGACTTGAGGATTGATATACCAGCTTCAAGAATTTACATGAAAAGCATTTCACGAATGTTGCCCAACTACTGTATGCCCAGGACAAGAAGGCAAGTCTTAGGAATGTGTAACGTAATCATTTTGTGCTTCCCGCAGGGTGTCTATGCCTAGTTTCCGAGAATGACAAGGATGCTAGGTTCGTTTATAATACACAATGTTGTAACATAACTCACCTATAGCTAGAAATATGCACTCTCATACACTTATTTCCTAGTAAACAGGTCCGCTACCGGAGTAGATACACAGTTCAAGCCCCCTCTGCCCTTCATTCCCCTCTAGCCTTCTTGTCGTGGGCATACAGTACCAGAAAGCTTAACGGGAGTGGCTGCACCAGAGGGTGTGGGTGGATGACCCAAGTGTGACGAACAGATCATGACGCCATTCAGCTGCATTCCTTCAAGATAAATACATACTACCTATGCATGAATGGAGCACCATCTCTTTATCCGCCCTCTTGCTTACTGTAACAATGTGAACGTGCCTTTCTTTTAAAACATAAGGGTGTTGCTTGCACTTGCATATTCAGTCAGACGTGTGAATGAGCTTATGATATGATATAATTTATATAATTATGATATAATTTATGAGCTTATTGATAAGTGATGGACTAGTAATAGTTGATTGAATACTAAAAACCAAAAAGAATCACAAAATAATAAATATTGTAGATTCTACATCGTGTTACATAAATATGGCTTCCACGAAAGTATCGGTAACAAAGAGTTTTCTTAAGCAGACAGAAGAAAAAAGAACTGATAATAAATATATCGTAACAATATTTTAGTTCTTGGTAGCGATTTACGTTTTTAAATCTAATTATGTTTAAAAGTTTCGATAGGGATATTTTCCATATATCTACCTAAAATTAAGAAACAGCTCTTCATATGACTAAAAAGTTTAAAGCCGCGATTTAATTGAAATGGACGCTTATATCTTGTTATTCACACAATTAAGAGACTCCTTAAGTTTTCCTCTTTGTATCAATTTTCCCTGCCAATATGTTCTTTGGTTTCGAACATATGCTATCATTTGCACATATCCAGATTAGCTAAAAGCATGTTTTAGACAGAAAATCAATAACTATCCCTTCCTTATCATATCACAGAAGTGCTCTCAGCAGTAATGAGATGCAAGTTATCCGAGTTATCACAAGAATTATGGTATTTCAATAAGTACATCCTGTTTTCTTTGATATGCACTCCAAATGACTGATAGCATCCGGCAATTACGTACCATTGCGCAAATGAAAAATAAACATGATCGAGGGGAGTAAGGTTTAATTAAATATCGTCGCTTTTGGGCTTAAGGATAAACTGCAGTTTTTGTCCCTTAATTAGCATCGTGAGATTTTCTGATGTTGCCAACAATGCGTAACCAACATTTAACGTGTCTAATGACGATTAAGATTATTCCATGAATAAAATAAAACGATATTATAAATTATTTCTTACTTGAGTGGTTTAAAATCAAATCACCAATGTATTAGCTATCAGGTCACTGCATACTTAGTGATTGAACTATCAAATGTGTCGTGGATTACTGAGCAATGCGTGAGAAAATAGTTAACCTCAAAATAAGCTAAACTCAGAACACTATAGACACAATTTATTTTGGAAAATTACAACCCTTTTTAAATGATATAGATTAAAAATACAACTGGATTACGTAGCATATTGCTATTATTTTCAGAAACGAACTGACGTTTTATAGGCTAAAATACATCCTTGCAGCCATTTTATAAGATAAACGACCCTGATTGGCCTATATTCCAGGCACTGCTAAACGTTATTGGTTAATATCAAGTCTGCGTTGTATGAATGGAATAGTCGCACTTAAATCTTTATTACTTTAGCAGTTTACTTATCATTTGCATTTTTAAACGGGAACCATTTATGTTGACAGTTCTTCCTCTTGACTACTTCACATAGGTCAACAGTCTGATTGACCAATCATCATGATGCACAAACAGAGGAGCATCGTTTACTTTCGCTCAACTGTTATTCATTGTTCCTTCACGATGAAGTATAAGGAAAATGCATACACTGGAAATATAACAAAAGACTGTGCAGCTGTTATGAGAAAGGTAAACAAGGAATATGCAACATGCTGCCCCATCTTTAATTGCATTTATAAAAAGCATACAAAGCTGCAGTCACCAGCGTTTAAATATTAATTTGTTATTTAATGTAGGCAACTGAAAGATCCTTAACTTAAACACCAATTTTGGGTTCTAACAACTTTTTTTTATTCAGGGAGCCTCAAAACACATTTCCGGTGAAATACATCGAATTTTTGGGTTGAATACAACACTTCCCCTACTTAACTATACGTAGTAGAGAAAATAAAAACTGAACGCCACAGGAAGCTCTGTACCACGATGCTTGACCCCTGAGCTACCGTGACGAAATGCACGGATACTAATTGAACTATTCTCATCTCATTCATATATCCCCTATTAACCTTCAAGGCGATCTCAATTACTGGAAGCTATCACACCTTAATAAAGACCTGTAATGCTCCAACTACTTTTAATTTTAGGGCTACTACTTAATCATACTATTAGAGTTAATGTTTGCCTGATAATTTTATTGTTCTTTCACACTAACTGCGTGTAGGCTAAGGCCAGAAGGTTGATTGTTCTTCGCTTTAAGTGGGGTCTCCTTTATTATGTAAGAGTTTTTCATGCTCCGACTTGAACTAGACTTTAAAATTTTCTTTTTAAGGTAGGAAGAAAGACAAATTCCTTTCCAATACCTCAAGTATTTTCAACTAAGGCAAAAGGTCCTGAAGGTTTCTGAGTACCTAATTTAAGGTGACATAACGAAGCTGGTAGCTTACGTACTTTTAAATATAAATGTACTAAAATTTGATCTTTATTGAATGTTTAATGACTACAATATCGCTGTGAAAAAAACATTCTATTTATAAATTTCTGAATTATAGTGGGCTGGCCCTGTAGCGTAGTTGTTACAGCACCTGCCTGCTGTGCGAGGGGTCTCGGTTCGAATCCCGGCAGGGGGGTGGGTGGGAATTTTTCTCCAGCCAGGATTATTCCTCATCCTTCCCCGAGTCTGGAAGTATAATGGCGTCGCCGTGGATTTCAAAATATATTTTGAATACTAAGATATGCCTCATGTCGGAAACTAACAGAGAAGGTGTGCGGGCTGATTTTTAAATCGTCGCTAGAGCTTTAAAAATGGCAGTACGATAGTGTGAGCTTAGAAGTAAGGTAGGACGGGTAATTTGTAAATTACGTCTGATATCAGATGCAGTTTATTGTTACACAGAGACACCACAGCCTAAGACTTTCACCAACATCAACAAGAAATTATATATTCTGAATTTATACATTTTCACGGTTACTTCAGTAATGATTTAGTTCAATTTTCACAGTCACTTCACTTTTGATCGTGCGTAGCGCTGATTTGAATCACGTGCGAAGCAGGCCTCTTCTCCCTTCCGCTTCGCTTAAGGGGCGTCGAACGTAGGACTTCTCTATGCGTTCACAGTAGCAGGATTCACTATGGTCCTAGCGATTTTTATGAATATTTTATTGATATTTTCATGACAAATAAAATGTATACCTTAAGTTTTCTGAGAACAGGCTCTTAAGTCCGTAAGAGATAGGCAAAATCTTACTGCACAAAAAATTAAAATATCGTTAGAGTATACAATTTATTTGGAATATACTTTTTGTGAAGTTAACCATTTTTGAAATATTTTTTGCTAATGGTTTGAGTTTTGCAGTACTTATAGTTTTCCCAAATGGGCAGTCATTCGTCCCCTCTTGTCCTCATCATGCAAAGATAATTTAATTTCAGAGCCATCACATAGCGACCCGTTCTTAAAAGATTTGACTGTCGCTCAAACCTACTGTATTCTCCCTATTCTCATTGTGCCTATAAGAAAATATTTAACAAAATTACTTCTATAAGAAGAACGGGTAGAGAAAGTCATGCTTAGGTAACAATATTTTCAATATTACGTTTTGATCAAGAAGTTGAGAACTTGTATGGATTTCAAGCATTTTACCATATAAAGACACAATTACTTTAATGTTTATAAAGAGTTTGTGATGAAGCCCTATGACCTGAGGAATCTTTAAAGCCTGATAATAAAGAGGCAGTAAGAGAAACGGCACTTGTAACTCGATATTCCGCTTGAATAAGCATGCTCGACAGTTAGCACAAATTATAAGCCTTTCGCTTCTCTTCCATTTGTATCGTTCTCGTGGCCTATTTCTCAACAACTAACAATGAAAAACTTTTGTAGCTATTTGCTTGTTGACGTTCCCTATGTTTCTTAATGGTGAAGCTGAAATGCTAGAGGCACGCTTGCCAACCTACTTTCCTTTACTTTTATACTAAGAGGAAAAAGCAGGTTATATCGTGCGTATGCATTTCTCTATGACCTCTTAGAGATTGCGAGTTAATACGCACGTCATTCACTTCAAAACAGATGCATAATCACTGTAAGAAAAAATGTTTCATCAAATAGAAATTAGAGCAAGAAAAACGAAGCATTAAGGGACGAGGTAGTTTGAACATGTAAACATAGCTGCTTTTAAAGTTCCCAATGGTTTTCCCTGAAATTTTTATGAATTATTATATAAATCATGACATTTCAAGTGGTTATTTGTATTGATAGCTTATGTGGTTGAGTCTATAAAATTATTTCATCCAGCACAACAATAAAAACGTGTGACTTTTTTTCTCTGAAACTACTTTCAATACAGAATCACACTTTTGCTTGCTTATTCTTAATATAATCATCAACTTATCTTCTAAAGCTCAATTATATAGTTATAAATATCAGTTTACTGTTAATTAAAAGAGTTATTTGCAAATTCAAACAAGTAAAAACGTGGCCATCAGTTGACATATATGGTAAAGTGTACAGATCACTGTGAGATATTTCGAAATATAGAAAATATGTATGATACAAATTTTGTACTTTTAATGAGCTCTACATTTGCCTATAGTGTTTGTCTATCTCTTATACCTTCGTACTGATACAGTTTTGTTGAAATTCAATCTGTGTAAAGAAGATCTCACAGGGATTCACAGAAAATTCAAGACATATATTTGGATTGTAAAATTATACCTCAAATACTTATAGTTTAATCAAAATTGTCAGTAATTTTAAAGAGAACTAAAACAAGGAACATTTTCTTCACGCGAATTCTAGTCTGGGATGGAGGACTTTCTTTAAAATATCCATCTGGCATACTTAATCTGTGCCTAGGTCAGATATATGTATAATATTTGTCCAACCTTTCGTTTGAATAATTTGCAGAATGCTTATAAAAATAAATGATTATGGGTTGAGAAAGTGGTATGATGTTTAAGCACTACTTTCCTACACAACAGTTATAACTAATCATGTTACTTCGAAGAGAGAATAACTCGATGCAACAAGTGCCAATTTTCGAAAATAACATGCAGCAATTGGTAAAATGGTTATGCAAGCCAAGTGTGAAGATGGTTTGTAAGGTCATATAGACATGCTGTCTGGACACTAATGACCACCACAATGCTAGCACTTAGGGTGTTACAAGTGAGACCATTGCTATGCAATTCTGTGTATAATGGAGAGAAGAGGCATATAATGGCTGTCATTCCGAATGTGGTGAGCCTTAATCAAAGAGTCACGTGCCAGGTTCCGCTCATTGACCTCTTATTTGACCCGTTATATTCACGGAGCCGCGTGGCCCTTGACACAGCCCAGTGATGACCATCAGCACGCCACTGCTCTCACCAAAATGGGCGGGCACTTCGGCGTTTTAAAGGCAAACGTTCGAAAGCTGCGAAATAATTATAGACGAGTCCAAAACTGGTCACTTTAAAACACCTGCTGGAGAAAATCGAGATAGAAATTTGACCTCAAATTAAAATTAAGAATATTCTGGAGTTCATTGACGAGCAATTTCAGAAAGTGTTACCAAGCTACCCACTTAGCCTTCTCAGAATAACTTTTCCATTAGAACTGATGAACTTCGTGCGTATGGTACCTACTCAATAAACTCATTTGACGTTATTTTAAAAATTCAGTACAATTAAATGATCAACTTATGCATCTCTCTCTCTCTCTCTCTCTCTCTCTCTCTCTCTCTCTGTGTGTGTGTGTGTGTGTGTGTGTGCGTGTGCGTGCGTGCGTGCGTGTGTGTATTGCTCTTCAGAATGACTCCACTCTTTTGAATCCAAGCAGTAATTTACGATGATGTTGGAACCTTTTAAATACTCAGCTGTCTTCATTATATCACATTAGTTTGGTATGGCAGACGCAAAATTTAATGGCGTCTGATAGCTGACCATTACTATTTTATTTCCTATTATGCAAATGATATTTATATCATCGGCTTTACAATGTGATTTCACAGCGTGTTTGACTATATAGCACCAAGTCTCTGATTGGATTTTGTGTTGAGCCACCCGCCATTAAATTTTGCGCCATCCGTAGTATATTAAGGGCACATTCTAGTTTCTGAGGTCAATTTGATTTTCATTTCGCTACTGAAATCTCCATTTTTTCATTTTTCCATATTTTATGATTTTCCACATAAAGGTATAATTTTCTCCAATACTATTGCATCTAGGAAGCTCAAATTTTCTGAGCTGCTGAAACATGAATTTTAAAATGAGTGGAACAGATCTTCTGTATTTTAATATAATTTAAAAATTACAACACGGTTACGAAAATTATGAATAATTTTAAAAAAATGGCTCAAACAGCATTTTTCACTATAAAATTATAATTTTGAAGAAATAATTCACTGGTTTAGTCAGAAATGCCATTTTCTGGGTTCACCATCAGTTAAAACTCATTAGAACAGGGGGTTCTTCAAATAAGTGCACCTAAGTGAATATCAGTGCACCAAATATTTTTATGTCTTAAATTACATGGAGTCAGATGCCTTAATTTGGACCTACAAACTTCACATATATTCTACCCCAACTCCTGTGCAATGTGTAGTACAAAATTATGATTATAGCTGTAATGGTTTAGATGATGTTCACATTACAATACTGACATACTTTTCATGTGTAAATCTGTGTGTTTAGCTACAATGTGCCCTTAAGTGTTTAATATTTTTAAAATATAGTACGAGAGAGTGTCTGCCTGTTACTGAACTTTAATACCGAAATTCATAACTATTTAAAAAGATTAATTAATTAAAATAAAAGGGAAATAAAGTATTTAATAATAAATAATGATAAAGCATTAAATAATAACTATTGTAATGATTTTAAAGAAATATAAATAAGAATAAGAAGAAAACGAACAAAAGAGGGAGTAATCTCAAAAGTGGGACTGGTGAAGCCAACGTATATTTTTTAAAAAGATAGCATCGCATCTATTTAATTCCAGCAAGGTACTCTTCGCCAATCAGTGGACAATGATAGACGCGAAAGAGATGATTATAAACAGAAGTGTTTTAAAAGTTTATTGATATATAGTGGATTACTGAAGTTTTTCTACAATACTTAACATATTGGTCGGCATATGGCTTTTCGTAAAAGTACTTAAAAGTGATACTTCATTAAAAGTGTTAAAATTCAAAATCAGTGTCATTCTTTCGCTAAACCCACGCACACCCAGAGATAAGAGTATTCATCGCTCCAGCTACGCAAAAAGGGCAATCTACAAGAATCATCGATACATTGTTAATCAGCGGACATCATTGTTACGCCGACAATGGTGTAACGATGTGAGGCAGCAGTCACATTCTGCTTCTAACAGTCACACCAACAGTAACACTGTTGTGCGGGGGGTCCCAGGTTGATTCCCGGCTGGGGATGGGAATTCTTCTCTAGCCAAGATTATTCTCTATTCCAAAAGAGTAATAGTATATAAAAACTAATCCTGTGGCGTAACAGCCCTTTCCGGGGCAAGGCCTACCACCCGGCCGCTGCGTCCCCCACCACGGGCCGTTACTGGCCCCTCAGGGATCGAATGAGGCAGAGTGCACCCCGGACCAGGTCTCCTAGCGGGAGAAAAATCCCCATACCGGTAATCGAACCATGGTCTCCCGCTTTGTGAGCAGAACCGCTACCACAGCGCAAAGGAGACGAACAATAATTCGTACGCAATATGTAAAAAAGCTAAACACTCATTTTTTTCATTTATTGCATCGTTTGCCTTAAGAGTTTTGAAAAGGGGGCTCAGTGATGTATGCAAGGTAAACACGGTATTAAAATGTGTTTTTATATGTATCCCAAGGAATTATTTCGTCATATCTCTTAGTTCTGCATATTGGCTACTCCTGACAAGTGTTGATTTTCTATTAACATGTGCTGCATCTTTATTTTCTTTTCAGAAGTAGTTCTAATCTAAACTTTAAGTCTTCTGTGCATTAACGCACATAAGCATGTATGCCCTGAAGGAATGCTTCCATATGGTAGCACACTAGCAGCTGTTACTTAGCTCGGCGCTTGTAGATTTAATTGGCGTTCTCACGTGTTGGCCCGTTTTCGACCAGAACATTACGAGGTTTAATGTTTCCTGAGGGATTCCGTCACGGTATATGAGTAACGGCATGACGCAGTGACCCACAGTGCAACAAACATAACTTCACGCGCCTGTCTCCGTGAATGGTAGCTATGAGTACCTCATGAATCATTCCTTGCTTAATTTGTATCCTACTTTGGAAATCACTGCATGCCAGCCAGGTGTTTGGCTTTCGTCTTTCCCCAAACCAGTTAGTCCAATTAGCAGTTACTTGGTTACACTAAACATGCACTTAAATTACAGTCCTAATATTCTATATTTTTAGCCAGACTTTAATGTTTTTTTCCCCTAATGATTGGCATAATAAACTAGAAATATTTGCACTACCAACGCTAAAAATATTTCAGTAACCATAAAATATTCAAATTTGAACATTTTATATTCTTTTTTTTTTTTTTTCAAATTCTAAAGATATGGATACACCAATTTGTTTCTTGAACATGTACAATGATTTGAAACTCAAATATGTCAAGTAAACTAACTTGGATTGAAAGAGTTAAAAATGTTGAACATTTTAATTTCGAGAAATATTGAAAAGAAATTTCTACAATGTTATGTGAAAAGGCTGACCTGATTCTAGAAATTATTGAAGTAAACAACTTATAGCATGCAAATTATACATTTTTGAAAACTAGAACGTCAGGGTTATTATATGATACAAAAATAAAAAAGTTGAAATTTTTGAAAAAAGATCGCCATACGTGTCTTGTGGTTATGATTTGGTTCACAAGATTAAGGAGTTGGGGTCTCAGGAATTATAACAGACGGTCCATGGTATGTCCGCATTTCTACCCTAGTCCCTTGCTGGTCAACCAAACTTCAGCTGTTCGCCCGTTACACCATCTTCACAAATCCTTCATCAACCATCCCAGCATCTACTAATTCAGATTCCTGTACATATGCTACCACAACGGAACATCAAAGATTAAAAAGGAAACGCCACACCGACCACGCGGAGAAAAGGCGTATTTTCCAGAAAATTCGCCTGTGCTAAAAGCGAGTGAGCAGGTCAGTGTTAGAGCAGAATTGAGCATTGACTTAGTCTTTAAGAGATGAACGAGACAGCTGTTAGCAGCTTTTAGTTAAGCCTGTTTGAGTGAGTGTGAGTGTATCGTCGGAAGTAGTTGTTGAGACAAAGGGGAATAGGTACTATTAGTGAAGTGTGTGTCAAGGTTACGATCGGAGAGAACATCCATGACTTGTAAGGTCACGATGAATTATAGATTATGTTAACAATAAAAATGAGGATTGTCTATTTGTGATTTAGTTTTAAGGGAAATAAACCGACAGAGAAGATAAATGGGCTTGTCACGATGTTTTATCTTTGACGCTTGAGCAGGAATGTTTGGAACATCTTGAAGAATTTTTAATCCGAGCGGAATTACGCAAAGCCGGTTCCTGGGAAGAATTTAACGACTAGTTATTATAAATCAGTTAATTGATCCTTATAATAAAGTAAACCTGTCTTATATTTATACACCTCGAAAAACAATTTACACCATATAAGAAACTTATTTATGCAATTATGGTGGCACTACACAGCATTCAGCGCATATCATTTGAATAATGATATTTAAATCAGCTAATATTATGCGTCATGTTCTGCTGCCTACAATGGCAGTGTAATTATCAACACTCGGGTTAATTTGTCATGTTATGTAATGTAATGGTTGGCAAGTGAATGCATCACCGTGTGGTATCCATACAGGCAATAAACATTATACCAACCTCAAGAGTTCACCACCCAAAAAAGTATTGTATTCCACCCAAAATTTCGATGTCGAGATTTCACCGGAAATACATGTTTCGAGGCTCCCTGTCTGTGAACAGCATAGCTCAAAAACGAAGAGTCGGTCAAAAACCAAAGTTGGTATTTAAGTTTAATGTCTTTCAAGGGTGCGACACGAAAATAATTTTAAATCCTCCATCAGAGATAGGGCGTGATAATGTAGTTTTAATGAAAGATAGACTGTTATTCAACCCTGGAGTTATCTATAAATGTCCGTATGACTATAAAAATGATGAAATGGTTGAACCTCCCGTTTCCATGGTCTGCTCACATTTGCACACCTTAAATACTTTAAAACGCCTGTTAAGGGACGAGACGCTTTCTAATAGATTAGCTTGTCTCATCTTGGCACATCAAACCGCTTCCTTTTCGCTTAATCAAAAGCTTTATTCTGGGCCCAAGAACAACTTTCGTTTATCGCCTGAAAGAGAGCGTAGAGAATGGTAAATCTATACACCCATTCTTTGTTGTATTAGAGAGACGGACGCCCTTTGGCAATAACTGGAACAAAGGCACCTAATAATAGCCACTTTGGTGGTGCAGAGATATCGCTCTTGCCTTTTAAGGGTTGGAATTTCAGTTACGTCAAGCTACTTATTTCTTGAGATAAATATCAGGCAACGTTGGAAGTTTTTGGATTCCGAGTTCATTTGGACATTCTTTTCAAAGTTATACTCATCGTCCCATCTAGAGTCGTACACTTAAGAAAAGGCCTTCTTAAAGAAGCGTATGACAGCAATTCATTTATATCAGACGAATGAATACACATAGCTAGCATTCTTTGGCTTTCCTTGCAGTTCTTTGCTGGCTCGACATTAAAATTGTTGAGAGGTGGAATCTCGTACTATGGCCAACTTGCCAGTATGAAATTTAATTCCCCAACCGATTCGTATTTTCCCGGTAGACCATAAAGAAATCTCACATCAGAGATAAATACCCCAAGGGCGACTTACAAACATAAGTCCCGAGTTTGCTCGATAAGTGGAACATCCGTAGTTCAAATCCCGGCTATGGCATTGAATTTTTCAGTCCTTATTCCACCTCTTAACCAATACCCACACACGGCTTGTGTGTTTAAAAACACCAGCAGTAAGTTTGCTGGCATAAATAAATAATAATTACTATCTAAAGGTTACTCAAACCCGATTCGCTCGAGTCAAACAACGAATCACCTCACTCTGAAGATGCCAAGCGCAGTACTTGGCGAAACATCAGTATCTTCGATGCCACCTAGACCAAGGCCTACAAGCCCGGAAGAGATAAGCCACTGAAGGCTACTGTTTTAATATTTTTTTAAATTTACATTTTATACAAACTTGAAATAATGATGTTTATATTTATTTAATGTGTTGAGTGGTAACATTGTCTGTTAATTTTTCCTACACGTTTATGGAAAATATTTCTTCAATTTCTATTTGTTAAGAAGTATGATATATTTTAAGTTTTAAACCCTTACTGTATAAATAATAATGGACAAGGCACTTGAATTTGCTTTTTATTTCATGCATTCCGTGTGTTTTAGTAAATATACATTTATGTATATGGTTATGGGGTTGTGCTAAGTGGCAGAATTCTCCGCCGTGAATGTGACACGCGGCTCGCCCATACCTGGTGTTGAGATAGTGATAAAATGAAGAGTTGCTGGAGTGAAGCATGCATGACAGTAACTGACGCAATGAAGCGGCAAAGCATCATTTCATGGCTCACCGGGAAGAAAAATCTAATAACTCACCACTTTCTCTTCACATGACACATCCAGATAAATCCGTTATGTATGTATTATTCATATGAAAAATGATACTTTTGATCACGAAGTATGTTTCCTATGGAATGACCTGAAATTAAGCAATAACTGTTATATTACGTACTCATTCGGGAACAAAGCGATCTCTTGCAATGGAGTACAGCAAATTTTCATTTGGAAAAATGTAAACAACAACATGGGCTAACGACATGAAAGTCGTGGGAGTTAGAAATATTAGTCTCCTAATGCGCTGGATCATTTTTTCTATGCCTAGTGTGAGGGAAGATAAAAAATAATACTCTCCAGGGCGTCTCTCTGGGCTGTCACCGTTATCGCCCTATCGCTGCATTCTCCAGCCGCAGCAAAGGCCACGGAGGAGTGCAGGATGAGGGTGGCAGGGGTCAGCGTGCAGACTCCCCTGACCGTAAGGCGACTATTTTAATTTTTTGGTAGCCACTTTTCAATCAGAACAGCTATTCAATTGGCATCACGAGGCTGAGCCTACCCCGGACCAGACCTCCCAGTGGTACACAGTCATCAAGCTGGTACCGGGAATCGAACTCGGGTTCCCCGCGTCAGAGGCACTACTGCCACTGCACTAAGCGGGCGGGAAAAGAAAGTAGTCATGGAAATAAAAGCTTTTATTTCGTTAGGTCAATTGTTTCAAAGAATTGTCTATATGTCTTTGCTTAGTTGTTATACATTTCCTCAAGAGACACTTACCAGCAGAGTAAACACAATGAAAAACGCTAAAATTCTTAAATTGTTAATGTAAATTGAATTATGTACCCACATTATTTAAACTATCGTATTATGGAATTTAAATGTCTGACATTTTTAGCTATAACCTCACAAATACCTCCCCCTTAGCTATTATAATTCAGGGAACTCAGACATACACCACAAACACGGAAAAACATAGATCAACAATACATATAATTTTATACGTTGGAAATTAAGTAATGGGAGTGTTTGTTCATCGAGCTGCATCAGTACTTAAAATTATTTTATCCAAGTTTAAAGAAGTGCTCAAACTTAAAACTAGATTCAGACGCTTTAATAATATATTATTCTAAATATAATAAGAAGCGTTAAATTTTTACATGCACTGTTAGCGAAGGTTATCTGAGAAAGGGACATTTTCGGAATACGTACGTCATTCAGATCCCGGTGGATTTTGCGCAGCATGCTTTAAGGACTAGCCACGGAAACAAAATGCTTGAAACTAAATTTGCACATCAGTCCCAACGCGGAAGGAAACGAGTGGGTGAAACCGGAAGACCGCCCTCTATTAACGGAATAACAGAAGCGTCAAAAATTGTCACAAGCAGTTCAGCTTCCATGGACTGATACTGCGAAGATGTCGTGCACAAGATTGTTGTACTTCCTGCTATTTCCAGTTAAAATGTAATCATCATTGTACCAATGTAGTTCT